>JADLZK010007630.1:0-204589 GCA_015847255.1 Hyparrhenia diplandra | reverse complement strand
GCTCACTCAACAAAATGACTTGCTTATTTTATTACATTTAATTAGATTTTTTATCCAATTTTAAGAATTTTGCCTTAGTATATTCCTAATTAACATAAAAATTGTAGCAAAAACTTAGCGTTGGAATATTTGTTTATTATATAGAAGTGCTTAAATGAGCTCTTTTATAGTGGTTGGTATAGGCACTAATAGGTATTTTTTTTTTTAGTATTTAATTGTATTTATTTTGACCATTCGATATATGTGTAAAAAAGATAATAAGGTAATTGTTGTTGGGAGCCTATGACACCCCTTGGATATGTATTTGTAAAGTATTCTTATGTACTTTTTCAATAGAATCGAATGTATGTTGCGTGAGACATGACGTCAAGCTAGGAACACTCGAACAAGTGTAGCACGCACGAGCACGCACGTCGCACATCAGCAAGCTTCGCTTAGCTGGCGCGCGTGCCCTGCGGCCCCCCTTCGGAGGCCGAGGTGGCCACGCCCACCGCCGGATCGGCGGGCCGTGGGAGCGGCCCGGTAAGCCTGCTGCCATCAGCGATGGACTCGTAGGCGCGTCCACGCCGCGCGGGCTCCGCTCTCCTATTTTTTTGTTTGCTGTAGCGGGTTGAGACGGATATTTAGAGGGGGGCGGCCCAGGGCGGACATGTTGCGGTTGTTTGAAGCGGGGAGGCAACAGAGCCTACAAGCGTACATGGGTCGGACTACGAAGGCGGGGCGACGGAAAAGGCCCGCAGAAAAAAAGGAGGTGAAAAGCCCGGTGAAAAGCCCGGTGAAAAAGGAGGTGGGACTGAAATTTTCTCTCTTTATTAGTAGGTATAGATATAGACTAGGAAATATGCCCGTCGCGTTAAGCTACTGGAACGTTTAGTTTGTTGTCTAAGGTCATGAGGCTTAAAATTTATTCATCAATCGTATCATGCATTCATCTTGGTGTTAAAATTTATAACATGTCATCTTGGTGTTAAACTTTATAACATGTCGGACACGCTCTACCAGCGTTTGTATAAGTCATATGTAAATGGGGCTGAAGATGTATCTAGTAATATTATGGCACGTTCAAATTGTTTTTATATTTGAATTTCATATTATATAGAAAAGATATACATTGTTTCCCAAAATACTTAATTTAATAGGAGAAAGGAGACCTAGAAGGCTAACACCAAGGCCGTTTAATTTTGTCCGTGGTTGTCCCGTTTTTTTGGTTTGGTTTGTGCTTTCAATTTCATCATATACAGGATGCAAGGTATCCTTGATTTGCTCAATTGGGGATTGGAATAGTGGTTCATACTTAATTCAGGCTTGGTTAAAAATTCTAATAGAACACATACACTATCTAAATTCTCTCTATTTTTTTCTCTTTCTTCTAGCATATTCGACTTGTATTTTGCTTTATGATGAGTTTGTTACGCCCTCCAAACTAATCCTATATCCTAATTGGACTCACGGCCGCCGGAGGCAAACCTGACTTCGCACGGATAATATAACCATGCGGGTCGGATGAGGCGGAAGAAAAAGGGTGGTGAAAAAATGGCAAAAATTTTCTCTCTTTATTAATAGGCTAAGCATGCCCTTACATCTGGAGAAAAAAAAAAAAAAAAATATTTGAGCTATTCGCTTCTATCTTGTTGAACAACTGCAGCCAGCCACAATAACTTAATTCGTACATGTCCTAGCTTGTTATTTTTAACGTGCCAAAATTGAGTTGTCAAAAAAAAAAAACCTGCCAAAATTGAGGGGAAAAACCCACACGGTATTGTTTCCCCAGCACGTAGCAGTTCGCCGCGACCGTCTCTTCTTCTAGATGTGTGAACGCCGCCACCGCCGCATCTTTGCTTTCGTGAACGCCGCCACCGCCATCAGCTTCTCCCCACCGGGCCGGCCATCAAGCTTCTCCGCGGCGAGGGCCATCGACTTCTCCCCTCCCGGCCCTCTCCTCGGCGCGCCATCCTCGGTCGCGCGTGGGAGTCGTCTTCACCCAGCCACGAGGAGGGCGTCGGGCGAGGCTGCCTTCCCGGTCGCTTGATGGAGTCATGCGGCGGCCGCACGTCTCTTTACATATATGAGCGGGGGTGAGGGGGCAGCATGCAATCCGGCTCGGGTAGAAGCGTTTAGTCGGTCGGGCTGGACTCCAAGGCAAACTAAAACTCTGAGTTGGTGTTGGGCCAGCTTTAGGTCGTTGCGGACTTTTTGAACGTTTAAAAAGGATCAGGCATAAAGAAACAGGCAGACGGACGGACAAGGAACGTTTAAAAAGGCACTTTTCCTATCTATTTGTTGAAAGAAATCTTCCACCTCTCTCTTGCGACACGCGGCGGCTGGCCCGAGGCTATGTCGTCCGAGGTCCAATTCAAAGTTAGGTGGCAGGTTCGATGTTGTATTGGGTCCAGAGAAGCACCCGTTAACACCACTGCCATATCGAGCAGCCCCGTCCCCCTCTGCCTGTCTCACTCCCTCTCCCCGGTGACCCATTTCCAGATCTCGCCGCTCTCCTCTATCTCCGCACGGTGGCGCTGCAGCATCCGCTTCTCCCCTTCAAAGATCAAAGTGGCCCCGGTGGGAGGAGCGAGCAGCCCGGCGACGCATCGATGGACCAGCGCGCGAGGGGCATCGGCGGTGGAAGCGAGGCGCTCGGCGGCCCATCCCTCAGCGGCGGCGGTGCCCGTCCCCAACTCCGCACCCCCTTGTCTGTGATTGGGCTCGGCGAGCTGCCCCCGGAGCCACCGGTGATGGATGCCCTACCCCGCCGGTGGTGGACGCCCTCCCGTGCCCCTGCGGTGGTGTGGGAGCCCGAGGAGAAGTGGTTGAGGGAACTTGGCATGCGAGCCCTGGCTGGCGAGAAGGTTTGCCTTGAGCCGGGCGACTCGAGAGGCGACAGCGGCGACTTAGAGTATTCAGCGCTAGGGTTCGTGATTTCTATCTTGTTGTCTCCTTTTTTATCCATGGATCTGAGTTGATTGTGTTGTATGCATGTATTGAATGTCCTGTGTTGTTTCTTCTTCGATTTGGTCGGATGCTGTTCTTCCCACCTCTGATCTAGTCATTTTGATTGTGTTGGTAAATCAATCCAATTTGTGATTCACGCAGGCACATGTGCAGGTAAATCAATCCAATTTCAATCAGATGTCACTGGGAATATTGGAAGGTGGGTTGGGCGTCGCTCTGACTGGTGATTTACTCTGCTCTATTAGTGACAAATCTTCCCCTTACCGTTTCCCTTGTTTTCACTGCCTATGCTGTGATCAATGTATCTATAGTGGCTAGTTCTAGCTAGGTCATGCCAATTTTGGTGTAGCTTTTCCTCTGTCTGAATCCTTCTCAAAAGAGAGGGTGCTAGACTGCTAGTGCTACAACTGTACTACAGTTGATTATGGCTGGTGCTATCAACTATATTCCCTGTCTGAATCCTGTGTTCTCTTATTCTGCAGCACTGTATGTATTGGCTAATGGTCAGGGATCAGAATCATGGAAGGCATGGAGACAACAGTACCATATTTTTGAAGGATCCGTGTACCATATTTTATTTCATTCATGGCATGGATGTTTAACACTCCTCGTTTAAGCTTGTCGTGAGCCTAGCAAGGTAAAACAATTTAGCTTAGAGACTACTACCACTTAGTTGCAAGTCTTTTTTAAAGGTTTGTGGTATGTATATTTTGATTTGAAGTAAGCTCTCTGTATAGTTAAGTTTGATGGCCATATAAGAAGAAACTAATCTCAGGCTATATTTTTTAAACAAACACTACAACACTAGGACTGTTGGTAAAAAAACATAGTGTATTTGTTCTCTGAATTTTGTTAGTTTCAGACTTTCAGTAGCAAACGTGAACTCTTGCTATTTACAGTACAAATACATTACCAAGTTTTCTTTTGTGTTGGCGAGTCCTATACTTCAGCTTCAGTAGCTTACTAGCACATATCAGTTGGTCTTTGGTTCGATATCCTGCTTCTACACGTTAGATTTTTTTTTTTTGAGCTGTTTATATAAGGCTGTATGTAAAGTCCACGCTTTATTGTATTTGCATGCTTTACTCGGTAGTTCCAGCAGCTTAGGTTCTCAATTCTCATACTAAAGCTGCACTCGGTATTCAACAATGCTCAGTATTTGGCTCTTCAAAATTGATAGCATAGGCCTAAGTGTCCTTCAATATTGGTGCTGCTGTGTCGTTTAAGCTCTGTAGCCTCATGCAAAGCTAACCTCCGCTTTGCATATAGTTTACTACCATGTTTCAGCAGTAATAATTTAACTAATTCTTGGTAGGAGGCTGTTAGAGATTTCAGACATTTATCTTCAATGCTTGTCATAGATCTGTTAGATATCTAGACATTTATCTTCCTATATAAAAAAATTGTTAGTTGTGATTTGCCCCGACAGATTTTAGAAATTAGTGGTAAATTGCACATTTAATAGTAGTAAATTGCACACTTTAAATACTACAATTTTTGTGTGTAACATGCTAGGACAACACCCTCTCTTGTCCTTGTCTTTTTTTATTTAGTGACTGAATCTTCCTTGTTCATCTATTTACTGTTAAGTCTTTGTAACATCCTAGATGTTAATAGGTAATATCTGTGATGAGAACCTCCTAATATCCCTTTTTGACCCTATTTCAAAAAGTCATATTAGGAGGTTCTGTCACATCTTAAGTCACCACAGTCACCATTCTTCAAGTGCTTGTTTGTTGTGTATCATGTGCATAAAAGTTATGGTTATTATCCATTTCTTTATTGCACATACATAAGTAGTAAATTGCATACTTTAATTTCTGCAATTATAGTGCCGAATATGTGTAATTTCTAGTATGCCTTCATTTCTATGGAGTTCATAATATGTTTTCTATCTAAACCTGAGTGTGTCCTTTCCAAATTATCAAATACTAATCCCTCTATAGTGAATCTACAGTACCAGGCATTATTGTGCCAAAAATCATCATAAATGTGATGGAAATTAAGAATAAAGTGATGCATACCTTTTGTGATTGTTGTTTATGTCCAGGTCATATATTGTACTATTTTTGCAAGCTTGTCTACTGCACAGTCTCACTAATATTTCTTCTTTGATGCAAAAGGGTTGACTAAGTATATGCTTTGGTAGTGAACTTGTAAAAATTCATTCTGCACCAACAAGCAAGCGAGAGAGCCCCTACTGCTGGTGATCTTGTTCCAACTTGTAGATACAGTAAGCCACTTCGCCATCCTGTGTCATTAGTGTGTTGTCCAAAGAAATATTCAACAATGATAGGCATGGTTATGGCCATTGGGCCAATTGCTAGGTTGTTGCATACTGGCATGTTTTGTTGCCCTATTGGGTCACCTCAGTTGTTGTTACTGTCACTATGGTTAACTGATTATTTCTCATGCTTGGTACTGCATTTTAAGAGTGATATTAGCTTTGATTTTCTAGTGAGTGGCTTGATTAGAACATAATTGCAATCAACAATAATGGAAATTGCAAGTATCGGCATCGCAATTGTAGTTCTAAGCATATGCAATATGTTGTTGTTGAACCATTTTGCCTCATGTTCTCGTTTTCTGCTAGTTGATCTATATATTTTTGCAAGTATACACACTCTTTGCCTATTTAACTTTTAATTTGTGTTTTTTTATGTATAAATGTTTGAACCTTTGTATTTTTGTCAATAGGCGCTGATTCTCAAAGCTATCATGCTCACGGTAGCTTCTGCTCACCTTTGAGATGTCTGGGCTATGACCCATTTGGGATGCCTGTGAGATGACTGAGGTATGGATGCAGAGAACCCTCATGCCTAGAACAAGGCACAAGAGCTCATCTTAAACTACATTAATTAGGTGTGCTTTACTGACATATAGTGCAATGCATTTCTGTACGCCTTAGTAGTCTACTCGTGCTTAATTGTTTCCTTCCTATGCTGCTACATGATGTGGCGTCGATTTGCTTGATTGCTAAAATCTTCTAGCGTGAGGTCATCGGGTTAGAGATTGGTGTTTATGAGATTGGTTCAGTTGTTGCTTTAGTGTAGTTTGTGTGATAGGTAGCTCATGTGGCTCCATGAAATATGTAGACTTGTAGTTGGTTCTGGATAGTAGGCTGGGTTGTTGCTATTGTAGTAGGACAGTAGGAACTCACATCTTTTAACTATGTGTTGCATATACTTTACTGGTAACTACATCAGCTTTCCTGAGAATTATGAAATGAGCTCTCTATCCCCTTGTGTGTTCCCTTTCTGTCTGAATGTGTGTTCCCTTTAAATCTGAATGTGTGTTCCTGCCGGGAAGCGAGCAATTTTTGTTGCATTTTGGAGTTCATTCTCGAGATCCGCTTGCCGGCCGCCACTAATCTCTCTTTTTGGCTTCGCGTTTGAGCCTGTCGGTGCACTGATTCGCACAATCAGTAACATTTTAGCAATGCAAGTATACTTACTTGTGTTTCGGTTGCGATCTTTGCCATTCGGTGGTGTTAAATACAATGGATTTGGGAGATTTGCTGGTGTAGAAGGCTTGTGAGCTTGCTGCCTTGTAAAGTCTGTTGTAGAAGATAGGTTGTGGCCATATATTAAAATGGTGATTCTGAAACCTATCCAAAGTCTAGTTCCCCACCATACCAATAGTCCGATATGATTTGGTTTACTTGATTCTTGATATTTTCCAGCTTCTTATCATTTTTTTGCAAAGATCATGTCTCGTGAGCACGGTTACTGAAGTTCTAGCGATTGCTTGTGGAGACTCTCTATGGCTATAGCATTTGGGACATGTTGTGGTCTCTTGTGAATCTTATAAAGATGGTTGGCGAGCAAATTCGGCCCCCCAATTCAAAATGCGATGACAAAGAAAAGGCGATGAGGGGTTCAGATGAATCACAAATAGCGTCGTCGAGTATCAAATTCCTTTCTCTTATGGTAATCCCTCCCATCGGTAATCTAATCTTGAGTTCAAGAAGACCTCACCGCCTAAGAAATATGATCTAGCTACTTTCAAGTTGTGTTGGTGCGAGTACTACGTAAAATAATATTCATCCACATTATACAACTATTTTTTTTTTTGTTTGTTCTTCTCTATTGTAGTTGTGTGCTCTGTTCCTAACTTCCTATTAACCTTTCCTATCCATGAAAGCAAAACATATAAAATATGTAGCTAATTAATTGCAATCGGCAATGATGCAAATTGCATGTATCGAGCACCACAATTTAAGTTCAAGATGTGCAATATATCCGTTTTTGTGTGAGGGTTTGATGGGTTCTCGGGTTAAATTTCTAGTTTATTATAGTTGTAGTTGTGGTTGATTGAGGACTGGGGATGGGGACTTATTGGAAAACAAATGTTCAGATGGGAGCGTGATAACTAGATCTCCCTTTTCTTACTATATTGTGCTTTTCTTCTGGTTGGACTTTAATTTGCACCAATTCATGTCGAGACCAGCATGAAAAAATGTTTGTCATTTTCGCTAATACACATTGTCCTTCGTTTCTTGTGATTTGTGTCAGCCCACAAGAAATTTTGTTAATATATATAGCGTTTTAGCATTCTGTGTAAGGTTCGACTTCTATGCACAATTTTTTTCTCGACTTCTATGCACATCTAGAGTTGTAGTGAGTTTTTTTACGATATTGCATAGTTTCTAGTTTGGCCCCTATTCGAAAAAGGAGCTACGCCGATTCTAGCTTTCGTTGAGAATGGAGACACGTTTTGCTGATGTCTTGTACATTGGGTTCAAATGCTTGGAGGGATGGTGCTCGGCTAGATTAGTTGGAGGGGGTGCCGGTGGTTAGGATGTACGGAATCCGTATATGAACTTAGCGCCGGGGCGCATTAGCGAATGTAAGCCATTCGCTTTAAAGGCCGAGTGGGCCGCTAGGCCCCCTCGAGGACATGGAGCAAAGACATCGTGGGTCTCGCAATACAAGACCTCATAGTACGAGCGAGGGACCTGCGATACAAAACACATTGTTTAAAAACAAGCGAGGGGACCCCTGCGATACAAGACAACAAAGTATAAAATGACATCGCTTGATTCCCTATATAAACCTTGCTGAAGGCGCCTTTTTGAAAAGTAACACTTTCGCTTTCGAGGCCGAGTGGGCCGTTAGGCCCCTTGAGGCCGAGACGCTTGTCATCATCAGGGACCGCGCGGTGTGTTTTGGATTGTCCCTTGTCTTGGTACTTTATATTGTATTTTTTTTTGTTGATTGTGTTTTATAGTCCCTTGTCATGGCCCTTGTATTGTGCCTTCTATTTTGCCTTGCCTTGTATTGTATTGTATTGCTTATCTTTGTTCCCTACCCACTGTTTTTATCTTGTATTTTGTCCTTTGTGCTAGGTCATGACTCTCTTATTTGTTCTAGAACACATCTTCCTGCGAATTGTGTTTGTTGTCCCTTGTCCATTGTGTTAATTTACCTCTCTTAGGACAGAATGGCACACGCTATACTAAATGACATTATTGGAATCCTATAAGAAATTAGCGCCTAGGGCTTTAGCGAATGTAAGTCATTCGCTTTAAGGCCGAGAGGGTCGGTAGGCCCTCGAGGCCGTGGAGGAAAGAAATATGTCTTTGTTGTCCCTTTGTTGTCCTTTGTTAAAATTGTTCAAATCTGTTCCTTGTCCTTTGTAAAAACTTGTGTTGTTTCCTTCTTTTCGAGAACCATGAGGTAATGTGATGTGGTTCATGTGTGCCCCCAACTGCTAGCAGTCACAGCCAGTAGGGGCCAAGAGGGCTCAAGTGTTATGATGTTGTAAGTCTTAAAGAATGGCCCTATCTTATATATGCTATTGAGCACCATGATATGTGCTAGGGCAAAGTGCCAGTGATCCATATTCTATGCTAGGACAACAAAGACATGGATTGCTTTAAGCTTCTGGAGCTTAAAGCCTTGAAATGGACCTCCCTGTCATTAGTAACTAAACGAGGAGATGGTTTTCAAACTATCTGGCATTAGGTTCTTTATAAATGTGCAAGTGTGCTACAGCTTTTGAGTGCTACCATATTGTTTGAGACAATGATGTCACTTGTATGAATCTGAGGTGGCTCCTCTTGTTTTTTCCTATGCACTGATTATGGTTTTTTTCCCATGCATGTTGGATCGAGTTGCTAATGAGGAGCTATGCAAAGTATTGTTGTTGCCTATATGTGAAACCATCCATTTGCAAGGTGAGATTGTTGGCTACATGTGAACCCATCCATTTGTAGGATAAAATTATGGGACTAATATTTTAGTGATTACATATGCACCCATCTTAGGTGCCTTTTAGTGATGAGGTCAATAACTATGATGTTTGTTTGTGATGGTACAGATTCGCTATGGTTATTGTGGTTAGTACTATGTTGTCGAGTCCACTAGTGTCTTGACTGACATGGACAAGTCTGTGGCTCACTGTTCTTGATCGTAAAATGCTCTATCTTTGCGTTTCAAGGGTCTACCACTACCAATGAAGTTAGAATCCTTCAGCTAGGATACTTGACCTTATGAATGTTGAGAGACTCACCGGTTCAAATGTTGCAAGTCATCTCCGGGCAAGACATGACTTATTAACCTCACTTTGTTCGGTTTAGCGAGTAGTACTGCTAACTCTAAGAATTAGGCTTGTGTTTTGTTCAGTTTAGCGGGTCATCTCCAGAACCAACTGTAATTGTATTGTTTGTTGTCAAAGCAAAACAAAAAGAACAACAAGCCTAATTGTGTAGGCCAACAAGCCTAATTGAGTGCAAATTGTAATAGTCTAAACAAAGAAATATAGTTAATACGCAATTTTAGTGATGAATGTCTGAAATTTTTGATTGCCTACTGATCCTACATTGCATCTGTGTTCAGTTATGTCCCTCAACATGAAGATGACTACAGATCTAACAAAGGACAAGGAGGACAAGCAAGGACAGAAGCAACCAAGTGGAATCATACGGTGGGGTTGTGTTCGAGAGAAGGAATCTGTGGGCGTGTTCATAGATGGCCCTAGACGGATCGTATAGAGTACAGATCATACAGTACAAGGAAGCACAAGGAAAGAAAAATCAAAGGAACCCAAGTGCACTGAGACCTAGCTAGTTCCTTCATCCTCTTTTTTCCTTCTTCTTGTTCATCTTCTAGATCCGTGTTTCGCCCTTTTTGCACTCAATTTCTTCTAGATCGAGGGTTTTTCATCGGGTTGTGTGGAGTTTGTTTCTTGCTAGAGGGTGTAGTGGCAGGCTGTAATTTTACGTGTATTCGGAAGGTACCGATGGCTGCAGGTGTGGTCCCAACAGACGGACATAGAAAATGGAATGAGCTACGACCATATTGGTTAACGGGTTTTGGATCCTACCGTTACTGTAGGCGGGCCCGTTTATTTTCTGTGTTGAACCATCAGTTTGTACAAGGACAAATCCCACCCTTTGAATTGGAATCCAAGGTTCCGGGTGGTTGCAAGAAAAATTTGTTAGTTTTTCTTTGTGAAAGAGATATAAAGAACTCCCTTAAAAAAGGACAGACAGAAAGAACAAAGTGGCAGACGGACGGGCCGGGCAGATTGACAAATTTCTTCGTTTTATTATTAGGTATAGAAGAGAGAAAAAAATTCGGTACCACCTTTTTTCGCCACCGTTTTTCTGCCCTCTCGGTATTGCCTAGGACTCCTGCCGTGGTACGCCAAGATAAGGATTCGATATTGGGATCCACTTTTTTTCTGCCAGCCCTCTATCTCCGCGTATTCACTTCGGTCTCTGTCTCTACATATTCACGGTAAAACTGCCCTTCGTAGACTCTACCCAAGTTGTACATATGTCCAACTCAAAACTTTCAAATTTGATATACAATACCAAATTAAAAGAGTAGAGAACCGAACAAGGCTGAAGGCCATCATGATTTAGATCGAGACCAAATCAATTCCAATACCAAATCAAGAGAGTAGAGAACCGAATCTAAGATCAAAACTATCACATATACTCCCGATCGAGACCCAATACATAGCAAATCGAGGCCACCAAGCGTGTAGCGACAAATCGGCCAACGTCGGGACTCACCGCTTCTCTAGACCCGCTGCTCACCAGACGGCCTCCTCGCCCGGTCAAGCGAGATCTGAACCAGCACAGCTGAAGCGAGCTCCGCAGTCCCCAGCCGAGCACGGTCCGGGCGAGATACACGCCGGCGACGGGATCCCGGGCCCCTTGCCAACCGACGCCGGGGCCGTGGTCCGCGCGAGATCTACCTCCGCCGGAGCCCCTTGAGAACCGCCGGGGATGCGCCCTAGGCCAGCCGCCACTGGGGACTCAGCCTCGCGAGCTGTCTCTGGGGCCTTGCCGTCGCGAGCTGCAGCTGGTGACGCCATGCCTGTGCGCCCACTCCCGGTCGCTGAGAGACGCTCGTCCTCGCTCTGGCCCGACCGCTGTGAGAGACTCCGCCGTGCCCCGTGCGGTTGCGAGGCTTGCGCGCAGTTGCTTGCCGCCAGCTATATCAGATGAACGGTCACCGGTCTCCACTCTCCAGGGTTTACTTGCTATTGTTGTAAAAAAAAGTTCCTTAGAATTATTGTTACGAATAACAAAGTACATAGAAAAAGGAAAAAGAAATAACTGCTCCACGGACAGTATATTCTTTCTATGGACCTCAAGGGTTTATTTCCTACAATAACATTAACTATGTACCTACAAAGATCCATTTCTTTTTATTTTTCTGCCTCTCTCCTAATTACGAATGTGAAAATTGTATTCGTTTCACTGTTTTTATGACAATACACACAAGGTTTCTATATAGATAACATTGATAGTTAGGATTAGGAACTTTAATTCCAAGTATATCTCTCTGAAAAATTTTAAGGTCCGTTTGAATGCACCAAATAAACTTTAGCTACCAGGCATCAAACATCCTAGCTAAAACAACAGCTAAAATTTGGCTGAGTTTAGCTACTTCAACATAGTTAAAATTAATTTTAGTTGAGTGTACTGGCTGCAAATCCAAACACACACCCCAGCTACAGTTTAGTTGAGAGATTTTTTTATCTATCTAAAGTTTAGCTCTAAAATTTTACTCCCTCCATTTCAAATTATAAGACGTTTTGGCTTTTTAATACGTTGTATATGCTATGCACACGGATATACACTATGTCTAGATACATAGTAAAAAGAAATGTATCTAGAAAAGTCAAAACGTTTTATAATCTGGAACAAATTTAATAGTTATCTAAAAATTTAGTTGGATGCATCTAAATATATCTAAACAGAGTTTTAGAATTTTTCCCTTTTTTCATCCACCGTACATGGTATTCAATTCCTTTTTTTTTTTTTTCTATTTTTCCAACGGCACAACCGTCATTTCAATTTGTTACCACTTTCGAGTTTTCATTTCCAGGTTTCAATTCAACTCTATATTTAGTTTTTTTTTTTCAGTCTCCGTAGTGCATCTAACAATCTCATCAACACATACGAAATCATACAAGATATCAACTCAATGACATTACATAACTTTTTCTCTTCCCGTTGCAACTAATCTTGCAAAACGCATATCTATCCATATAAGAGTATATGTTTTTGAATATACAACTAATTTTCACTAGAACATACTCCCTCATTTCTAAAATAAGGATGCATCTCATACTTTGAGATGTCAATCATCCTAAGTTTGATCAAATATATAAGAAAATTCACTAATGTTTATAATTCTAATGGACATAATTAGATTAACCATGTCATACATTTTAATTGTAAATATAATTAGTTTTTCATTTTTAAGTAAAAAGCAGGACAACTCGATCCTTTGATCTTGCTTTAAAAATTAGTACACCTTTACCTAAAATGTTCAAACACTTGAAAAATAACGAACCCCTTATTGTTTTTAGAAATAGTATAGATTTTTATAGATATTTTTCGAGTTTTCTTAGATCTCAGTCCATTTTTTAAGATAATTTTATGAGCTCCCAAATGTTTTATTTTGGTGTCTCTCGTTCTAGCACATCTCTAGAACTTTTTTGGTTTTACGAACAAAGATATTTTCTATGGTTTACGAAAATTTGTTTTTAAAAGTAAAAAAAAAAGACTTGATCCAAAACCACCGAAAAATCATTTTAATTGTTGTATGTAGGGGTATTTTGTCTCATTTCGGGAAGTAATTTTTTAAAACTTTTTCAGCTGAGAAGATTTTTCTAGAATAACAGATGAGTACACTGGTCAAACGAACTTCGTAAAGAATAGTTAGGCATCACATATGAAACTCATTAAGCCCCACTATTGGGCTGGTGAGCCATTCGAGCCTGGCATGCACAAGGGCATCTACCTACGTTGAATAATTCTAAAAAAAAAAAAAGGGTTCCACTACACAGAGAGAGAGAGCGAGCGAGCGAGCGAGAGGGTAAGGGGTGATCCTTTTCCATAGTTTTCTATCAACACTTTATGTTTGAAAAGAAAATGTTTTCAACGGGTTAATAGTAAATATAAAATGGCTTTGCACGCTCATTTTGCTGGCGGCTAGACTCGCTCAAGTGTATATATTGATGCTCAAACTTTTCGGTAAAATAAAAAAGATTGATGCCAATTGTTCAAACTTCTGATCAAGCTGTGTACACAAACTATACACAAACAATAACATAAGCTGCTACAGCTTTGTGCACCTTCACTTATTCTTACAACACACATTTACGGTCTTTTGCCTGCAAGCACAGTACTTACTCCTTATTACCATCTCTTGCTAGTAGCCTGCCACAGGTCACAACCACTAACACATACACCTTGTCGTAAGCTCTATCGACGAAGCGGAAATAGGAAATTCTCCATGTTTTCTTGAATAGCATAGCACAGAATACAACCCATAAACCAACCATGAAACCTGAACCAAGGCCAATGTAAAAGAAGCAAAGCTCAGAGCATTTTTCACTTGTCACCTGACCGTGTGTCACTTGTGAGGAATTATTGCCTGAACAGTTCCTCTGAAGAGGAGGACCACAAAGACCACTGTTACCGTCATACATGGATGGGACCTGTAGGTAGAGTGTCAAGTTGACGTCCCAGAGGAATTCGTCCTGTCAGATTATTATACGATAGGTCCAAATAGCTCAGATATGATAAATCTGACAAGCTTGGTGGAATTTCGCCAGAAAATTTGTTCCTCGAAAGGTCAAGTGATTCCAATGATTCCAGAGATCCAATATTCTCTGGAATTTGTCCATCCAAGTGATTCCATGACAAATTTAAGTTCAGAAGTCCATTTAGATAAGTGATTTCATCTGGTATTCCACCTGTTAATTGGTTGTGTGAGAGGTCAATGCCAACCATTTTGAAAATTCCTGCACCATACTTCAGTTCTTGCCGCTTCAATACCACAGAAAGGACATCTTTAAATTTTCCTAAATTATAAAAATACCAGACATACATGTCATGGCCAGGTCTCTTGGGATGTTTTTGTGTCATTGCTTTTAATCTCAACAAAGAGGACGGTATGGCTCCTGACATAGTATTGCCTGCCAAATTCAGATGCTGCAGACGTTTAAGATTTGTGATGGTCATCGGAATATCACCAAAGAACCTATTGTGGCTTAGCTGAAGAAACTGTATGTACACCAGATCTCCAATCCACACCGGCAGAGTTCCAATGAAATTGTTCCACGAGAGATCCAAGAATGCCAATTGCGAGTAGTTTCGGAGGGATGGTGGGAAATTACCAGATAAAGCATTATTACTTAAGAGCAAGAAAACTATACTTGACATCCCAAAACACCGCGGATATTCTCCGTCGATAGAATTGTTGGACAAATCAAGGACAAGCAGATATTCTATATCACAAATATATTTAGGAATATGGCCAGTGATGTTATTGGAATACATGATCAGTGCATGTATATATTGACCTCCGAATTCTGTTGGCAGTGGTCCAGATAAAGAGTTCTGAGAAATATCCAATCTGAAGAGTCCGTCCGGCAATACTGGCATTTGGCACGCACGGGGTCTGCGGCAGGGTGACCCGCTGTCACCCATGTTGTTTGTGCTCGCCATGGAGGTGCTCAACCACCTGCTGCGCTGGGCCGAACAACATGGCCTCCTCAGCCCCCTGCCAGCCATCCCGGGCCACCGAGTCAGCCTGTATGCGGATGACGTCGTCATGTTCGTGCGACCTGACGACACCAGCTTGCTCACTGTGATGGCGATTCTCTCCACCTTCGGTATGGCTTCCGGTCTGTTCTCAAACCTTGACAAGAGCGTCGCCACACCAATGAATTGCTCGGCTGAACACTTGGACTGCATCCAGAGAACTCTTGCATGCCGGGTCCAGCTCTTCCCTTGCCGCTATCTCGGCATACCCCTGTCTATCAAGAAGTTGAGGCGATCTGATGAGCAGTACTTAGTGGACATGGTGGCCTCTCGGATCCCGGGCTGGATTGGGAATTTACTAAATGCGGCGGGGAGGACTGCCTTGGCGAAGGCGACCCTCTCCGCAATTCCGATCCACACAGCCATCGCCCTGTGTCTCTCCTCTTGGGCGCTCATGGCAATCGACAAGCTGCGACGCGTTAAATCCGGATCGGGGCGAGATTGTCATCGGAGGTAAATGCAAGGTTGCCTGGCCGGTGGTTTCCAGGCCAACGTATCTGGGTGGTCTTGGCATTTCGGATCTCCACCGCACACCGGCGTTGCCCTTCGCACCCGCTGGGTTTGGCTGGACCGGCTCGCGGGGCAGGGAGGCCGGCCACCAGCGAAGCGGGAGGTTCTGGCCCTCTTCCAGCGGCAACGCAATTTATTGTGGGCAATGGTGAATCAACCTTCTTCGGACCGACGCTTGGCTTGATGGGGTTGCCATCCGCTTCCGAGCCCCCAATCTGTTTGCAACTATCTCGCCTCGGCGATGGGGAACGACGGTGGCTCGGGCCTTGCACAATGATGCCTGGATTGGACACATCAGAGGTGCTGTCACGACCGCCATGCTTGATGAGTTTGGGGCCTTGTGTGACGATCTCGAACTGATCCAGCTCGATGATCGGCCTGACACCTTCTCCTGGAAGTTCACTGCCAACCACTCCTATTCGGCGGCATCGGCTTATGGCGCGATGTTCCTGGGAGCCTCCATGGTGCTTGGGGCCAAGCAACTATGGAAGGTTGCTGCGCCGCCAAGGGTTCGGTTCTTCTTCTGGCTCGCCTCGCATGGACGTTGCTGGACGGCGGCGCGTCGCTTCCGCCACGGCCTTCAGGACTCGGACCGATGCATCATGTGCGACCAGGAATCCGAGACGATCCACCACATCATCCTGGGCTGCTCCTACTCCAGGCAAGTTTGGCAAATTGTGTTGCAAAGGCTGCAGCTCCTACCTGTTGTCCGGGTTTCGGAGGAGAACTTTTTGGAATGGTGGCTGCGCACGAGGAAGCTTCTACCGAAGGCTATTCGTCGTGGCTTCGACTCGGCGTTCTTCCTCGTGGGCTGGCTTCTTTGGAAGGAACGCAACGCGAGGACCTTCGGTGGCCCGGCGGCATCACCTTTCGACCTTGCAGCAACCTTCAGGGAGCAGGCGTCGGCCTGGTGTTTGGCCGGGAACAGGCGCCTCGCCGAGCTGTACGCTTGGGCAGGCCTGTAGTGTTCCTCTGCTCTCGCCTCTGTTTAGTCGCAAGTTGTTTCAAAATGTAATCTGAGGTCTTGTATCCAGTAGAACTAGGTCTTGCCTTGGTAACTTATGGTTACCATGGCTAAACTTTGTTTTACCTTTATTCTGCTTAATGAAAAACGCGCAACGGCGTGGTCTCAAAAAAAAAAAAAATACTGGCATTTGGCCACTGACTAGGTTTGAATTGATATAAAGATCCTGCAGCTGCACCATGGCTGTCAAATTAGAAGGCATTGCTCCACTAATTTGGTTGTTGGAAAAGTCCAAAGTGATCAGATTGTGAAGGCAGATTGTAGAAGGAACATGTCCGCTAAGATAGTTGTCTGACAAGTCAAGGGACTGCAAACTAGAGAAGTTTCCTATTCCTGGTGGTATAGATCCTGTAATACCATTGTCTGACAGGTCAAGATATACTAAGTTGGTTTGGTGCCACAACCTATCTGATAGAAATCCTGTCATATTGTTACCCTTCAAGGATAAATAATTCAAATTGTTGGAGGAGCATTGCGGTAGCTTTTGCAGAAACTCTGTTATGTTCCCAGATGAAAGACTTTCGTCAAGGTTTAGGCTAAACAAAGCACAAAGGTATCCCAGCATGTCGGCTGAAATTGTGGCTGCGTTATTATTCAAGGAGAAGTCAAGCACTTTGAGGTTTGTCATACGCCTTAATGCATCAGGAAATGGGCCATAAAGATTGTTTTGATATAGAAAAAGGCTTTCAATACTTGTTGTGTTCCAAAACCAAGTAGATGCCACTGGTTGGTGAAGAGAGTTGTTGGAGAGATCAAGATAATAAAGTTTTGTGAGGTTGAGGTGTGTGAGTGATTGTTCTGTACTTGGAAGTGAGCATCCTTCAAGACAGACTTCCTTGATTGATGGAATGCTGTTCAGCACATGGGACCAATCAACTGCCATGCTTAGATTCATCCACGACATATCGAGATGCTCTAAAAGTTGTAGATGAGATAACCATGAGATATCTGAGTAAACCGTATACATGTCCCTGAGGTCAAGGTATTGTAAATTTGAAAGGTTACCGAGCTGATTAGGCACCCTGCCAGAAAATGATGTATAGGAGAGGTCGAGATACCCCAACTTTGTAAGGTTGGAGAGCAGAGATGGCACTGTGCCAGAGAACTGAATGCCAGAGAGGTAGAGACCTCTCAAATTCGTCATAGAGGCCAAGAACTCTGGGAAAGTCTTGTTAGGCCCCTCGAGGTCAAAGTAAGTGAGGTCAAGGTACTCCAAATACTCGAGAGAAAGCAATGAAGGACTTATCTGGCCGGCCAGGCACTCCCCATGGAGATCAAGCATGATGGCATGACCACTTGGTCTGCTACAAGTGACGCCAGTCCAGTTGCAGCAATCATGGCCGAGCCGCCATGAGTCGAGGAGGCCGCAAGAGTCGTTGGTGATGCCTTTCTTAAAGGCCAGCAGGGCGTCCTGCTCAAGCGGAGAGCAGATGCTCTCCACCCTGCTGGTATTGTGCTCATGACGCTTGAGCTCCTGTCCTGCATGGGCGACGAGGAGGAAGCTGCAGGCGACGGCGGCGGCGGCGATGAGAAGCACCGACTCGGCAGCCGAGCGATGCATGGTAGCTTTGAGCAGGCCGTCCCGCTATGTACGTGTTGTTTGTCTGTAATAGCAGGCAGCCAGGCAGGTATATGTAGCAGCAGCAGTGTTCACGGTGGGGGTCACGTTCCTTGTCGGTGTCGCGACCTACCTGCCACACTCACCTTACTTCACCACTAGCATATGGCTGGGATTGGCTCGCTGTAATAGCAGACAGGTAGCCGTGTGCTGACCGGCACCCGGCACCCAGTGAGAGGTCGAAGCAGCAGCAGTGTTCACGGTGGCGGTCGTCGTCGCGACTCGCGACCTGCCACTAGTGCATGCACCCCTAACGCAGAGGTCAACTTGGAGGCCATGGAGGTCTTCCTTGTGCATGCACTCAGTGGTATATATCACAAGGCCACTAGAATTTCTGTGTGTGGAAGAATACCTAATTATGCACTACCACTAGATACAATAAAAACAGAAGCAAATGCGAGTAAAAGAATCAGTTCCCCGAGGAGACTACTGTCTAAAGAAACTTCTACCATAAACTACCACTATTCAACTATTTAAACCACAATTTGGTAAATAGACAGCAGATCATCAGATGGTTTAAAATGCCCAAACCCCCAATGTACCTTGAGTACCTCACTCTGAACTGGATCACTCAAGATCAGAGGCTTAACTCAGAGATATGGTACTGCTGTAGAACTTGCAACTTTTCTGTTTTTGACGCATATATTATTTTAATTAAAAGGCTCAACTCAGAGATATGATACTGCTGCAGATTGCATATTAATTATTTAAAGCAACTTTATGTACGTGCAAGAGCCATGATTAGGTACCACTAACCACTTAGTGGCTCACAGAAACTATCCACGACTTAGGCAACTGACCACTATTAACTATGACCACTGACCCACTAACACCACACAATTGTCAATGCTACAAGTTTCTCAGTGCTCAGGATTTGAAGATTTGCAAGATATACATTTGGGAACCATATTGGTCAATTTTGTTAGTTAACGGTGCTAAATTGGGAACATTTAGAGTATTCAGTCACATTGGAGGGATTGACTTGGTAGAAAGAATCTCCTACTGTCTTTGGTTAAATGATGTAACGTTGAAACTCTTAGCTAGCTGAGTAGGAAGGAAGTAATTAGATCCCCTTGGAGACATAATTCTGTATTTTTTTTGCGGAGGAAAAATGGATATGTCTCTTAGGAGCCATATATTCACTGACAGTACCAGAAGAAATACTGCCATTGATGGGTTTAAGTTGCAGGTCATCCCATGCATTCTAGCTACAGTGGAGATTTTGGTAGAAAGTTGCTCCCACACAACTTGCTGAACCTTTGCCACGGTGATCACTGCCACCAGGACATGCTTATTTAGGCCTCTGTTACTGTATCTAGGTTAGAGAAGACGATTGGCAGAAAATATACTTTGTGTGTCGTCATGTGAAGTTATGAATGTATTTCAAATGAGATCAGTGTTAATATATCTAACTCTACGTTGTTTGTTTAGCGAATCTTAAACATACCACATGTACGCTTTGGTACCGATGCATTTTCCGTTTGTTTTCATCCCTACCCCCACCCACACACACAAAAGGAGGAGAAAATCTAGTGGTGGTGGGGGTCGCGACTACTGGCAGCATCAGTGACGAGCATCAGTGCACTAGTGGCAGGTCGTGACGACGACCGCCGCCATATATGAACACTGCTGCTTCTCCCACTGGGTGCCGGTCAGCACACGGCCTGCTATTACAGCGAGCCAATCCCAGCCTTTTTAAGAGGACAAACAACTCTGGAGCAGCACACAACACACATAGCGCGACGGCCTGCTCAAAATTACCATGCATCGCTCGGCTGCCGAGTCGTTGGTGGTGCTTCTCATCGCCGCCGCCGTTGCCTGCAGCTTCCTCCTCGTCACCCATGCACGACAGGAGCTCAGGCGTCATGACCACAATATCAGCAAGGCGGAGAGTGGCTGCTCTCCGCTTGAGCAGGACGCCCTGCTGACCTTTAAGCAAGGCATCACCGACGACTGTTACGGCCTCCTTGACTCATGGCGGCTTGGCCATGATTGCTGCAACTGGACTGGCGTCACTTGTAGCAGAAGAAGTGGTCATGTCATCATGCTTGATCTCCATGGGGACTGGAATCATCAGTGCAACATTAGTGGCTATTATGACTATTCTTATTTGGCCGGCCAGATAAGTCCTTCATTGCTTTCTCTCGAGTATTTGGAGTACCTGGACCTCAGTTTCAATTTCCTCGAGGGGCCTAACAGGACTTTCCCAGAGTTCTTGGTCTCTATGACGAATTTGAGACATCTCGCCCTCTCTGACATTGACTTCTCCGGCACAGTGCCATCTCTGCTCTCCAACCTTACAAACTTGGAGTATCTCGACCTATCCTATACATCGTTTTTTGGCAGACTGCCAAATCAACTCGGTAACCTTTCAAATTTGCAATACCTTAACCTCAGTTCCATGGATATGGTTTACCCAACAGATATAAAATGGTTATCTCATCTACAACTTTTAGAGCATCTGGATATGTCGTGGATGAATCTAAGCATGGCAGTCGATTGGTCCCATGTGCTGAACAGCGTTCCATCAATCAAGGTCCTCGATCTTGAAGGATGCTCACTTCCAAGTACAGAACAATCAGTCACACACTGCAACCGCACAAAACTTCAGTATCTTGATCTCTCCAAAAACTCTCTTCACCAGCCAGTGGCATCTACTTGGTTTTGGAACTCAACAAGTATCCAAAGCCTTTTTCTATCTGAAAACAATCTTTATGGCCCATTTCCTGATGCATTAGGGCGTATGACAAACCTCCAAGTGCTTGCCTTCTCAGGGAATAATAATGCAGCCACGATGTCAGCAGACATGCTGGAATACCTTTGTGCTCTGGAATACCTAGACCTTGAAGGAAGTCTCTCATCTGGGAACATAACAGACTTTTTGCAAAAGCTACCGCGATGCTCCTCCAACAATTTGAATTATTTATCCTTGAAGGGTAACAATATGACAGGATTTCTACTAGATAAGTTGTGGCACCTAACCAGCTTATCAAATCTTGACCTGTCAGACAATAGTATTACAGGATCTACACCACCAGGAATAGGCAATTTATCTGGTTTGGATTTCCTTGACCTCTCAAACAATAGTATTACAGGATCTATACCACCAGGAATAGGCAATTTATCTGGTTTGAACTTCCTTCACTTGTCACACAACTATCTTCGGGGACATGTTCCTTATACAATCGGGATGTGCCTTAAGAATCTAACCACTTTGGACTTGAGCCACAACAACCTGGACGGTGTCATCACAGAGGAACACTTATCCACTCTAGAGAGGTTAACGTACATTGATCTGAGTCATAATTCGTTAAAGATATTGGTGAGTTCAGAGTGGTTGCCACCAGTTACACTTATCGAAGCATATTTTGCATCTTGCAAGATGGGTCCACATTTTCCAACATGGCTGAAATCGCAAGCAAAAATTGTGGTACTTGATATTTCAAGCACGAGTATAGTGGATGAGCTTCCAGATTGGGTGTTTACTACTTTCGTGAACTCTGAATATTTGGACTTCTCCAACAACCAAATTAGTGGAGCAATGCCTTCTAATTTGACAGGCATGGTGTGGCTGCATGAACTTTATATCAATTCAAACCTACTCAGTGGCCAAATGCCAGTATTGCCGGGAGGACTCGAAAAATTGGATATTTCCCAGAACTCGTTATCTGGACCACTGCCAACAGAATTCGGAGCTCCAGGTATATTGGAATTGATCATGTATTCCAATAACATCACTGGCCATATTCCTAAATCTATTTGTGACCTGGACTCTCTACTTGTCCTTGATTTGTCCAACAATTCTATTGATGGAGAATTTCCACAGTGTTTCGGGATGTCAAGTATAGTTTTCTTGCTGTTAAGTAATAATGCTTTATCTGGTAATTTCCCACCATCCCTCCAAAACTACTCGCAATTGGCATTCTTGGATCTCTCGTGGAACAATTTCTCCGGAATTCTACCGGTGTGGATTGGAGATCTGGTGTCGATACGATTTCTTCAGCTAAGTCACAACAGGTTCTCTGGTGATATTCCAATGACCATCACAAATCTTATACGTCTGCAGCATCTGAATTTGGCAGGCAATACTATGTCAGGAGCCATACCATCCTCTCTGTTGAGATTAAAAGCAATGACACAAAAACATCCCAAGAGACCTGGCATTGACATGTATGTCTGGTACTCACACTTACTAGGGAAATTTAAAGATGTCCTTTCTGTGGTATTGAAGCAGCAAGAACTGAAGTATGGTGCAGGAATTTTCAAAATGGTTGGCATTGACCTCTCACTCAACCAATTTACTGGTGGAATACCACCCGAAATCACTTCTCTAAATGGACTTCTGAACTTAAATTTGTCATGGAATCACTTGAATGGGAAAATTCCAGAGAATATTGGATCTATGGAATCAATGGAATCACTTGACCTCTCCAGGAACAATTTTTCTGGTGAAATTCCACCAAGTTTGTCAGATTTAACATATCTGAGCTATTTGGACCTGTCATATAATAATCTTACAGGACAAATTCCTCAGGGACGTCAACTTGACACTCTGTTCCTACAAATCCCATCCATGTATGACGGTAATAGTGGCCTTTGTGGTCCTCCTCTAAAGAGGAACTGTTCAGGCAGTAATTCACAAGTGACACCTGATCAGGTGAGAAGCGAGAAATGCTCTGAGCTTTGCTTCTTTTACATTGGCCTTGGTTCAGGTTTCATGGTTGGTCTATGGGTTGTATTCTGTGCCATGCTATTCAAGAAAACATGGAGAATTGCCTATTTCTGCTTCGTCGACAGAGCTTACGACAAGGTGTATGTGTTAGTGGTTGTGACATGTGGCAAGCTACTAGCAAGAGACGGTAATAAGAACTAAGTACTGGGCTTGCAAGCAAAAGACTGTAAATGTGTGTTGTAAGAATAAGTGAAGGTGCACAAAGCTGTAGCTGTTCATGTCATTGTTTGTGTACACAGCTTGATCAGCAATTTGAACAATTGGCATCAATCTTTTTCATTTTACCGAAAAGTTTGAGCATCAATATATACACTTACTTGAGCAAGTCCAGCTGCAAGCAAAATGGGAACACAAATCCCATTTTATTTTGTTTTCTGTTTACCTGTTGAAGAAGGGCGGCCCTGGTGCAAGCGGTAGAGCTTTACCGCCTATAACCAAGAGGTCCAGGGTTCAAGCCCCAGCCTCTGCACATTTGTGCAGGAAAGGCTGTTGGCTATTTTCCCTTCCCCAGACCCCGCAGTGCGGGAGCCTACGGCACTGGCACGCCCTTCTGTTTACCTGTTGAAAACATTTTCTTTGCAGATAGAAAGTTTTGATAGAAAACTCTGGGAAAATGGATCACCTATTGATTTGAGGCTTTTGATTGGTTTGGTGTTCGCACACATATCTCTTCAGTCCCAAAGAGCTGTGCAGGCCCGGCTGCAGCTGCACACCACTTGCACTGCATGCCAAACAAAACTCACAGCTGCTTTTCGTATTCTCTGAAAAAACCAGGTTACTGAAGGAACAAAATATAACAGAAAATAATCAAGTTTATCATTTATCATACATCCTAATTATGGTTTTTCTAGATGCATAGCTTTTGTTATGCACTTAGATATGCATTGTATATAGATATGCATCACCTTTGCAGTGCCAAAATTCTTAACTCTGATGATCCCTTCCCAGAACTAGGATCCTGCCAAAGGAACCTCCACCTTAACCTCTTCAGACTCAGCAGCAATAATAGTAACAAACACATGCCGATATATGATCTAAAATATGTTTAAGCACTGCTGCACTTTAAAAATGTTGATCAGACGAGGAAGGTATTTAATTCCCGTCTGAAAGGATGTAGGATACAGTAAAAACACAAATGCGAGTAAAAGAATCAGTTCCCAAGGAGACTGTCTAAAGTTACTTCTGCCATAAACCACCACTATTCAACTATTTAAACCACAATTTGGCAGATAAACAACTGATCATCAGAGCTAAGGTTTAAAATGCCCAAACCCCAAATGTACCTTGGGTACCTAAACACACTGTGCTGTACTAAACGAGAATCATCAATCACGAAAATTAATCTGTAAACTTATTCCTCCTAACAAAGGAACCTGAACAAGGAATGGTCTGACCTCATGAGAACCACAACCAGAAAAGGTAAGTTACGAATGCTGACATATGGATCCAAAGTGTAATCAAGTAATGCACTCAGAATTCAGAAAACGTTGAGCAACCAAAGTCAGAAATTTAGCTCTTCGACTGATGCATCTCCTTTAAAGTCTTACATACGTTACTACAATAATAAAAGCATAGATAAATATGCAGATTTACTACCATCCCGATTTCCCAAACCCGAACCCTCTAGTTTACTGCCACACGTTTGGCGGCGAAAGAGGCACATCGAGGCAAAGATGAGCAATCACGGGGCCCTGATAACCAGCACACAGTCAGAAGAATTGGATCCACCAGTAATAGCTAAGCTCTTCAGTTTGGGCGCTGCGATCTCAGAAAGATAATTCCATCTGCAGTTTTTTCAGAACCAAGCTCTTCAGCGAGTTGGAGGTGATCACGTGAATCATACACATGCAATCCTCCAGCTCCAGATCCTCCAATGACCGGCACACTGCGCTGACATGCATAGTGAAACGGCAATCCAGAGCCACATTGCAGAGATAGAGCCTCCTGAGGCGCCAGGAATTGGTGGATCCCAGTCCCTCACGCTGACGGGGAGGAGTAGGGCCTGAGGTGCAGTACTTCATGGCGCGCCTGAGCCACCCACCAGCTTGCTTATCGGCGAAGCTAGGTGCCCTGCTCTTACTCACACGCAGCCTCAACGAATCCAGCTGAGCGATGTTGCAGTGATGCATCAGAGAATCAGCAAAATCCTCAAAGTTTTCCCACTCATTGTCCTTGGTGTCATCATCGCCTTCCTCGTCGTCGTACTCATCGTCATCATCGACATCCTCGATGTCATCGTCATCGTCGAAATGGTTGTTGACGACGGGGGGCAGGGTGGTGATTGTTGTTGTTGTTGTTGAACGCTTGGGCGGCACAGCCCTGAACTCCTCCTGGTCGACGTCGAGGCACGGCACGGACCGCCACAGGTGCCTCCAGCGCGTGGCCAGCACGCACGTCTGCACCGCCTGCCGGGCCTTCAGGAACGACATGATGGCGTGGAGCAGGCTGTCCGGCAGAGCGCTCAGCCGGTCCACCTCACCAGCCAAGCTTCCGCCTCCGCCGCCGCCGCCACTTGCCTGAGCACGCCCTGTTGCGGCGGCCCCGTCAAGCTCCATGGTGTCTCCCCCCTCAAGCTCCATGGCGTCCCCTGCTCCAGCAGTTCCTCCATTAGAAGAAGACAGAACAAGCAACTCGAAAATAAAATAAAAATAAATCCAATCTAGGTCAGAACACCACAAAATCCTGTTCAATTACTAGGTGAATCGCGCTGCTAGATCAGAAACCGCGCGAGATTCCGCGTTACTGAATCAGAACCGTGATCTCATCTGGAGGAGCGATATTGAAATCAAAAAGGGCTCACGAGCACCGGAAGCAGACGAGTCACCCGTACGTACAGGAAGCGGGGCGAAAGATTGGGGGCGGTCGGGGTACGGGGCTTACCGAGCGCCGCTGCCGTGGGGGTAGGAGCCGCTCCAGCCGGCAGAGACGCAGCCGCCGTGAGAAGGGCGGCGGCGGCGCGAGCGGGTGCCTAAACCCTCGACGGCGAGACGGGGCGGGGGATAAATTGGGGAGAAGAGGAGAAGACAGTTCTGGGCCGGCCCAATTGCTGCGACCGAGTTTTTATTACTTCATATCATAATCATTCTCAAAAAAAAAAAAAAAAAAAAAAAAAAAAAAAAAAAAAAAACTTCATCATATCATAATCTTCTTTAAAAAATCATCATTTTATATTTTTTGCTGGGGAAGATTAATCTTTTTTTTTCTAACAGAAAAATTATATAATCATAGTTTATATTTTTGACAAGGTCTGTAAATTAATCCCTTAAACTCGAAATTAGTAGGCGTAGTGTGATTAAAATCAAATGTTTTGGCTAATATTAGTTAAATTATATGCATGCATAGTGTATAATTCTTCGAATTAAGAAAATCTAAGGTTGTTTTAGGTTTGTTCTAAGTTAGACTTATTTAAGTTTAATTAAATTTGGTGTATTCAATGAAACTAATATAGTGGTGTAAGATGTTGTTATGTTTTTATGCACTTAGGAAAGGAAAATGTCTTACGTTTTAGAACGAAATGAGAGTGATAACAGTTATATGAATGAACTCAGTCTTTCAAAGATATTTCGTTATGGCAATGATTTCTAGGCAATGTTTCACGAGTCTAAGAGAAATTGAGGGTCAACTACAAGTCTAAAGAAACTTTAGTTATTGAATCCTAAATAAAGCTTTCTTCGACAACAGTTTCTCTTGATAGAAAGATGTGCAGGTTTCCTGATACTAGTGATACAGTTAAATACTAAGTTTTTTTTAAAAAAAAAAGAGAGGCATCATACATGTTCAAATGACATATCAATATGAAGAAAATGGTGACACAATAATCCTGATTCAATGGATTTCCCAACAACCTGTTTTTTTATATCTTTTTTTCGGTTTTCCCAATCCTTATGTGCCAATGAACTAACTTCATCGTTTACATTTGCATTTTTTTAAAAGAAAAAATAAACACTGTATGGTGGACCATGGAGAACAAAACTATGCAAAACAAATCTTTAGGCTACTGTTACTTGCAACCGTATGGAGTTCAGATTTGTTCTGTGTGTGTTGAGGTGGCCTTGTTGGCTGTGATGCGCATATGACTGTGTGCGTTAATTACTCTTTTAGGCTATTAATGTGGGTAAATTAATTTTTGTAGCTCACTAAAAAATAAGCACTTTGGCCCAGTGATTGATCTGCTTGATTTGCCAGGAGCCGTCACATGAGTGAAAGGTAAAATGTTGTGAAAAAAAAGACCTAATTCGCCTGAAACTCTGTTTCTTTTCAAATTTCTGGCAAATTTTGTTTCAGCGACTGAAATCCTTACATCACCCGCATCTGCGTTCCAGGGGTGCATGAGAAAAACACTCAAATTACACGGGATTGGGTACAGTTTTCCAAAGTATGTATTTGTCTCAAGATATTTTGCAAATACATGTACTTTGAGTTGGTGTACAGTTTTACAAAGTATGTACGACTGCAAGTCCCAAAGATCCCCAGGGAGAAAAGGGAAGGAAAACAGTTTCAGTAGGAAAACAGGAAAACAGAGAAGCAAAAATGTACGTAGACAAGAGCCACAGATAGTACATGGTGTTAAAAGCAACAGAATCAAGGGAAAAAGGAGTAAAAATCAATAGCATATACAGTCAAATGTGCAAATACCTGCATCACTAAGTATAGGCTTGCAATCTAGTGCATCTGAAGGGAACCCATAATGTGCAAGTAAATTCCACATGAGAACCAAAAAGGCAAGAATCCACATAGAAGGACATGCATGTTAAAACAGAGGGCTCAAGATATTTTGCACATTGAAGGCTAAAACCTTGATGAATTCAAGATGGTGTATGGTTTTTCGAAAAGTACGTTACCTCTGCCTATTCCCCAAAAGGCACAAAAAAAGTGATTTTCAAACCCATTTTTCAAGCTTTGTCCATGTAAGTAGACAGCAGACATTGACAGTACATAGGGCACAAAGCAGATATGTTATAGAGGCAATTCCATCCTTAATCAAGGAAAAGAGTAAAAGGCAATAGCATATATAGTCAATAGAGCAAAAGGGCTGGTTCACTTAAAAATTAGTCAAAACTATAGTCTTGAGATTTAGTGCATCTGAAGGAAACCTATAATGTGCATACAAATTCCACATGAACCATTAGGTGAAATGCCTTATAGAAGGCCTGGGGTAACAAAAACACTAATTGACTTTGGTCAGTTTAACGTTGTTCTTTGACAGATTCACTAAAACACGCTGCAGAAGCCACATAAGGTGGGGTCCATGGCCATCATTATATATGATTTCAACCTTGAGGTTCTCACACAGCAAATCCAGACCACGGAGCTCGGAAGATGAAGTCTTCTTGAGTATGGGCATTGCTTCCCTTTTGCTAGAATATTCTCGGAACTGTAGCCAGTATAAAAGATGTAAGACAATGTGCTATGTTCGTTAATCAGGTTAAAAATGAAACAACAGTATACCTTGCAGTGCAACAAAGTAAGCTTTTCAAGGACAGGAGAACTCCGAAGAAAGAATATCAATGTCTTGAAGTCATCACTGAGGTCACAGAATGCCAGCAATAAGTTCCTCAGGTTCTTGAATTCTTGGAATCTGGGTTCCTTACCGAGCAGCTGTAGTACATAAGATTAGATAGTACCATAACATTGTATTGGACTGAATAAAATGGAACATTGCAAGAGACAGTGAAGGCATACCGTTGTCCCAACACCCTTCAATTCCAAATTTGTTGAATTAGATATGCTACAAAGAAGCTTGAATTGATCGCCTTGAAGTTTACTTCTAGAAAAACCACCTCTGTGACCCGTAGATGAACCAAAGCCTTGGCAACAGATGGCACCTCGTTTAATGAAACACCACCACAAAATGCAAAAATATTCACAGCCAGATGCAGATATGCAAGAGCAGGGGCCAAGATAACAAGCACACAGAAACTAGAATTATGGCCGCCATCAATAACTAATGTCTTCAGTGTGGGCGATGTAATCTCCGAAAGATTGCGCCATCCACATTTTTTCAGAACCAGGGTCTTCAGTGAGTGGGAGGTGATTGACTGAATGTCACAACTGCAATTATCCATCTCCAAATCCTCCAAAGAGCGGCACACTGAACTAACGCACTTCAGAAAATCATTATCAAGAAGTAGCTGGCTGAGACGCAGCATTTTGAGGCGCCAGGAACCCGAGCTCAATCCCTGCTGTATGGCACGATCTGGGGTGCAGTAGTACTTCATGGCGCGACAGATCCATCCAGTTGCCCCTCTACTGCCAAATGCCGGTGCTCTGTTTTGGTCAATATGCAGCCGCAATGATTCCAACTGTGCAATGTTAAAGCGTCCGCATCAGGGTCACGACAAAAAAATCTCAAAATCCTCCCAGTCCTTGTACTTGGTGAAGTGCTCCCAGTCCTTGAGGTTGTTGTCAGGATCAGCATTCGAGTTGTCACTGTCGGAATCAGAGGTATCATCGTCTGAGCTAGAGCTGTCCTCAGAAGGGGGCTTCTTGTTGTTAAACTCCTCAAAGTCGATGTCGAGGCACGGCACCGAGCGCCAGAGGTGCCTCCACCATGTGGACAGCACACATGTCCGCACCACCTGCCGGGCTTTCAAGAAGGACATGATGGTATGGAGGAGGGAGTCCGGCAGAGAGCTGAGCCGGTCCGGGCCGCCGGCCGAGGATCCACCAAGGACACCACTTCCGCGGGCGCGTTTCCGGAATGCATCCTCAAGCTCCATGGCATGCCCTGCTCAGAGTAGTTCCTCATTAGACGACCAAACAATCCAGGAAAACAAATAAATAAAAAGATACTTATAATCCATATACACCTCAAAACATGTTCGGTTAGAGCATCTCCCTTCCCAATCCTTGATTATTATTTTTTTGAAAAAAGAGAAAAAAAAATCACCTCCAACAGTGTCAGGGACAGAACCACCTGAAGATGAATCATCGTCATCTGAAGATGAATCGTCATGACAAGCAGCATTCGAGAACGTGTGCACAATACAAGCAGCGGATAAGATCAAATAATCATCGTCATCTGAAGATGAATCGTCATCCAAAACTCTTTGAAGAAGTGATTTCGAAGACCTCATGATGTCTAGCCCACCTGCGGATCACAATTTCTACAAGATCAAACAATCTGTACACGATCCCGGCCGGCCGGCCGCAGGAAATCGAATTGTTTCTTCTAAAAAAGATCCTGTTAAACCAAACGTGCGCATTGTCTCTGTCGCTTCAACTGAACTGATCTAGGGCGAGATTGCCGGCAAAACAAATAAATAAAAAGAAGCATATAATCCATATACACCCTAAAATCCTGTTCGGTTACTACAAGAGTCGCGCTGCTGCATCGGAGACGGCTGCAAGATTTGGCGAAGCATCTTCTCATCGGAAGATTGAAATGAAGGGTTCACGAGTGCCGAAAGCAAACCAGTCAGGGTACGGAATGGGGCGAAAGATGGGCGATAGGGGATGGGGGCTTACCTAGTGCCGCCTGAGCCTGCTGTGGAGGGAGACGCGGCCGTCAGAACGGCAGCGCCCGCCGGCGGGCGGCGGCGCGAGCTGGGAAGTACCCTGTGAAGAGGAGGAGCGCGGAGCAATTCTGGGCCGGCCCAATTGCTGAGGCCGAGTTTTTTTACCTTTTTTTTTCGCTATGATTCGTGTGCTTCTTTTTTTTTAACAGAAAAGTATTTTCTTTTTATATATTCGAGGCTTCGAAAAATCAACTACGACCATTTGTATGAAATAAAAGGCGTTGCTGAATTTTACTAATTTGTGTAAGATTGAGTTGCTCAAACTAGCTAGCCCTAAAGCTCTTTTGTTGTGGGCTTAGGCCTTAGATACGCATTATCTCTAGATATATAACGAAATATCTATAGAAAAAGACAAAGTGTCTTACAATTTAAAATGGCAGTATTTTAAAGATCTTTTGATATGACATTGACTTATTTAGCAATTTTTAACTACTGAAAGACAAATTGAGGATCAAGTACACCTTTAAACTTTAAAGACACATTTTTTTAATTAGATCCTAAAAATACACCTATAGAAAACAGATGAGGTACCTAGATGAAAAAAAAGAAAGCGGATGTGGCTTTTCTTAGAATAACATTTTCTCTTTGTGATATATAAAAGATGTGCAGGTCTCGTACGAATTTGAGGGGAAAAAAGGGTTACGTTTCACCTTTCGATTGCATACAAAGAATATAATAAGCATTTTTATATATTTTGTTTCTTTTTGGGCATCAAATCTGTTTAAATGGTATGGCAATAGGAAAAAGTCTAAATCACACCCCCCACCTATAGGAGGTGGTCTAAATCACCCCTAACCTATGAAATGGTCTAAATCACCCCCTTTTTTTAAACCAGGTCAAATTACCTCCTAAAGCAGTTTTGAAAAATCATAGAAAATCATAGAAAAATCATAAAATAGAAAATAAAATTGTGTTAGACTCCAAATGAGTAGATTTATGCAGTGAACATATAATATGGTATACTTTAGTACATTTTTTTGTTGTAGCTTTAGATTTATGCTTTTCCTTGTAGTTGTAAAAAATGTACTAAAGTATACCATATTATATGTTCATTGCGTAAATCTACTCATTTTGGAGTCTAACACAATTTTATTTCCCATTTTATGATTTTCTATGATTTTCTATGATTTTTTTAAAACTGCTTTATGGGATAATTTGACCGGTTTTGAAAAGTTCAGGGGTGATTTAGACCACCTCCCATAGGTGGGGTGTGATTTAGACTTTTTCCTATGGCAATATGAAAAAGATGCTGCCGCAATAATGCTGATTCAATGGATTTGCACTCGTAGCGAACAAAATGCTCCCACAATAACCCCCGATTCGATTGGATCGAAAAACACTCGGTGCACGGGATTTGATTGCAAGAAGCACTACTGCGGGATTGATTTTACATAGCACCGAAAATGATTAATGGTGGCGGTTATTTTAAAAACCGTCACGGTTAATACCTCAATTAACCATGGCGGTCTTTATTCATTAACCGTGGATTGACGGTTTAATAACCGCTCTGATCGTAAAATCGATTAACAAAATCACGGTTAATGAGGCCCAACCGGCGCACCGGGAAAGGCCATCTTAGCCCGATAACGGGCCCGGTATATAAGCACGACCACTAGGGTTTCTTCCCTTCTGGTTCTCGTTCATTCCCCAGCACCAGCCGTCGGTCCCCATCTCGTTCATTCCCCACTCCCAGGCAGAGCCCACTCCCCTTCCGTTCCCCCACTCCCGGCCCGGTCGGTGGCGATGGGGGGACCGGAGACGGGCGACGGGCGAAGCGGGGCCCGGCGTGGCGGCGGCGGCGGGAGCGAGATCCTCTTCCCTCAAGATCTGGCGCGCCGGCGCGGCGGGCGCGGCCGGGCATGGCGGCGGCGGCGCGGACTGCGTGGCGGCGGAGGCCGGCGGCGGATCCACCTCTTCCTCTCGAGATCTGCGATGGGCGATATTCAAATTGGGCTTCCTTGTCCCCTCGAGATCGAGCACCGATCGGGGCGCGATAGTGGCTTCCTGACCCTAGCCGCGGGGCTGGATCCGCCGCCGTGGTGGCCGGATCCGCCAGATCCGTGGGACCTGCAGCTCACGGAGCGGCGGCCTCGCCGGCGCGGGCGGCGGCGCGAGATCCACGCGGCGGCGGATGGGCTTCGCTGGGCGGGCCTGGATGGGCTCCCATGCGGGCTCGTGGATTTTTTTTCATTAACGGTGGCAGGCAAAAGAACCGCCACCGGTTCATCCATTTTCGGTGACCCTATCTGGGTGGTGGGCGAGAAAAACCGCCACCGAAAATACATTTTGCCGCCACGAAAGTTGTTTTAGCTAGTAGTGAAGAACATGCATGACAAAGCAACAAAGCAAAAGGCGCTAAAAAGAATATGTAGGGGATCCATACAAAAGATAACTGCACAGTGATGGCAAAAACTTTGTATGTAATACAGAAGAAAACATGTGATTTGCAGACCCACTTTTCAAGATTGCGAGATTTTATAATAGGAAACAGTTTTTCCAATATGTAACAATTTAAGCTACCTCTGTCCATCCAAGTAGACAGCAGACATTGACACACAGTACATAGGGCTTAAAGCAGATATTTTTACAATCACATCCTTAAGCAAGGAAAAAAAAAGTAAAAGGCAATAGCATATATATAGTCAATAGAGCTAAGGCCTGCTTAGGCATCGATTTAGTGCCTCCCAAGGGAGTCTATAAGGTGGCCACATGAACCAGGTTAGAAGCCACGTAGAAGGCCTGGGATAACAAAAACACTAATCAACTTTCGTCAGTTTAATGTTGTTCTTCGACAGATTCACTAAAACACGCTGCAGAAGCCTGATAAGGTGCGGTCCATAGCCATCATTATATATGATTTCAACCTTGAGGTTCTCACACAGAAAATCCAAACCACAGAGGTCAGAAGATGAGGTCTTCTTGAGTATGGACGTTCCTTTCTTTTTGCTAGAATATTCTGGGAACTGTAGCCAGCATAAAAGATGTAAGATGATGCACTATATTGGTTAATTAAGTTAAAAACCAAGAAACAGTATAATATACCTCGCAACATCGCAAAGTGAGTTTCTCAAGAATAGGAGAACTCTGAAGAAAGAACACCAATGTCTTGAAGTCATCACTGAGATCACAGTTGTCCAGCACTAAGTACCTCAAGTTCTTGAATTCTAATCTGGTTTCCTTACCGAGCACCTGTTGTACACTAGATTAGATTGCACTGTAACATTATTGGAGTGAATAAAATGGAAAATTGCAAGAGACGTTGAAGGCATACCTTTGTCCCAACATCAGACAATTCTAAATTTGTTGAATTAGATATGCTACAAAGAAGTTTGAATTGATCGCCACAAAGTTTACTTCCGGGAGGATCATATTTGTGACCCCGCAAATGAATCAAAGCCTTGGCAACCGATGGCACCTCCTTTAATGAAACACCACCCCTGAAGAGTACAACACATACATCCAGATGCAGATATGCAACAGAGGGGGCCAAGATAACCAGCACACAGGCATCAGTATTCCCGCCGCCATCAATAACCAATGTCTTCAGTGTGGGAGAGACAATCTCAGAAAGACAGCGGCATCCACATCTTTTCAGAACCAGGGTCTTCAGCGATTGGGAGGTGATTGACTGAAATTCACAATAGCAATGATCCAGCTCCAAATCCTCCAAAGAGCGGCACACTGAACTAACTCGCTTCAAAAAATCATTATCAAGAAGTACGTGGCCGAGATGCAACCTTTTGAGGCGCCAAGAACCAGAGCTCAATCCCTGCGGACTGGCACAATCAGGGGTGCAGTACTTCATGGCGCGACAGAGCCATCCTGCTGCCACTCTATTACCATACTCCGGTGCTCTGAATGTGTGACTATGCAGCCGGAATGAATCCAATTGTGCAATGTTACATCGGCGCATCAGGGTGACGACAAAATCCTCAAAATCCTCCCAGTCCTTGTACTTGGTGAACTGCTTCCAGTCCTTGTGGTTGTGCCAGTTATCACTGTCGGAATCAGAAGTATCATCGTCGGAGCTAGAGCTGTCGTCAGAAGGGGGCGCCTTGTTAAACTCATCAAAGTCGATGTCAAGGCACGGCACTGTGCACCAGAGGTGCCTCCACCGTGTGGACAGCACGCATGTCTGGACCGCCTGCCGGGCTTTCAAGAAGGACATGATGGTATGGAGGAGGCAGTCCGGCAGAGAGCTCAGCCGGTCCGGGCCGCCGGCCGAGGATCCGCCAAGGACACCACTTGCGCGGGCGCGTTTCCTGAAGGCATCCTCAAGCTCCATGGCGTGCCCTGCTCGGATTCAGAGCAATTCCCCCGTTAGAGGACCAAACAATCCAGCAAAACAAATAAATAAAAAGATGCATATAATCCATATACACCCCAAAATCCTGTTCGGTTACTACAAGAGTCACGCTGCTGCAAGATTTTAAAACCGAAGGGTTCATGAGTGCTGAAAGCAAACCAATCAGGGGTGCGGAATGGGGCGAAAGATGGGCGGTAAGGCCGTGGAATGGGGCTTACTGAGCGCTGCCTGAGCCAGAAGGGCACTGCCGGCTGCCCAAACTGGGAAGACTACCCTGTGAAGACGACAACACAGTGCAGAGCAATTCTGGGCCGGCCCAATTGTTGAGTCTGAGTCTTTATTCCTTTTTTTCTCTTTTTGCTATGTACGGAGGATTCATGTGCCTATTTTTTAACAAAAAAAATTGTACTAGTATTTTCTTTGGCTGTCTGTCAACATATTTGTCAACCTGAAATCTGTCAATTTTTCAACGAATCAAACGATGCCACACGTGTCAGGAAAATCTGACAGATACAACAAGCAAAAATCAGTCAAATTTGTATTACACGAGTCAATATCAAACAAGATTCAAAACGCAAATTCATTTATCCATTCATAAATCACAATGCATAATGATGCCACCATCCTCAGAACATACATGGCAAATAGATCAGATTAATTAGTTGCAGTTACAAATCAAATTAGTTGCAGTTTGTCAAGGGCAGTGTGCGGCAGGGACGCAGAACCTCGACTACGGGCTCGTAGTCGCGCTCCGTGGTAACTACGACAGGGGTTATGCCCCCCCGCCGCGACACACTCGTCGGGTTATGCCCCCGACTCGTGGCTTGCGAGGAAGAGGTAGGAGATTAGATTGAATGATCTTGCTTAACCTTTCAACATTCGGTTACAGGGGAATATATGGCCTCTGGCCCAACAAACCTCTCTAAACTTAAGGAATAATTATAGAAACAAATAACTAGATTTGTGACTATCCAAACTAGCCACTAATTGAGATCTCACATGTGCACGGCGCTCAGCGGGCTCGGCCGCCTGGCGCCGCGTCACGTGCCTGCGGACGGCGCGAAAGTGTAAGCGCGCCCACACATGACATCTCTCCCCTCCTCGAGCAGCTCGTCTCGGCTGGAAGTGCGCGGATATGCGCGGCGCGGAAGGTGTCGATGTCTTCCTAGGTTGCCGGCGGGGACGCGCCCTTCCACGATGAGAACCTGGCGCCTCCACGGGCCAACGCACCTTGGCGGCTTGCTCAGGCTCGGGCACCCTGACGCCGTGCCGGATAGTGGGTAGGGGCGGCGGAGCTTGTGGGGGGTCGCCATGGAATCGCTTCAAGACGCCCACATGAAACACGTCGTGGATGCGGGCTTGGGGGCGGCAAGTCGGCGGGCCGGCGGCGTCGTTGATCATCTCGGCGATCTGCGGTAGGGCCGTAGAAGCCCCGAGGCCGGAGCTTCCGGTGGTCGGCCCGGGGGCGGGGAGGTTGCCGGCTGCTACGAAGGCGTGAGAAGAACCCGGTCGCCCACTTTATAGGAGAGCCGGACGATGAGCCCGATCGTAGTGGCGCGCACGGACAGCTCGAGAGCGCTCGAGGCGATGACGGACGTCGCCCAAGAACTCAAAGACGCGCTCCTCCATTGTGCGCGCCACTTTGCTGCCACGCGTGTCTCCCCGGCTCATAAGAGCGAATGGGCGGGGATCCCGCGTCGGCGACACGGAACGGCGTGTCGCGCAGATGATGGGAAGGCGGTGTTGAAGACATACTCCGCCGAAGGGGGCCAGAGCGTACCACGTGGTCGATCACTGTCAAACACCTCAAGTACATCACAATCACCTTGTTAGCGATTTCTCGGATTGCCCATCCGGCGAGGGTGAAAGGCCGTCGTATCTGAAGCTTGGAGCCGCTCAAACGCATGAGCTCCTGCCAGAAAATGGAGGTGAACACCGTGTCCGATCCGACCACGATGGGCGAGGATGCCATGGGCGGCGATGTCGCGAAGAAGGCACGGGCCACGCTCTGCCCCGGTGCGGGTGCGCCCGGCCGGTGAAGTGGGCGTACCCCCGCTGGCGATCCACCACGGTGAGGATGACGGACTTGCCCCGGACGCGCGGTGGCGCCTCTACAAAGTCGAGGGCAATATCGGTCCACACACCTTGTGGAGCGAGGCGGCGGCATCGGGGGCCCGCCGGGTGGAGGTGCTCGATTTGTGTTCTTGACAAAGCGGAACACGCCTGAGAAAAATCCTGCACAAGCTGTTTCATGTTAGGAAAATGGAAGTCGCACCGGTCGGTGTGGCGTCGCGTTGGACACCCTCATGGCCCTCCTCGTGCACAGCGCCATGATCTCGGGCGGGAGTGGGGACGCCGGCGGGCGTCACCGCCGCCCCGTGTAGTGCGAGTCCATCCACCGGCGCCCATGGCGGGGCTTGGAGCCACGCTGGACCTCCTCCACGGAGGCGACGAGCGCCGAGTCGGTGGCTGGGCAGCCGTAGCCGGGCTCATGAAGTCGAGCGCGGGGGGTGACACCACCGCGCCCTGCGTGCAGGCGTGTCCGGCGGGAGAGAGGTCGGCGGCGGCATGGTGAGGGCTGGTTTGTATTCCACCCGTGAAGTCGAACCCCAAAGCACCCACCCGGTGATCTTTGGGGATGAGTGGACAACCGTGTCGGAGGTACCCGAGGCTGTAGTGGTCGGTTTTTGACGGTGAAGCGGCGCCCCACGGATATGGCCGCCAATGGCGCCGGGCTGTGCGGAACCCGATGAGCTCACGCTCATAGGCGGCGAAGCTTCGATCTTGGGCGCCAAGCGGCCGGCTGAAGAGCCCGCGACGGGTGGCCGTCCTGGACCAGGCACCGCCCGGCCGTGGGGCGGCCGCGTCGCGCTCGGCGATGAACATCTTGGCGAGAGTGTTAGGCATGGCGAGCACGGGGGCGGAGGTGACCGCCTCCTTGAGAGGCGATGAAGGCGGCAGCGGCGTCCTCCGACCATCGCGGCGTCCTTCTTGAGGAGGGCGGTGGCGGCGCCGCGATGGTCCCCATAATTGTGGGCGAATTTGCGGTAGTAGCCGGCGAGTCCCGAAAAAGCAGCGCCTGGCGCGAGCGCCGTGGGCTTCTTCTTGATCGCGCCGCTGCACACCTGGCGGGTCCATAACAGCGCCCGTGGTGACACTGGCGTGGCCATGCGCGACGGAGGGCGCGAGCGTGCGCAGGCGCTTCACGAAAGCTGGTCTCTTGGGCGCCCGAAGGCGCGAAGATGGCGTAGATGATCCGCCCATGTGCGTATGCAATCGAATGTCGTCAAAAACACAAGTACAAGCGACGGAGGAAGGGCCGCGGGGCGTCGTTCATCAATGCTAGGAACGTGGCGGGGCGTTGCGCGGCCGACGCCATGACCAAGAACTCGTGGGGCCGTCATGAGTCGGGACGCCGTCTTGTGGATGTCGGCCGGCCTCATACGGGACCTGGTGATGCCGGCGCGGGTCGAGCTTGGTGGCGCGCCGCCGTGGGCTCGTCTAGGGGCTCGTCGACGGCGGGGATGGGGAACGCATCCTTGGCCGTGGCGCGTTGAGCGCCCGGTGGTCGGCGAAAGCCCGCGACCGTCGGCTTCTTGGCGAGGAGGACGGGGGGGGCGAGCGAATCATTTGCGCCGTCTGATGCCTGCTTTCGATCGTGCGGCGCATTGCGCTCGGCTTCGTCCTTGTGGGCGCCGGGTACACATGCGGCCGGACCGCCACTGGCAAGCGCACCCGTCTTGAGGGCGATCTTTGTGGTCGCGCGCGCTGGGTGGCGGCCGGTTGGCTCGGCGAAGAGGCCCGCGAAGGCGGCGGCAGGCTCGTCAAGAGGACGGCCGGTCTTGTGATGGTGGTGGCGGATGGCGCGACCATGGCGGTGAAGCCATGCCGTCGCGGGTGGTGAAGTCCCACCCATCTTCCCGGCGTGACCATCCACTGGGTGGCGGGGCGGCGTCATAGCGGCGGCGGCATCACGTCACAGTCAACGCGAAATCCTCGCCCGGCGATGGCGATCGGTGCCAGCGAAGGGGCGCTGGAGCGCGCGATCGTTCCCATTGGCCCGCGTAGCGGTGGGCGTGGGCTGTGTGGATGGCGAGGCCGGTTCGCGCCGCCGCCGTCTCGCGCGATGAAGTTGTGCGTGGAGCCCGTGTCGGGGAGGGTTGTGAAGCGTCGCCACACCGCATCCGCACGCGCACTGCATCGCGGTCGCCGTCGGCATACCAGCGGCCCGGAGGAGAACAAGGCGCCTCGTCGGCCCGGCGTCCACAGGCTGCGTCTCCGTCGATCTCCACCCATCGATGTAGAAGATGCGGCGGCGAATAGTGTTGTGGCCCCTGGAGTACGGCTCGTTGCGGTTGTAGCATAGGCCGCGGCGGCGTCGCCGGCTTGTTCCTCGGGGAGGCGTTTCGCTGATGGCCCGCACCACGGGCGGTGGCGCCGAGGGCCCGGGTTCTTTGGACCGGCTCTGCCCGGGGCAAGCAAAGCCAGCGGAAGCGGGCGCTGGCAGCACCGGCGTCTGCGGGCAGTGGCGGCACCAGCGGCGCGGCCTGGTCGGCGGTGTTGAAGGCGATCGATTCGATGAAGCTCCACGCCGCGCCGGACTCGCCGCCGAGTTGAGGTCTCGGGTGGAGGAGGATGCGGACGGCGTGACTCAACGGCGGCAGGCCTCCCTCAGTGAAGAGGCTGCATGCGGCCCGGGCCTCGTCAAGCCGACCAGCGCGGGAGAACTCTGAGAACCGGTTGGCGTAGTCCTCGGCGGTCCCAGTCGGCGTGACACTCGAAAACTCGAAGAGGGGCGGCGTAGATGCGGCCCAAGCCGGAGGTTGAGCGACTCCTTCAAAGCGGCCCCACGGTGGCGTGCCCTTATCCTCTTGCGTTGGATGAACCACATGTGCTTGCGGCGCCGTCCAGCTGAATGCGGCCCATCAGACGGCGCTCCTCTCGGCATGGTGCGCTTCTGCGGAAGTACGACTTCGCACTTGTTGATGAAGAACAAGGGATCGGACTTGCCATCGTAGCGGGAAGTCGAGCTTCTGGAATTTGGGAGGGCGATCTAGGTCCCTACGTCCCTCGGTGCGGCCGCCGCGGCTGGTTTCCGGCAGGACGGCGGTCCTTGATTCCTTCCATGTCCACCTTCATGGCGGCCATGTCAGTGGTGAGAGTGTTCAGCTTCGCCATGAGATCGGCAAGGGTGGGTTGATCACCCATGGCTGGAGAGGAGGTGGTGGGTGGTGGGGAGCGGCTGCGGGTGGGTTGACGGAGGAAGAAGATGCGGGGCTGGGAGGTAGAAGAGGATCGAGACTACGGATACCGGGTTGTCAGGGCGGTGTGCGGCAGGGCCCAGCGGGACCTCGACTACGGGGCTCGTAGTCGCGCTCCGTGGTAACTACGACGGGGTTATGCCCCACGCCGCGACACACTCGTCGGGTTATGCCCCGACTCATGGCTTGAGAGGAAGAGGTAGGAGATTAGATTGAATGATCTTGCTTAACCTTTCAACATTCGGTTACGAGGGGAATATATGGCCTCCGGCCCAATAAACCTCTCTAAACTTAAGGAATAATTATAGAAACAAATAACTAGATTTGTGACTATCCAAACTAGCCACTAATTGAGATCTCCTGCTGTGCCTGGCGCTCGGCAAGGCTCGGCCCGCACGGCGCCCGTCACGTGCCCCTGCGACGGCGAAAGTGTAAACGCGCCCAAGACATGACACGATTCACAGATCAAAAGGGACTGCGATAGTTAGCTGAATCTGATCCATCCTCATAGTTGCTTTGCTGCTGCCACAGCAGGAGTCATTCAATCATTGTATTCATGTATACGAGACGCCATTATTTCCTCAAATCAACTATACATACAACTTCCCCATTGCCCTTTTTGCGAGGAACTATCCCATGACCTTTGGCTTTCAACTCCCTACCCGGGTATGAGTGGCCACCTGGCCAATAGAATATCCAAATCCATACTCCCCATCCAGACTACAACGCTATGCGCTATTTATCTTCCTCTTCTGCTTGCCAGAGGTGAGGCATGTTTTTTTAGGCAATAAATAAAGCACAGAGCAGCTAAAATGTCTGAATTATCCACACACAAAAACACAGTGTTACAATAATGATCATACCTACAGACCTATAGACCTTGAAAGACACAATCCACCTAGCCAGCGTCTGACTGGAGCAATCTGAATAATGATCACAAAGGAATTTTCATTAAAATTAGAACCTATCCACTCACATGAGTATACCAGAAATTGGCATCTAACTTAACATTGCAACACACAAAAATAAATAAAAAATCCAAACCAAATGGACATACCTACAGCCAATCTTAGACATACCAAATTCAGAGAAATCTACTGTTACACATTCAGTGCAAATGACATTCAATTGTCTGAACAACCATTTCCTCGAAAGGACATCGTCAAAAATAGAAAATGACAACACTCCAACAACAAAAATCTGAAATCAATAATTCTTTTTTTAAAAAAAAACACCAGCCAGTGCTAGCTGCTGCAGCTGCCGCTACAATCGTAAGAAATTGCCCATGCAAAGACAAATCAAACAACAACAGCTGCAGCCACTACGAAAGAAAGCCAGCCGAGCACAGCCACAAACAATAACACCAGGGTGAATCACAGAGAATGGACAGACAAGCAAGTGCCTAAAGCACAAAAGGTCCTAGTCCACAATAGTCCACATCAACCTCCAACAACACACTGTCAAAAGACTATTATACGAGGCAAATAATCTGACATCTAGTACTCCTGATTCCTCAACTCCCAAGTCACATTTAATTCCACCTCAAAATGCTTAGGGCTACCAAAAACAAAGAAAACAAGAACAAAAAATTAAGTGACAATAGAAATCGCCAAACAGGAAGAATAATACAAGGCATCACAATCTAGAGCTCTAAATAAATATTGGCTTGAGCCTTTCAACATGGATAAAAGAAACTCTAGTTCTGAAAAGAACTTGCCCGAAAGTAAATGCACTTCCAGTTGAAAAGCACAGCAGGTGCAAGTGGCATTGGCTTGAGCACATTCAGTTACCAAACGAAATAAACAGTGGAAGTCTGCAAACAACCGTGCAATGGTGCTATACGACTAGCCAAGTACACGATACATGCTTTGAATAGATCCAAAACAAACTCATGGAGCTAAGGTACATAAACAAACCTAAACATATGGCTGGGTGCCTGGGCCGCAAAGGAATTTGAGACAGAACAGACCAGCAGCTGCGGCCATTGAGGGGAGAGAAGACCGGGCAAATGAGCACACCCCAACCTCAACCCCACCCCCAACCGCCCTAATCTCCTTTTCCCTTCCGGGGGTCCGGGCCGTGCCAATCGGCGCCCAAACAAAGGCAGCGAACACAGCGGCAACAGTTCCTCAAATCAGCGAAAAAAAAAGTACAGGAGCAGAAATTACACTTACGAAGAACAGCAGCAGCAGCAGATCCTTCAATCACCAATAGCAGCGCTCCTCTGCGGCCGTTGGAAGAGCGAAAACGGCGGCGGCGACCGCAACGCACCCACAGCCTGCCGCCGCGGCACAGGGCGAGCCGGGAGGACAGCGCCCCCACCCCCAACACCTGCCGCGGCTCGGGGAAAAGGCAGCGATGGCTGCGCCCCTCCCTCCGCCCACCACTACCGTCAGGCGCGCGCGACGCAGGGAAGCGCCGGCGAGGACCTGCCGACCGCGCACGGACGAGACGAGGTAGCTGAATAGTCCGTAGGGAAAAAGTGAAAAAAAAAAAGGATGGGCGCGGATTTCGAAAATACAGGCTCGTGGGTTCGAACCCGTTAGCGAGCGGATATGCCCGATAAGCTCACGGTTTATTTAATTAAGGTCCTGTTTGGTTCCCATAAATCAGTGACTTATTAAACAGTGGACTAAAATTAGTGACTTATAAGTCATTTCTGTTTGGAGTGACTTATAAATCAGGGTGGAAAAGAAGAGAAAATAGGTGACTTATAAGTCGGGGTAAAAAAAAGAAAAATAGTTGCAATTGACTTATAAGTCTCATGACTATATAAGTCCTACTTGTTTGACAAAATAAAATCACTTTATTTTTGATTTTTTTTTACTTATAAGTCACCTGACTTATGGAAACCAAACATGCCCTAACTTTTGAGAAAAAAATCAACTTATATTAGTCACACAAAGCTAAATCCTTTAGCAAGCACTACAAATATGATAGCATAGAGGTCTAAGACTTGGAGCAACCATCAAGGGCTCATAATTCGACAGATAAAAATCTAAAAAAATGTTAAGAGACGTATAGCCAATTCATTTGATTTTTATTTTTTATAAGAAACAAAAATTCATTTTTTTTTTTTTATATATGTGAGGTTTCAAACATTTGTTTGAAAGGCGGCAATGAGTTTTAAGATCAAGTTGCTCAAGTCATCTCTCCATACGATGCTCAAACTAACTATAGCCCTAACCCCTAAGGCTATCTCATTATAATTCTCTATGGAAGTGGATTCTCGGAGAGAAAAGATTTTGTGGCTTAAAGTGATTTTCTTTGGTTTTTAGGCATAAATCTCAAAAATCATGATGGAGGGATCACTTTACATAAGAAAGTGCTCTTTTCAGCTCCGAGGCTGTTAATCCATTTGAGAGAACAACAAAGAATCATTTCTCCTCGGAAAACTGTATGACAGAGATTCAACAGAGAACGAGCTCTAGGAATCGTTTATTCCACTTAAAATGAACAAAACAAAATATATACTTCAACTTAAATACAAACCATTTAGTTTATTCCACTTAAAATGAACAAAAAATACAATTGCTAGCGAGACAAGAGACGACCAATCTAGTGTTGAAAGATGTTTGCTACAATTTCTATAAACTTTGTTGAACTTAGAATTCTTAATTTAGGCAGTCTCAAGGTAGAAACTATACATGCTTTCCATGATAGCCATATTAGCACAGATAGAAACTACATCACGCAATGGATGGTTTCTATGTGTAATAAATGTTATTTATTTTCTTCCTTTTTCTCCCTGCTACTCCCCTCCAACTAGCATTACTAGGAGGACTCTCCGCGCGTTGCTTGGGAAAAGCAATTAGTTTTTGGTAAAGTAATTTTATGTAATCACCAAGGATTGTAATCACAATTAGTTCTTGAGGGCAATAACTTTTTGCAGCATGGAGGACGTTTGGGCAATGACGGTAATCAGAAACAGTCCAATTATGTTACAGAGGCATCGCAATGGGTTGATGTATTGAACAAACGAACTCGGCTCCTCAGATGTCTCTTCATCAAATTTGGTTATCACTGGAGCAGAGCATCCAACTGTAAAGAAGTAGATCTGGTCTATTCTTTTCCTAAATGTCGTTTTTAGTTTATTTCTATTTTAGATAAATCAAATTTGCCTTTCTTTTATTCGCTAATCAGTATTTTCATCTGAATTTAGATGGAAGATTGGAGATGATCTGAAGAACACATATTCAGTTATGAAGGTAACTGTTATGGTCTAGATGTCTGATTGAGAAATAGTTGGGTTCAGATATGTATGGAGTAGATATATATGATTTCGTTGAGCCGGGGGACGTCGGAGACGCGGACCCTGACCGCGAACGCGTCCCAGTTGAGCACATCCGCGAACGGCAGCGCGCACTCGCCGTCGTCCACCATGACGGGGACGCACTCGAGGTACAGCGCCTTCGCCAGCCTTGGCGACACCACCTCGTACCCGCCGGGGGCACAGGCAGAAGCGGCTCCGCCGCATCATGTCCGCGTACGACAGCGCGCCGGCGCCGCGGGGCAGGTACTCGCTCACACGCACGCCGTTGGGGTTGGCGTCATCCTGCCCGCGGCCCCAGTGCGGCAGCAGCGCCGGACGGACGGGCCCGTGGTTGCCGCCGGCGAAGAAGGCCAGGATGGGGCGCCACGACGCCGACGGCCCGCCCACCTGCCGCTCCACGGCGTCGCTCAGCAGGTTCACCTCCGGCAGCGACACGTCCTTGGCCGGGTCGAACCTGCCCTCCGTCGAGTAGATGCTGTGGCAGCGACCATCGTATTACACCGGCGGCTCGCCTTCCTCGTACACGTACACCTTGAATTGCTTCTCCATCTCCAGGTAGCTCCTGCATGTGTACATGTCAAGGAGTACAGCACAGGAGCAAGATTCAGACGACATTCAGAGTAAATCAGTGTCAGATGTCACTGAAAATGTTGATGTTCTGGTATTTTCAGTATGACATGTTAAGACATTCAGAACATTTGTTCATGTTTCGACAGGAATTACCTACCTATGAAATGCATGGGCATTCCTGTAAACTGGTCCCATTGGCGCCTGATCCTTGTCATCCAACGGGGATCTCTTGTCCTTTTTCGGATCGCTTCCATTATCGCGGATCGAGCCTTGGCAAGACCAAGTTCTAATCGAAATGAACTGCTTTTCTGTGTTTCAGGGAACCAACAAACTATAAAATAAAATATTTTTCATTTACTGTGGCATCATTCATATCACATATCTGTTTGAGTTTAGAGTGGAGTGGGTTTCAAAATGAATGAAGATACAGCTTCGGTCATTAGGATACAGTGGCAAATAAGGGAAGAAAGATTGTTCTCGACTGAAACATGAAACAATGAATGCAGCTGCTGGACATCCATACTAACATGATTTCCATGGTCTTCCTTTTCCTGAAAACTTTCATTGTGCTGCTTTCAAATAAGGCCCACTTCTTGTTTTTAAAAAGGCCCACTTCCAGGGGAATTTCAATAGGTGTGCCATAATCAATGATTTTAAATTAGTATGCTACAGAGAACTTTAAAAATAATCTAATATGCTAGTGAGGATACAAAAAACAATAAGAACTCGTTTTAAGTAAAAAAATCCATTTGATGACGCTCACCGTGAAGATAAGCCATCCCACTTGCCCATCCCACTTTGCAGTGCCCAGAGCTATTTTCACCCTGGTCTCCCAGTCCAATGGGGTTCTTCCAGCAGTTTTGTTCCCTGGGTTTCAATCAACAATTAGTCTGCTATCATATAATTTCGTTTCAATAGAAATATTAGTCAAACTTGCAGAACCGGTGAAATAATTGGAAATAAAAAGTGGAAATACTATATAAGCAAAACTTAAATAACTTCTCATTTGGTGACCCACTCCCAAAATCTCAGTAACCAATTAAATGTGTGGTATCCAAGCAAAAGGGAACATATCCATACTTGAAGAGAGATTAGATAAAACAGAAATGGAAACAAACTGTCAGTTAGGTGTTCTGTCAGAAGTCAGACAGCCCTCTAATAAAATCACATAGTTTTTCAGGTCACGGCGATTCAGTAAGTTCAGATCACACCCAAAATGTGTCTAACCTGAATCATAGATACGCAACACAACATTAATCCACCAGCCTTATAGTATAATAAGTAAAGAAAACCAATAGAGCTACCTGTACCCCCGATTACCTAGAAAGACTAAAGCAACTTATTTGGAACGTAGGGGAGTAGCTTACTATAATCTATAGAACACAAAATTTTCTCAACAATCAATGTAAAGCATCCCCACTTTGAGAATTCAATTTGGTATCTATCTTGTGTCCTTGTGATTTGAACTAAACTTTTATTGACAACAGGATAAAGAAAAGATTATGCTGCAGCGCTATTCATGTTTGACTTCACTTGCAACACAGTCAAGGGCGCCAAGGTACCAGAAAACGAAACATGAATATGTTTTGCTGAAGCTTAGTGTTGCCTAAGCATCTATTTTAATTCATTTCTTTCAAGCTGCAGTAAGCTAATGGCTTTAATTTTCAAAAGTAAATTTCAATCTAACATTCAGACGGGTAACAAAATGTAAAGTAATTGAAATAGATTATCTGAAATGAAGGACATACCATGCAAAGCAGCACAAAGGCTACCTAATGGGACATAGCCATACACCAAGAGTTTCTCATCCTTCAGTAGTAATAAGCACACAATGGGACAGTGTTCTGATGCTGAACCTTGCGAATTAGCTCCACCTGCTATTCAAATTCCCTCTTTCCTGCCACCACTTCCTTCAATCTCTTGACACCACTGTTGTTCCATCCTCTAGAACAGCTTTGTAGGTAGTTCCATAACTTCCTTTTCCAAGTACTTGAGCCGAAGCCCTCAACAGATCCTCCAAGTCAAAATTATATGAACATCCCTCAAAGAAAAACAGTTTATTTCTCTCCGCTTCTTCAATAACACTGCTATATTCCCCCTTGGATTTTTCTCCTCTTCCACCTGCAATAGCCTTTCCTTTGGATGAAGATGATGTTGCGCCAGGCTCTGCATCTATCTGTCTTTTGAAGATGCATACCAAGAGAATGAGGATCCAAAAGGGTCCCAAGCTACAAACTTATTTATGACCACAAATTTAAAGCAAAGTTAAGATAAAGTTAAGATAAAAAATCAAAATTGAGGAACTTGAATCAGGATGCTGTCTACAAACTCAGTTGCCAAAACAATCTACAACTATGAGCACAAACTTAATCACCGAAAGCAGTACTTAATAGACCAAAATGATTTATTGAGCTCGAAATTAATGCCATCACTTTGAAGACCATCTATAGACGTCAGTTGTGACATATTTTCCACAAAAGAAACAAAACTCAATTGACTTTTCAGCTCTTATTATCCCAGCATCTGAAAATATTATATGTGTATTCACCAATTGTACAGTCATTGTTCAAGAAGCATTTCAGTCATCTTTGGCTGCGCATGGCCACATGAGTTAACCACATGATGCACATAGAGGCCACAACTGTATTTCTTAGCCACTAAGCTAATTGACATCACCAAAAATGATAGATGGGGGTACAAAAGAATAAGCTCACAGACAGGTAAACACACAGAAACAAAGGTCTGTCATGATTTGACTCGTTAATATCCAGGGTGCGCTAAAGCAATTGTACACTGCCCATCAGAGTTTCTCAAGTAAAACTCATGGACATATCCCTACGTATTGTTTAGATTTATCACAGAGACATATATAAACTCATAGAGATAACATACTAATCGAATACAACAGATAAACTGTGTATGACAACCATCTTGTACCACATTGGAAACACGCAAAACAGAGTCAAGGCAAATTAAACTAACCCACCAAAAAGGTGCATATCAGCCAGTATATAGGATATGCAAAATTTAACTGTACATGACCTGTAGGCTTTAAACTGCACAGATGTCCTCCCGGTTGTCCTTGATCTGCCTGTTATACTAAATCAAAACAAAAAAAATGTTTTTTCTCTGGATTGCAGATACGATATGTAACAGGTAAAAAAACCTATGAACTGTGAAAAAATCCGGAAAGGAGGGAGGGAGAGCGCAGGTATATATGTTGTTGGAAGGAACCTGATTTGGACAACGAACCTGATTAGAAGATTAAAGTGTATTCTTCATGATCAATCTTGACAACTGGCACAAATCAAGCATCCTAAAATGTTGTATGATCCCTGCAAAATTAGAGGGTATTGTTAATGCCAATTATTTAAAAATTACAAAACAGAAAGAGTTGATTCTCTGGATTGCAGATACGATATCAAACCTGATTTCAAGATTATAGGGTATTGTTGATGATCAATCCTGATAACCAACACAAATCAAGCATCAATGCCAATTATTTCCAAATTCACGATTCAAGATACAAACAGTATTGAAGAAGAACGCACCTGTGCAATGGGGCTGAGAACTTGAGAGGGCATACTTATATACTGTACCATATGAATCATTGAAGCCATGTAACTGAAGAGATAGGACATTCATGGAGACACAAATGCTGTCCAGAAGAGCAAGAGGTAGGCGCCAAGGGACCCAAGAGGAAGGTGAAGCGGAAGGACGACAAATCAAGTATGAGGGCCTCAACGGAGAGGTCTACGCAAGCGACGCAAGGGGAGACGCAGCTGCGCGCGAACGGATAACGGCGACGGTGAGGGCGGCTGCGCGGACGGGTGACGGCACCACGAGGGGATCCGCGCCGAAGGGGAACGGCGGCGGGTAAGCAACAGCGGGGAGAGCGGAGGGACACAAACGACGGCGCTGGATCACGGAAGTCGACGGGAGCTACGCGCAGATGGGGAACGGCGGCTGCCACGTGTGGACGGGGAAACGGGACGGACGCGAAACGACGGGAAGGGTACAAAGGAATTTCTGGTGACGTGGAGCTTTAACCATGTGCCACGGAACTTAAGTGGGGGTTTTACCGTATAGAAGGTTTAGATGTCTTCTTCCCCACACCAAGCACAACCGTGTCTACTGGCGAGCGAGGCACAGTCGAGCGGTGACGAGAGAACCAGCATGGCGTGGCCGACGCGGCAGGAGAGGCGTAGTCGAGCGCGGGCGAGTGTGAGGACAGCGCGGTGGGCCGGCGAGCGCACATGCGGGGCCAACCGGCGAGCGAGGCACGGCCGAACCAGGCGATGGAAAGAACCCCTTTCTCCCCAACGGGGATTTCGTCGGTTCTTCCTGTCTCGGGTCTAGCCTCGATGTCATTTCTCAACCAAGAAATGATTTCTATATATTTGGTTCTCATTCCTCATTTATTGACATGTTATGTCACCATTTTTTTGAGATTACACAATACAAAAGCATTGTCGCTTTCAACACGCACACCCCTACATGAACACGTATGTGACGCAAAACACTATCCCTATGAAAGACCTTCTCGAAGGGACTTAAATGACAAATCTTGAAGTTCAGAAGTCACCACAGCGCCGTTACTTAGGTAACATCTTATTTGATGAAGACGAAGCTACCATCAACGCCCATTGAGACTACCCTTAGGATAAACAAAACACCATGCTTTTATTAGATCCTGAAATCTATCTACCAAATAAATATCCATTAAATAATATGCGAATGCCAAATTGAGTTATACTTCGTATTGTTCTAGATTTATTCTAAAATTTAGAAGCATTATTCTATCCTGGTATGCGACGTTTATGTCACTGAGTGTCTCCGTCTACATGGGGTCTCATGAAAAAATGACATAACAACGTGAAGAAAATGATACCACAACCATTTTTTTTTTTGAAAAGGTCTGTAAATCCCTCTGCTCGATATCAGTAGACGTATATAAAATTAAAATCAAACCTTTTTCCTAATAATTTGTTAGAAATATATGCATGCATAGTGTATATTTCTACGATTAAAAAAATGTAAGGTGTTTTAGGTTTGTCCTATGTTGTTAGACTTATATAAGTTTAATTAAAATTTGGTGTATTTGATGCCACTAATTTCGTGTTGTAAGATCTTGCTCATTTTTTAATAAATTTTGTTAAATTTAGAAGAAAAAAGAGCAAATTATTGAAAAAGAGATCAACAAAGTTTGTACTATTTGTTCAGTACCAATATTTTATCAAAAAAATAATACACAATAATTCAAGTGTACATTTTGATAAAATATTGGTGCTAAACAAACACTATAAAAACGTTGTTGATCTCTTTCAGCCAGGGCCTCGGGGCAAAAAAAATCATTTTGTATACCACTTAACACCGTTAAAGCCCAAAACTAACGGAAGGTTACAAAAAATAAGCAAAACTGGAAAGTAGGCCAAATAAGCAAATTCAAAAAAAAAAAAAAAGAGGCCAAGAAACTGATCAACTTTTAATAGGGCCAAGAAATTAATTTGCTCGAAGAAAAAAGATCCGCTTAGGACAAACAAAATGCCTTACATTTTAGGATGGAAAGAGTAATGCTAGTTAGACTAATGATCAAACTCAGTCTTTCAAAGATCTTTCGATATGACATTGGTTTGTTAGCAATTTTCCAATATTGTAAGGCCCTATTTGGATCCTTGGAATTGAATTCATTGTGTAAACTATAGTTGTGGAAGAAAAATCTAGAGAATTCATTAAGTAAAGTCTACAACTTTGTTTAAGTTGGAGAAGAAGAATCCATAGAATCCATTTCCCATCTCACACCACTGTGAATTTGAGATAGGGTTACACATGAACTTTAGAAAGTTAATCTCAAATTCCAAAGCAAATAGCCTAATTTCTTAAGTAGATTCCAATAACTCCAAAATGAAGGGATCTAAACGGCCCTTCAAAGTCAAGTACACCTTTAAAAAAAAAAATGTGCAGGTCTCCTGAATGATCGAACTCAGTCTTTCAAAGATCCTAGATGAAAGTTTCTTCAATAACATTTTCTTTCTTGATAGAAAAGATGTGCAGGTCCCTTGAATTCCTAAGATTTTTTTTTTTTCAATTACATACAATTAAAATACTGTTTTTAAAAAAAAAAAATCTAGGCACCATACCTGTTCAAATTGTATATCAATATGAAGAAAATGATGGCACAATAATCTTGATTCAATGTGTATAACAGCAACCTGCTTTTAGATATTTTTTTTTTTTGGGTTTTGCAAATCCTTATGTGCCATAACTAACTTCATCAATATGAAGAAAATGCAGGCTCGTGGGTTCCGTCATGCGCCGTTCGAACTCCGCTAGCGACGGATATGCCCGATAAGTCGCCGATGCTAGGCTGCCGACCAGTCGCGCGCGGACGTCGCGCCGACCACCGTTAACGAGGTCGCGGCCCATCGGCCCGGACAGCCCACAGCCTACTACGAGGGAGATCGCGGCGCCACGCATGGCCGGGCTCGAGATTGCGACCACGCCGGCGACGATCGCGACGAGTCGTAGACGGGCGGAGGAGGTGACGGCCGTAGACGAAGGCGTCGCTTTAGGGTTGTCGACAAAGGGCGCCGCTTAGGGTTGTCGGCGAAGGGCGCCGGAAAGGTTAGGTTCCAGCGGGAGGTTTCCATTGCCTCCATCCTCGCCGCCGGGTATAAAGCGCCCGGTCGGCCGGCGCGACCCGTCGACACGGCGGTGGATGGCTCGGCCGGCGGTGAGCTTCGGCGGGGTGCTGCCGAGCTCGGGCGGGGCGGCCTCATCCGGCCGGGTGCGGGTAGGCCGGTGGGCGTGGAGCTCGTCCATGGCGGGCGTTGGAGGTCGAGGCGGCGGCGGTGAGATGGCGGCGTTGGAGCTCGGCCATGGCGAGAGGGAAGGAGGGAGGAGATGGGGGGGGGGAGGAGGCGGGCGCCGCCGGGGGCGGCGGGTTCGGGACGAGAGGAGGAAGACGGCCGACCCGAGGCGGGGGCCTTGGGCCCTTACGTGGGCTGCACGGTCGGCGGCTAAATACGCCCCCCAAGCTCATGGTTTGTTTAATTAACTTTTGAGAAAAATTGAACTTATATTAATCACACAAAGATGAATCCTTTAGCAAGTACAAATATGATAACATACTTCCTCCGTCCCATTGAGTTTGTCACCATAACTCCGTGTCATCATTCGTCTTATTCAAAAATTTTATATAAACATAATTTATTTTGTTATGACTTACTTTATCAATAAAAATACTTGAATATTGATTAATTTATTTTATTATCAAACCATAAATGGGGAACTGTTGGAGTTGCTCTTAGAACAAACAAAATGCCTTACATTTTAGGATGGAAAGAGTAATGCTAGTTACACTAATGATCAAACTCAGTCTTTCAAAGATCTTTCGATATGACATTGGTTTGTTAGCAATTTTTCAATATTGTTAGGCCCTATTTGGATTCTTGGAATTGAATTCATTGTGTAATTAAACTATAGTTGTGGAAGAAAAATCCAGAGAATTCATTAAGTAGAGTCTACAACTTTGTTGAAAAAATAATCCATAGAATCCATTTCCCATATCACACCACTGTGAATTGGAGATAGGCTTACATGTGAACTTTAGAAAGTTAATCTCAAATTCCAAAGAAAATAGCCTAATTTCTTAAGCAGATTCCAATAACTCCAAAATGAAGGGATCTAAACGACCCTTCAAGAAATTGAGGGTCAAGTACACCTTTAAAGAAAAAATGTGCAGGTCTCCTGAATGCTCGAACTCAGTCTTTCAAAGATCCTAGATGAAAGTTTCTTCAATAACATTTTCTTTCTTGATAGAAAAGATGTGCAGGTCCCTTGAATTCCTAAGATTTTTTTTTTTAATTACATACAATTAAAATACTGTTTTTTTTAAAAAAACATCTAGGCACCATACCTGTTCAAATTGTATATCAATATGAAGAAAATGATGGCACAATAATCTTGATTCAATGTGTATAACAACAACCTGCTTTTAGATCTTTTTTTTTTGGGTTTTGCAAATCCTTATGTGCCATAACTAACTTCATCTTTTATATTTGCAAAAAAAAAAAAAAAAACTTTTTTTGGAAAAAGAAACAAGTCAGTATGGTAGAACATGCAGAACAAAGTTATTATGTTTGTAAAATAATCTTTAGGATATTGTTGTTTACTTTTTGCAACAAAATGGAATTCAGATTTGTTCTCAATGCAAACTCTATCATGTAGTCTAAGGCCATTTATTACCTCGCATCGGAGGACTTGGAGTCTTAGTTTTTTCCCATAAATACACCGCCACATCGTGCCTACATCATCAAAATGAATAAATGTGAAGGTAATAAATAAGCTTAGGCTACATGATAGAGTCTGCGTTGAGAGTGCCCTTAGGGGTGGCCATGTTGGCTGTGATGCTGCATATCACCGTGAGCGTGCTTTTTATACGTGGGTAAGTTACTTTTTATAGAGCACTAAACAATGCTGCACTTTGGCCCGGTGATTGATCTGTTTGATTTGCCAGGGGCCATCACACGAGTGAAAGATAAAATGTTGTAAAAGAAAGGTCAATTTCGCCTGAAACTCTCTGTTTGTTCGGTTGAATCTTCAAATTTCTCTTCAAAATTTGTTGCATCGACTGAAATCCTTACATCACACACATTTGCATTCCACAAGACTTGAACACATGTCAAAGTTTGATTGCACAGAAAACCCAACAGAAGCAAAAGAGGGTGAGCAAGCGACCAGCATCAGTAAGCACTCAACTCAAACTTTTCAGCTCCTCTGTATTTTTTTTTTTTTTCTCGAGCAGACTTCACAGCGTGTTTTTCTTGACAAAATGGAGACAGATCTTGTACAGATGTAAAGATTTGACTGCATAAGAAAACCAACAGAAATTGGTACAGAAAACACTCCAATTACACTGGATTTGGTTACAGATCTTGTGCATTGTAGAAACAAAAGAGGGTGAGCCAGCCAGACCGTTTCCGTTCGTCTGAAGTCAGCAGTCAGCACAAAGTTTTCAGTTCATCTGTAGTCAGAAGGAAGATTGTCGATATACGATTTGGAATCATGTCAAAGCGGAGGTCCCAAGATATTTTGCACATCCATGTAGTTTGAGTTGGTGTACAGTTTTCCAAAGTCTGTACCTATCTGCCAACCCCAAAGAGCCCCAGGGAGAAGAAAAAGAAAACATGTGATTCCCTGTGCATTTTTCAAGATTGCAATGTTTTATAACTGACGACAATTTCAGTAGGAAAACAAAGAAGCAAACATGTACGTAGACAAGAGCCACAGATACACAGAGTACATAGTGTTAAAAGCACCAGAAGCAAGGGAAAAAAAGACTAAAATCATATATAATCAATAGAGCAAAGGCTGCATCACTTAGAATTTGGTCAAAAGTATAGGCTTGAGATCTAGTGCATATGAAGGGAACTCATTGTGCATGTAAATTCCACATGTGAAACTATCTGAAGGGAACCCATAATGTGCAAGTAAATTCCACATGAGAACCAAAAGGCAAGAATCCACATAGAAGGACATGCATGTTAAAACAGAGGGGCTCAAGATATTTTGCACATTGATCTAGGGAATCCATACACAAGATAATTACACAGTGAAGGCTAAAACCTTGATGAATTCAAGATGGTGTATGGTTTTCGAAAGTACGTACCTCTGCCTATTCCTCAGAAGGCCAAAAAAAAAGTAATTTCGAACCCATTTTTCAAACTTTCATCTTTTATGATAGGATACAGTTTCCCAATATGTAAGAACTTAATCTAGCTTTGTCCATGTAAGTAGACAGCAGACACTGACAATACATAGGGCTCAAAGCAGATATTTTACAGAGGCAATCCCATCCTTAATCAAGGAAAAAAGAGTAAAAGGCAATAGCATATATAATCAATAGAGCAAAGGCCTGCTTCACTTAGAAAGTAGTCAAAAGTATAGGCTTCGATTTAGTGCCTCTGAAGGGAGCCTATATTGTGCACATAAATTCCACATGAACCATTAGGTGAGAAGCCACATAGAAAGCCTGGGATAAAAAAAAAACTAATTAACTTTGGTCAGTTTAATGTTGTTCTTGAAAGATTCACTGAAACACGCTGTAGAAGCCTGATAAGGCGTCGTCCAGAGCCATGGTCATACCGCGATTTCAACCTTGAGGTTCTCACACAGCAAATCCAGTCCATGGAGTTCAGAAGATGAGGTCTTGTTGAGTATGGGCGTTTCCTTTTTGTTAGAATATTCTGGGAACTGCAGCCAGCATAAAAGATGTAAGACAACAAACTATGTTCATTAAGTAAGTTAAAAACCAAAAACAGTATACCTTTTGCAGCACCGCAAAGTAAGCTTCTCAAGAACAGGAGAACTCCGAAGAAAGAATTCCAATGTCCTGAAGTCATTACTGAGGTCACAGTACTCCAGCAATAAGTTCCTCAGGTTCTTGAATTCTTGGAATCTGGGTTCCTTACCGAGCACCTGTAGTACATTAGATTCGATAGCACACTAACATTATTGGAGTGAATAAAATGGAACATTGCAAGAGACACAGAAGGCATACCATTGCCCCAACACCCTTCAATTCCAAATGTGCTGAATTAGATATGCTACAAAGAAGCTTGAATTGATCGCCTTGAAGTTTACATCTAGAAAAATAATCACGTCCGTGGCCCGTAGATGAACCAAAGCCTTGGCAGCGGATGACACCTTGTTTAATGACATTGACACGCCACCCAAAAATGCAAAAACATGCACATCCAGATGCAGATATGCAAGAGCAGGGGCCAAGACAACAAGCACACAGAAACCAGAATTAGAGCCACCATCAATAACTAATGTCTTCAGTGTGGGCGATGTAATCTCAGAAAAGATTGCGCCATCCACATTTTTTTTTTTTTTTTTTTTTTCGAACCAGAGTCTTCAGCGGTGGGAGGTGATTGACTGAATGTGACAAATGCAATTGTCCAGCTCCAAATGCTCCAAAGAACTGCACACTGAACTAACGGCGCTTCAGAAATTCATTATCAAGAAGCACCTGGCTGAGATGCAGCATTTTTGAGGCGCCAGGAAGCCGAGCTCAATCCCAGCTGTATGGCACGATCTGGGGTACAGTACTTCATGGCGCGACGGAGCCATCCTGCTGCCACTCTATCGCCAAACTCTGGTGCTCTGCTTTGGTCAATATGCAGCCGGAGTGAATCCAACTGTGCAATGTTACATCGGCGCATCAGGGTGAGGGCAAAATCCTCAAAATCCTCCCAGTCCTTGTACTTGGTGAAGTGCTCCCAGTCCTCAAAAATCAGAGTTATCATCGTCAGAGCTAGAGATGTCGACAGAAGGGAGCGGCGCCTTGATGTCGACACAAGGGAGCGGCGCCTTGTTGTTAAATTCACCAAAGTCGATGTCGAGGCAAGGCACCGAGCGCCAAAGGTGCCTCCACCGTGTGGACAGCACGCATGTCTGGACCACCTGCCGGGCTTTCAATGAGGACATGATGGTATGGAGGATGCAGTCCGGCAGAGAGCTCAGCCCGTCGAGGCCGCCTGCCGAGGATCCGCTGACGACACCACTTACGCGAGGCCGCTTCCTGAAGGCATCCTCAGGCTCCATGGAGTGCCCTGCTTGGAGCAGAGCCCCAGTTAGACGACCAAGCAAATCCAGCAAAACTTAAAAATAAAAAGATATTTTTTAAAAAAACAAAAATCCATGTACACAAAACACTATACAATCCAGTTCAATCACTAGATGAGTAACGCTAATAGATCCAAGAAGGCGCAAGATTGTGTTTTGCTGAGTTAGAACCATGTTCGCATCGGAAGATTGAAATGAACAAGGGGTTTCACATGGGCCAAAAGCAAACCAGTGAGAGCTACGGGAATGGAGCCAAAGATGGGCGGTAGGCGAATGGGGCTTACCAAGGGCCGTCTGAGCCTGCCGTAGGGGTGACGCGGCCGTCAGAAGAGCGGCGCCGGCGGCTCGAGTGGGGATGAGGAGTTGCCTGAATCCTCGGCGGCGAGACGCCGGCCGATTTGGGGGCAGGAAGAGGAGCACAGCGCCGACCAGTTCTGGGCCGGCCCAATTACTGACTCGACGCTTTTTTCGCTACATGTACATTTTTTTCTTCTGAATTTCGCTACAATATACATATGATTGATTGATTAGTCCGTTTCTGTCGGCAGCCAACTGCTGAAAGTCATGTAATCATATAAATATATAGATGTCTCGTATTTGAATCTTTTATTATTATATATGTGATAGCATGTCTTCAATTCTCTTTTTTTTTTTTTACTTCTCATTCGCATACCCTCTCCCTATTCTTCCATGCCTAGTATATTAGAATAAGAGCCCAACTCTCTTCTCTCCTCTACATCAACAAAAATGTTGACTAGCTTTCGGTTATAAACCCATTATTTTACCTTCTCTATGGGGTTTCTTTAGATCATTCAATTCTCTTGAGGATTGGAGGGATTGAGGAGTAATTTAGGAAGCTATTATAGAAGGCCGTTGAAGAAGGATCAAAAGATTTTGTCATTTCTCCTTTTAACTTGCCAGATAGATATATTATTTTAGCAACTAAACTATACTAAACTCTGAAGATGCTCTAACCATATATATATTTTTTTTTATATCAAGTTAAAGCATAATCGCCACACTAAAAAAATAGTAGATGTGTTCAAATTTAAAAGTAAATTTCATCAAAATTCACAATAACAATTAGTTAAAATTATATGCATAGTGTATAATTCTTGGATAAATAAATACACTGTAACATCCCAGATGTTAATATACAATTAAAATTTTGATCATGTCATCATTGCATTGCAAAGCATCCATGCTTTTGCATAACCTCCTATGCATTAATTAAAAATAAGTTTAATTGTTTAGAAATTGTTTGTGCTCGGGGGTTAGAGTGATTTTATATTGATCACATGTTTTTGATCCTAAGTGTGTGATTGGATGAGTGTTTTTATATTTATGAATTGATGGTTTGAATTTTATCAAATTCCATTTTGAATTGGATTTCGAAAACCTAGTTTCAAACTCTAGATTTACCCCCTTTTCCATAATTCAAAATCTAAGCAAAATCTGCTAAAATTTCCAAAAGCCGAGTTGTAGCTCTTGTTTTGATGTACAAAAGAGGTGTACAAAGTTTTTGAAGTTTTTAAATAAATTTTAAAAGTAATTTTGAATTCAAAATTCTTCCATTTTGACCCCATTTCAAAAAGTCATATTTGGAGGCCGAATTTGAAAATCTTCCAATTGTGAAAATTGTAGATCTTGAAATTTTAAGCAACGTTGCTTTTGGAGTTTTTCAAGTTCAGTTCAAATTTTGGGAGAATTTGATTAAAATTCATAAGTTAGGGTTTTGAGTGCTACGGTGAGCGAGGAGTTCTTGCTTCCTCTCCATACCGGCTTGTCGCCGGCGTCGCCGTGGGTCGTCTCGCGGCTTCGGTCGACTCAGCGCGTCACTGACCACCGGGGCGGCTTCCGCGAGCGTCCCCACCGCGTCCCCGTCCTCTCCCTTTTCCATTTAATGCGCGGAGGCGCCGTTTTCTTCTTCTTTCTTCAGCGCCGCCGCCGTCGACCCTCTGCTCCCGCCGCGTCGCACCACCGCCACCGCGCTGCCATTCCTCAAATTGACAACGCCATTAGCTCCGCCGCATCCTTGCGCATCAGTGAGTCATTTCGCGTCTGCCTCATTTCGGAAGCACCCGGCGCCGCTTTCTTCCCCGAGTCGGTTGGATGCGCCGCGATCCACCTCGCCCGTCGTTCCGCTGCTCGGTGAGATTCGTGGAGAACCACCTTGCCATCCCAGCCGCCTCGTTGTCACGATCATGGTCGGCGGCCGTTTTTCGACCACGCGCCGAACCGCGGGAACAATCGTCGACCCTGCCGGAGTCCGCCCGCCGATTCTTGCATTGCTCCCTGTCGGCAACCAAGCTCGCTCCGTCTTCAAGAAAACCAACGTGAGCACCGTGTTCCCGTGATCGATGCGGCCGTAGCACCTTTTATTTTGAACTCTACCACACCGGTGGTCACCGACGTCGGCGCCGCGCGTCCGGGTCGTGGTCGCCCAGCGCCGCCCAAGGTTGCTGTCCGCGCGCGTGGGACCGGTTAGGGGCTAGTTTAGTTGAGGGTTCGGGTTCGCCCGATGGTGCCGGACTCGCCGGGGTACCCTCATCGTCCGCCGGAGTTAGCTCCGTGAGCCGGCGCCACCGTCCGCCCAGCGCCCACCAGCCGCCATGGCTGCCGGCGATGCCTGCTGCAGCATTTCGAGGGAGGGCCCAAGGGTGCTAGGTGATGCTGGTGTCGAGGGAGTCCCGTGGGTGCAAGCCCGCGTCGCCGGGAGACCTCGCCGCCGGCGAATTTTTGCCGGTCGGCGCCGGTCGCCGCCCCCATGTAGCCGGGCTGACGCTTGCTAGGCCGGCCTGCCCAAGTTGGGCAGCCTTGGCCTCTTGTCTGCGAGCCGCAGCCAAGCCGGGCGGGCCCGGCCCAATGGCGTTTTCTTTTTAAGTTTTGTTTTATCTTTTTCTTTATGAATGAATAGTGTCGGTTTTGTAAAATTCATAGAAATTCGAAAATAGCTTCAAAAATTCTGAAAATTTTTGTAGAACCTTCCTATGAGTATATCTACCCATGAAAAATTTGAAACTTTGATTTTGAGTAGTTCTTGCATGATTTAAAAATACAATCTTTAATTGAAAAATGCATCTTCTATGTTTTTTTAGAAAATAAAATATTTATTCAAAAATCATGAAAATTTATTTGGTACTTGTTTTTATGATGTGTCTTACTTGTATAAAAAGTTTGGAGTCATTTTGAAATGTTTAAATTATTTTCTATCTTAAGCTTTATTATTTCATGTGGTTTATAAATTGTTTAGTGTCAAATAATTTAGGTTTTTGTGTGACTTTTGGGTTGTTTTGTGAATCTTGGATCATATCACAATCAAATGGTCCTTGAGAACTCCTTAGGCAATGGTGATGATATCTTGTAGAGTAGTTCAACAAGTTGGTTTGTTGGGTTGCAACTTTATCGTGAAGGAAAGTTGTACTCAAGTTGTTTATCATTTCATGCATTATCAAGCATCATGTTTACCATTCCATCATGTTAAGCAATGCATCATTATTACGTGTAGTGAGCGAGAGAGATGTGGTTCATGATGGTCGAGCTTGAAGAAGATCCATCCACCGTGGTGTCGATGTCAAGTATGACTCGGGTGATCTCGTTAAGGATCTAACTTTTCCCTGCAACAAAGGCAAGCCCGGAGCATAAACATTTCTCTGTTTACAAATTCTTTATTCACCTTAAGTCTAGTGCAATGCGCATTAAGTTAGTAGGAGTTGGTTGATACCGTTGTTGCATGACTACCTTGATCTTGATTAATCCTATGTTATCCCACTAGTATGAGTAGGTCGTTTCTCTAAATGCTTAGTAATGCTTAGATGTCGGTAGAAGTCGAATGATGGCTTCATCGTTAAATGAGATATAGGTTTTATCTTTGTTCCTCCACGGCTATGGAAAAAGAACACCACGATGGTGGTTCATGAGAATAAATATGGTAGTATTGAATTTGAGATCGAGGCCGGGGCGTAGGTTGAAAGCCGGCGGGATACCTAGGCGTGCTTGTCACGTGTTGGTCGTTATAAGGACCGTCCGTTGTTTGGATTGTTAAGTTCGGGACTTTTGAGCGCAAGTTGCGTCGAGGCCGTTTGGTCAATGGCACGGTACTGCTGGTTGTCACCCGGTCGGTCGACCCTAACTAACCACATGCCTCGGTAAGTCGATCTCGGGGGTGTGCCAAATCGGGGAGCGGACAACCGCGCCTTTGGGGAGTGGAGAGATGGCGGGGAGTACAAGATACCCTCGGGGGTTAAAGTCCCTGATCGGGGTATCTTTGTATTCTCGGGTGGCGATGGACCCGGTCCGTTTTGGATGAACTGAGTGAGGGTTGATATATGCAAGCTTAAGTGCTACATATGTCGTGTGGTTAGGGATCCCGGTGGGTTTGAATCGATTCGCGGATCGCCGTTGCTTCGGTTATGGAGACCCGTTCTTACGCCCATTCATCGTAGTAATTGAAGAAACAAGGTTACTCTTGGTTATGAAAGAAAAAGAGATCTGAGAGATAAGTTGAGATGTGTTGCTTAAAAAGTGTTTGAGATAGAAACAGTGCAAATCTAGCTTTATTTATGCTCCAATAAAATTTATGCTAAAGATATTGAAAGTAAGGATCCACTTGTAGTAAGCTTTTACGCAAACTTCCCTTTTCTAGCTTTACTTCCCTTAAGCCACATATCCTTGGAGTCTTTTCTTTTTGTCGGGTAAGTCTTGCGGAGTACATTGTGTACTCGGGGTTTGTTAACCCTTGTTGCGAGTCTTGACTCTTCTTTGCTAACCAAGGTTGTGTCGGTGGGCTCGACATGATGCGGTTATCCCTTATAGTTCTCTTGAGCTTCCGTAAATTAAGTTAAGTTTACTCAAATGTAACTTACTCACAATTGTAAAATTAATGTTATTATTCTTCCACACTCGATCTATATTTTTGTAACTAATGTTGTAATGTTGTAGCTACTCCTTTGTTGATCACGGTATGAGAGTGGTGTATGTCGGGGTTTCGATGACACCGACAGACTTCTTAAGTTATTGGGTGCATCTACTTGGTATCCGAGGTCTTTGGGACAAAGGCAGTGCGAGTGGGCCCGATGATTAGGAGGTTACATCACATACACGGTGCTTGATGGTTATCCTAAGTGAGCCTTATTTAAGTTTGATTAAATTTAGCATATTAATGCAACTAATTTGGTGTTGTAAGTTGTTGCTACGTTTTCTATAAACTTTGAATAAACGTAGAAGACTTTTTAACTTAGAACAAACAAAACACCTTACATGAGGGAATAATAGCTATTTTAATAAATTCAGCGTTTCAAAGATCTTTTGATATGATTGAAAACTACTGTAGGGTCAAGTACACCTTTAGAGTCACTTTTTATATAAAAAAAATAAACATAAACGGTTTCTTCAAATAACATTCTCTTTTCATATAAAATATGTGCACATTTTCTCTATTAATATAATAAAAGGGCACCGTAGGTCTCCTACATTCGAGAGAAAAAAATGTTACTTTTTCACCATGACTCAACATAGGTATTTGATTGCAAACAAGAATATAAGCCTTTTGTTGTTACTTTTGGGCATCACATCTATTTCAATGCTATAGCAATATGAAGAAAATGATGGCGCATAATTAATCCAGTGGATTTTCCAACAACCTGCTTTCATATATTTTGTTTGGCAAATGAACTGAAGTTCATATTTTATATCTGCAAAATTCTTTTTTTTTTAATAAGCAAGTCAGTATGGTAGAACATGGAGAGCACAAAATTGTTACTTTTGCAAAAACAATCATTATTCTACTTTTTGTGTACCGGCAGCCATGGAGTTGAGATTTGTTCCCTGTGCTTGGGGTGGCCTTGATGAGTGTGGCATGACTCTATGCTTTTCACATGGGTATAAAAAGTGCACTAAACAATGCAGCACTTTGGCCCAGCGATTGATCTGTTTGCTTTGCCAAATGCACGAGTGAAAAAATGTTGTCACACAAGACCTAATTCGCCTGAAATTATGTGGTTGTTAGTCGATCAGTTTCTTTGGTTGCCTTTTCAAGTTTAGTCAAATTTTTAAAAAAAAAAGTTTAGTCAAATTTTGTTTCACAGACTGAAATCCTTACATCGTCTGCATTTGCGTTCCTGGGGACTGAAATTTTGTTTCATTGACTTAAATCCTTACCCTTACACACGTTAAGGTTTGTTTTGCACGAGAAAACCAACTGAAACTGGAACAGAAACACACACAAATTGCGCTGGACTTGATCGCACATCTGCATTGCAGAAGCAAAAGAGCATGAGCCAGCTAGAGGATTCAGTTCATCTGTAGTCACCACGAAGTTTTCAGTAGAACATCAGCAGGGAATCTAGGGATAGAGAAGAGAGATGTCAAAATTTGAAATGTCAAGTTGAGAGGGTAAAGTCAATAGCATATATAGTCAGGAGAACAAAGACCTGCATCACTTAGAACATGGTCAAAAAGTATTTTTTTTTTTTTTTTTTTTTTTTTGAAAAACAGGAGGGGTTTGACCCCCTACTGTGCCTTTATTGAATTTAAACTTGAAGGGTTCTTACAACACAACCTCAAGAAACAAAAAAAAGAAACAAAGAAAATGAGCAAAATTATCTGAGAGACTTCTAGCCATGAAACTATCTGCGGATGATAAGATTGCTTTGCCCTTAGAATAACTAAGGCAAATTCCTCCTTGAAGATGATCTTGCACTGTTGTAGACTTGCGGTATACCTCGAAGATTAGATTATTTCGACATGACCAAATCGCCCAACACATCGTCACAATGATTTCAAGAAAAAAGGAAGCCGGTTTGATCCTTGAAAGATTCCATCAGCTGTTCTCTTGGGGTTGCCATGGGCACCTGAATGTTGATGAGGTTCCAACAAGCCTGCGCAAAAAGGAGCAGCGATGAAAGAAAAGATGATCCAATGATTCATCAACCTGTTGGGAACACGAGACACACTCATAGCTTGGCAAATGCATGTGTTTTTCTCCTTAGTAAATCTCTGGTACTTGAGCCTGTCTTTTTAGAAGTAGCGAGAAGAATATCTTTCTTTTGTTCTGACAAGAGCTTTTCCATAACCATTTATATGTCCTGTGTACATCATTTACCCCTCTGAGATGCTTGTAAGCTTTATGAGACTTGAATGTATTACTCCCCCAGATGTAACTCCATTTATCATTTACATCTTGGATTTGAGTATTTTGAACCAGATTATGTAACTGCAGATATTGTTCATAAGCTTCATTGGACAGGGGCGGTGAAACAAATCAATATCATTGACCTCAAATTTAACTCTTCTGACTGAGATAAGTGGATCTTTGCAATAGGAGAAAAGCTGAGGATATAGATGCTGAAGAACCTGACCATTCCAACAATCTAACCAAAAGAAAGCAGGAGGCACCATCCATAACGGTTACCATTGACATACCTTTGAAAGAATCCGGAAGCTTTAGGTTATCACGCCACCAAAATGATCCCCTAAGATTTTGAACAGAGAACAAGAGAAAGATTTGAGTTTGTAGATGTGAAATCCAATGTTTGCATTAGAAACCGAGAAGCGAAAAACCCGATCACCAAGCTGAGAAACATGGAAGAATTGAGGGTTTCCTCAAGGACTGACTGAAGAAGCAAACTGACCGAGAACTCATTGAGACGAAAAGAGCACCGACCAACAGATAAGACAAGGAAGAAAGGCTTAGCTGGTGATTGAGAAGAGTTGACGGAGGCCCCAAAACGCCGGATGAATTCAGCATTCAGGACTCTGCCCGGACGAGGTTGAAGACCGGCAAAGCCATCGGAACGCAGCCGGATCAGATCAACGCAGAAGTGAGGACGAAAATCATCAGTGGGCGCCGGAGGGGTGCAGCGCCGGGAGAGACTGATGATCACCGGCGACGAGGATCACCGGCCACCATCTTTTTCATTTGTCAAAAGTCCTTCTGGGACAACTTCTAACCCAAAAGCTATTCCTATTCATTCCAGTCGGCGACCGCTTGTAATCAAGCAATAAACGACGGAGAACGACGCCTCCACCGTTCTCCGACTGTGCGTTATGGTCAAAAGTATTGGCTTGCGATTTAGTGCATCTGAAGGCTAGCCATAATGTAGGGGGGGCTCGAGATATTTTAGACATCATGTAGGGTGGCCATACGCAAGATAACTGCAGTGATGACAAAAACGATGATGAATTCAAGATGGTGTATACTTTTCAAAAGTATGCAACTCTGCTAGTCCCCAGAAGCTCCAGGAAGGATAAAAACAGAAGAAAACAACCTATTTCCGAACCCATTTTTCAACCTTGTGATATTTTAATAATAGCAGACAGTTTACCAAATGTAAGAACTTAATCTAGCACACATGGCTTCAAGCAGATATTTTACAGTAGCAATCGTATCTTTAAGCAAGGAAAGAGAGTAAAAACCAATAGCAAATGTAGTCAATAGAGCAAAGGCCTGCTTCACATAGAAATATGTCAAAAGTATAGGCTTGAGATTTAGTGCATCTGAAGGAAGCCTATAATGTGCACATAAATTCCACATGGAAGGCCTGGGATAACAAAAACACTACTTAATTTTGGTCAGTTTAACGTTGTTCTTCAATAGATTCGCTGAAATGCGCAGCAGAAGCTGCATAAGGTGAGGTCCATAGCCATCATTATATATGATTTCAACCTTGAGGTTCTCACACAGCAAATCCAGACCACGGAGCTCAGAAGATGAGGCCTTCTTTTGAATGACCTTTCCTTTCTTTTTGCTAGAATATTCTGGGAACTGTAGCCAGCATAAAAGATGTAAGACAATGAACTATGTTCAGTAAGTAAAAAACCAAACAACAGTAATACAGTATACCTTGCAGCACCGCAAAGTGAGCTTTTCAAGAATAGGAGAACTCTGAAGAAAGAACACCAAAGTCTTGAAGTCATCACTGAGATCACAGTTGTCCAGCAATAAGTTCCTCAAGTTCTTGAATTCTTGGAACCTGGTTTCCTTACCAAGCACCTGTAGTACATTAGATTAGATAGCACCGTAACATTGTATTGGAGTGAATAAAATGGAACATTGCCAGAGATAGTGAAGGCATACACTTGTCCCAACACTCGACAATTCTAAATTTGTTGAATTTGATATGTTACAAAGGAGCTTGAATTGATCGCCGCCAAGTTCACTTTTGATAAAAGAATGTCTGTGACCCTTTAGATGAATCAAAGTCTTGGCAACGGATGGCACCTCGTTTAATGAAATACCACCCCTAAATTGGTAAATATGCATAGCCAAATGCAGATACACAACAGAGGGGGCCAAGATAACAAGCACACAGTCACCTCTATTTGAGCAGTCATCAATAACCAATGTCTTCAGTGTGGGCGATATAATCTCAGAAAGATTGCTCCATCGACAGTTTTTCAGAACCAGGGTCTTCAGCGAGCAGGAGGTGATTGACTGAATTTGATAACTGCAATCGTCAAGCTCCAAATCCTCCAAAGACCGGCACACTGAAATGACATGATTCAGAAAATTATCATCAAGTAAGTGGCAGAGATGCAACCTTTTGAGGCGCCAGGAATCAGAGCTCAATCCCTGCGGCCTGGCACGATCAGTGGTGCAGTATTTCATGGCGCGACGAGCCATCCTGCTGCCACTCTACTACCATTCTCCGGTGCTCTGCTTGGGTCAATATGCAGCCGGAATGAATCCAACAGTGCAATGTTACAGTGGCGCATCAGGGTCATGGCAAAATCCTCAAAATCCTCCCAGTCCTTGTACTTGGTGAACTGCTCACAGTCCTTGTGGTTGTGCCAGTTATCACTGTCGGAATCAGGGGTATCATGTCGGAGCCGAAGATGTCAGAAGGGGCCGCCTTGTTGCGGAACTCATCAAAATCAATGTCCAGGCACGGCACTGTGTGCCAGAGGTGCTTCCACCGTGTGGACAGCACATATGTCTGAACCGCCTGCCTGGCTTTCAAGAACGACATGATGGTATGGAGGAGGCAGTCCGGCAGAGAGCTCAGCCGGTCCGGGCCGCCGGCCGAGGATCCACCAACGTCACCACTTACGCGGGCGCGCTTCCTGAAGGCATCCTCTGGCTCCATGGCGTGCCCTGCTCGGAGCAGTTCACCCCGTTAGTATAAGCAACCCAAACATATTCAGAAGTACAAATAAATAAAAAGATATTTTTTCTAAAATAAAATCCATCTACACAAAACACCACAAAATATTGTTCGATTACTAGATGATGAGTCATTCTCCTAGATCGGAGACGGCGCAAGATTGGCGAAGCATTTCGCTGAGTTAGAAGCATGTTCTCATCGGAAGATTGAAATCAAGAAGGGTTCACCAGGGTAGAAAGGGAAATGGGGCGAAAGATGGGCGGTAAGGGAATGGGGCTTACCGAGTTCCGCCTGAGCCAGCCGTGGGTGGAGACGCTGCCGTCGAAAGGGCGGCGCCGGCGGCGCATTCGGGGATGAGGAGTCCCCTCGGCGGCGAGACAGAGGGATGGTTCTGGGCCGGCCCAATTGTTTATTCCATGATTTTTTTTTTATTTTGTTACGGAGGTTTTGCGAGGTGTCTAAAGTAATCCCGACACTTCTTGTAAAAAAAAAAAAAAATCCCGACACTCGAAATTAGTAGACATTGTGATTAAAATTAAACTTCATAACATTTTGGTAATAATTAGTTAAAAATTTTGTGCACCTAGGTTGTACTTTCTCAAGTTTTATGAGTTAGTTATTTTTTTTTTTTTTGAGAATAATAGCGGGAGCTTCTCCGCCTCTCAATTAAGGCGGTAAAAAAGAATGTACAAGAAGGGTACCCCAACATGGTGCAAAGCGCTGCACGTAGGGCCAACCCACCCACACGACGAGGAAGAGCACACAACTACCACGAGTCATCGTTGCCAAGCTTGATTGCAAAGCAACCGGCCGCTCCTACTTCCCATGATAGACCCCCAGGACGGCGAAAACAAAAACAAGCGGGCGGCCAAGCGAAAGGCCACAACCGGTCATCGTTGCCCGGCTCAAATGAAGAGTAGCTCCGACTTCCAATCCCGAACCATACGCCCTCCCGGCTCTTGTTAGACTTGAAGCAAACCAAACGACAAGGAAGGGGGTTCGCCTCGTGTCAACGTTGCGAGCCACGTCCCAACGCGGCGGCTCCGACTTACGCCGCAAACCCCCTCCACACGCACCCGGACGCCCGAAGATGAAGAGCACCAAACCGAAGGCGATGTCGGCACAGGCGAACTTCAGGCGCGCCTTCGAGGAAGGGACGGCGTTAGGGGCGCCACCGCCGCTCGTCCAAGATGGATGGGGCTTTATCCAAAAAGACCGGGGAGCACGACGCCCTCAACGGGAAGCGGCCCATTGCGCCGCCATCGCCAAAACTTTACGCCAGATTCCCAGTAACGCGTCGGTGGGACCACAAACCGGCTTTGTCGTCGTCGTCGTCGTCATTGCTCCGGCGTCCCCCGGAGGGCCTCCCCATGGAGGGCATCCGCCGCAGCGGCCGCATGCGGTGGCAGCGTGCCGCATCATCGCCACCCTCCGGTCGGGCCCTTGGAACCGAGCCTCGCCTTCTTCTTGTCGTCGCCTTTGCCGCACGCGAAGCCGAAGATGGCCTCCCGCCGGCGGCACCCACTGCAGCAGCGGCCGCCCGGCCGCCGGCCGCCATCCCACGTGCGCCCCACCCCGAGGACGCCGCCCCCCAGGACCCACGGATCCCGACGGGTTCCAAGTCTCCGGCCTAAAGCGGCCGCCCCCACCATGGCCGGCACCACCGGGGGCCGTTCCCCAGCTGGGGGCCCCGGATCCGGCACCGGGGCCCCGATCCGGCCGCCCGTAGCGGGGGCCCCCGGCCCGGCGCCGCCACCAGGGAGGAAGAGGAGGCGGCGGAGGAGGAGAGAGAGCGCCTTGCCGCCACCACCACACCCCGCCCCGCCACGGCAGCGGCCGGCCGCCGCGGCGGGAGGCGGGCGGCCTCGCCGAGCCCACGCGGTTGCGGCGGAGGCGCCGCCAGCGCGCCACAAGGCGCGCCACCACCGCCGGAAGGGGAAGGGGCCGCCGCCGCCATCGGCCGGCCGCCGACGGCCCCAGTCGGCGGCTTTGCCCGGGCGGCGGCAGGCGGAGCGGGGAGGGATGCGCGGCGCTTGGGTTTCCACGCGTAGCGCCCGCGTGGGAGCGGCGCTTGGGGGAGCGGCTCTATGAGTTGGTTACTAGCTCTAAGATAACTCGTAGGATCCGATGGAAAGCCTAGAGGGGGGTGAATAGGGTGACCCCAAAAAATCGACCCGTGTTAAAACTTAAGCACGCCGTCCAAGATGAGGCGCGACAACTCGCCGCTGCGTGTAAGCCTGCGGCACCGCCGCGTAAAACCCCAACCGCAGGCAGAGTAACGAAACCGAGACCGGACTACCGGCCGAGGCTGATGGGCGCGGCACTGCCAGTGTCCTCACGCTGCACCGCCGAGTCCCTTGACAGTGGCTCAAGGATGAATCGAGAGCTATCAACTTGGTGCTCGTGATTCACACTTGTTCCTCGCACACAAATACTTCACGAGAAACTAACCAAGTATAACAGAAACCCTGCAACAAGAAAGATCGGGACGAAACCCTAGCTCACAAGATAAATATGCAAGAAAGTAAAGAACACAAGTGACACAAGGATTTAACCCGTGGTTCGCCGTCGCCACACGTTTGGGTTATGTCCACGTTGTTGAGGTTGCCACACAAGGCTTAAGCTTGCCCACCGGCTTGCTTTTTCCCTCGTTCACAAGTCTATGGACTTAACCCTAGAGATGTGGGGTAATGTATTGCTGTTTGTATGAGGTTACAAACCTCCCAAGGCTCCCACACGAAGGGGGGCAAGCTCAAGGGCGACGCCTAGCCGTCTAGGAGCAAGCTCCAAGAGTAAAGAACCCTAGGGTTCCGGCCAAACGTGAACCAAATGCTCTTTTGAGTGGGGAAGTAGTAGATCCGGTCTCCAATCGAAGTTTGCAAAAGTTTCCCTCAAAAATCCCCGGTGGGAAGTGAGAGATTGAGTGGGGAGCTCAAGGTGCTTTAATGGAGGAGTGAGAGAGAGCAAGAGGTGTGTTCCTGGCTGTCTGCTCGAGGAAGAAGAAGGAATGAGCCAGATGACCGTTGTGGGAGGGGGTAGAATAGGTATTTATACCCCACCGGTCCCAACGGTCGGGTTTAAGTGTGTGGCCTTTGCCGCCTCGACACGGCTGCTTCGCCAAGCGTGGCGCTGCATTTCTTGCCGCACCAATCTGCTGGCACCTTTGCCGCGCCAACTTTTTTGACAAAAGGTGAGATTCAAGTAGAAAAGCTGGCTGGTCAGGCTTGGAGTTGTGTTTTGTGTCTGATTTGATGATTTAGAGCACTTGGTCCACAGGTACCCGAGAATCCTAGGATCCCTCTTAATAGTACGGCATTTCCTAAACTCAAGATTCAAAATATAAAATAATTTAAACTCCTTGATCCGGAAACACCACCATCTAGCTTATTGGGATGCCTTTGGACCTGTACATCATCTTCATATTTTATTCCCTGCATGTCATCTTCGTAAATCTCATTAGTCCCCTAATTCGGTGGTCATCAACGCCAAAACCCCTTTAGAGCTTGATTGCACTTACAATCTCCCCCTTTTGGTAATTGATGACAACCAAATTAGAGCTTACATAAGATGTAACGTCAAACTTAGATTTCGAAGACCAAGGTAGTAGGAACCTCCCTCTAAATATGTGAGTGAGTTTTGAATTCTCATTATTGACATAAAAGGTCAATTTCACATATTTAGGTGTGATGAGGCCTCCCCCTAAATGTGTGAGTGAGATTTGAATTCTCAAAGTGACATGAAAGTCAAGTCACACATTTAGGAGGTGTGCAAGGCCTCCCCTACATCCATGGTTCTTTGTGGGGTGCTCAACAAGGTGTCACAAATATATAACCGTGATGCATATGAAAACGAAACCGATCGAGCACAAAAGGGAGATGTGCATGCGCAGCGGCGGATAGACGAAAACACATCCACAGCATTCAAGACATGATATATAAACTAAACATGCAGCAGGTTGATTAAAACAGAGTTTAGGGGATTAACAGACCAAATCCGAGAAATAACGTCATAGGTGGCATTATTACATAAAATAGAGTTTCTCTCGAACTCACACCTAACAAGCTACTCTCAAAAGATCTAAACACCGAGGATCGGCTGCGCATCATCCTCCTCGAAACATCATCGAGGGGCGTCGAAAAGTTTGACCCCTCTCATTTCTTCTAATTTTCTCTCCCTTTGGCGTCAAGCACCAAAAGATCATAGAAAAGAGAAGAACAGAAACGGAGTCACTCCTCACTAGACTCATCCTGACGGCTGGAAGCAGTGTCCTCCTCCTCCTCCTCTGAAATAACTGCACTAGTCTGCGCAGAGCGACGAGTAGAGCGTCGAGCTGGGATCTGCTGAGAGAAGGAACCAAGCAGGTCTGACAAATCGATCTGGCTGGCGGTAGCCGACAACTCGGAGGTCATCTTGAGGTGGTCTAGGGATAGAAGGAGGAACTAGGAGTCCTTGCTTCTCCCGACACTCTTGAAAAGCCCCATCACCTCCTGCGCATCTCATAAGTCTGGCCGGGTGGAAGCGTATGCTTGTGGTGCCCAAAGATGGCCTTGATCCATTTCTTCACCTTAGATCGAGATCCACGGTGCCTCCTAGGCCTAGAGCTAGAGGGGCTGCTCCATGTCCTCTCTACCAATTTGCCTGCCTCTGCGGTGGATCGCCACTAGTCTTCCCTCCCTCCAAACCATGGGTCTTCTCAATGTTGTAGGCTGTGTGGAAACAGTCCTTAGGATATATCTTCCCTGAGACCCTCTCAATCATGAACATGAGGTAGGGAGCATATGGCAAGTTCCTCCTAGCATCATCCATGGCATTTGCCAATCGCCTCCAAATGAACTTTCCCACATTGAAAGTCTCATCATTCCCTCGGTGAGCAAGAAGGTTTTACGGCATACCCATTGATGTGCGAGGCTGCCCCATCCTTGGGATCAATGGTGCACCCGCAAGGTTGTTCATCACATAGAAGAAGTCCTTCAGACCCTTCCTCTTGCCATCAGCATCTCTTGGCTTTGCCCAGCAGTCCTTGATCACCTTGATGTCAACAGGATCAATCTCATGAATATCTGTGAACTGCCTGTGATCAGCCCCAAAACCAAGAATCTGACAAAATATGACAAAGTCAACTCTGTAGTGCCTCTTGTCAGTCATCCAGTGAATGGTGTCGTATGCATCCCCCAGTGATAAGTGGCATGGAACTGACTCAGAATCTCCTCATTCCAATCATGCTTGAAGGACATGATGTCTGTCAGCTCAAATCTGTCACAAGCCTCAATAGCCTCATTGAAGGCATCCTCCTCCTTCTCGCCATTCTCTCAAAATCAATGTAATGCATTATGGTGATCTTGCTCTTGGATGAGTGGAAGAGGGCAGGTCAAGTAGAAGTTTGAGTGAAAAGCCACCCAAAACCTCTCATCAATGCCTTGATCACGCTCATCATTGTAGACATTGTAAGCTCTAGCATCTGCCACTTCCCTCTGCTTTCTGAGGTAGCTCACAACTGGGATGGGTGGATCATTTGCAGGAGCTGCCATCTCAAAGACACCCTCCACTGGCACCATATAGGCTCTTTGTCATAGATGGACATGTGCTTTCGGGGAGTGCCTTGGTCACCATCGAGGCACAATGGTGTACCCATCTTCTTCTTCTTTGCTCCCTCGGTGAGTCTAGGCCCGACCCACTTCTTTGCTGCCACCTGCTCCTCTGCTCATACTACTCTTTCTTCCACGGCCTCTTTTCTCAACCACCTTGACCCTCATCTTCCTCTTTGCCATGGGGATCACCTCCGGGATCCATCTATGCAATTTAAGACATTGATCGAAAACGATGTTGATAGAAGGTCAAAAATGATCAAATATATGTGGGAGAAGGTTTGGAACATAAACTTAGGTAGTTTGAGCAAGCTGTCCCGTGGGTGAAAACACAGGCTGCTTGCGCTGCACTTGCGCCTTGAGGAGGCACGGCCGTGACCGTGACCGGCTGCACCGGCTGCAGATCACGCGCACTTGCCGCTCCCCTTGCTCAAACCCTCTAATTTTATCTCCCAAACTGTTACGACTCATCTATTTAACACATTCTCGTATTTCTATTCCAATTTCAGAGATCAAAGCACAATTTAGGTGTAAATTGCCCATGGATTGAAAAGAATGTGAGCCGAAGTGAAAGTTTCTTCGGTATTTGAAATCGATCAATTTCCCATCTCAATTGAGTAGATGATTTAAGGGATATTTGCCGCTTTGAATCAGCTAGGAACCGTAAAGTTCCATTTGGGGCGGCACAATGCCGTGCCCTTCCCCTAAATCACCTAAGTAATTAAAACCACGAAATTCATCGATTCCATTCTACCAAATCACTTTTCTAGGGTTCATACATCAGCGATCAACACATAGCCATGAGAAATTTCAACACCATGCATAGATCGGGCAAGAACTTCCAAGGTTAGGGTTTGGTTACCTTTGTTGATTGAGGAGAGGAGAGGAGAAGCTGCTCGGGGAAAGGGAGCGAGGGGCGGCCGAGACGGGGGAGGTCCGTGTGGCGGTGGCGCGCGGCACTGCTTGGGGGCGGCGGCCGGAGCGGCGGCGTGCACGGCGCGACAACAGGCGGCGCTTCGGTCCTTCACGCGCAAGAGAGAGAAGAGTGCAGTGTGCGTGAGGAGTCGGGGCGAAGAGGAGAGAGGGAAAACCGCTTGGGCCAAGGGTAGGAAAGGAAAGAGGAAAAAAATGGCTCAAAAAACGGTTCGGACGAACAGTGGAAACCCTAGGCGCGGCACCGCGCTCCCAACCTCTTGTCCCGCATATATATTGCCACTTTTCGACTTATTTCTCCTCGGACTTGATCACGAGAGACACCAAAATTCATTGCCGGGGACCAGATAATCAATACAGAATTATGGCATTGAATTTCGGATTAAATTTGAAATCCTTTTGAAACACATTATGAAAGTTTTCACAAACTTTTCCTATGTCGATCTAGTGTTTCAAACAAAGCTGCATGTGTCTTTGGAATTCAAACCAAGTTCACGAGAATCGAGAATGTTTAGCTCACTACGCAAAGCACAAAACCTTGACTCATCGAGAGGCTTGATGAAGATATCGGCTAGTTTCTTTTCGGTGCTCACATGGCGAATGCGATATCTCCTTTGAGTTCGTGGTCTCTCAAGAAGTGATGACGGATGTCTATGTGTTTTGTTCTAGAGTGTGCTACCGGGTTATTTTACGAGTTTGATGGCACTCTCGTTGTCACAAAGAAGAGTATCTTTGTGAAATGACATCCGTAATCCTTTAAGGTGCGCTTCATCTAAAGTAGTTGAGCACGAGCATGCACCTACTGCAACATACTAGGCCTCGGCGGTGGAAAGGGCTACACAATTTTGCTTCTTATAGCTCCAAGACACTAAGGACCGTCCAAGGAATTGACATGTCCCCGAAGTGCTTTTTCGATCTACTTTGCAACCGGCATAGTCGAGAATCACGAATATCCAAGTAGATTGAACTTGGAACCCTTAGGGTACCACAAGCAAAGGTTAGGAGTGAAAACTAAGTATCTCAAGATTCTCTTAACCCACATTGTGACATTCCTTTGGATTGGCTTGAAAATGAGCACACATACACACACTAAGCATTATGTCCGGCCTAGATGCACAAAGGTAAAGCAAAGATCCAATCATGGGCGATATACCTTCATGTCCACGGCTTTGGACCCTCCCTCATCAAGATCAAGATGTCCATTGCTTGGCATTGGAGTCTTGATTGGCTTTGCCTTGGCCATATCAAACTTCTTTAGCATGTCATGGGTGTACTTTGTTTGGCAAATGAATGCCCCTTCCTCTATTTGTTTGACTTGAAACCGAGAAAGTACTTTTAGCTCACCCATCATGGACATCTCAAATCTCTTGGTCATTGTCCTACTAAATTGCTCAACATACATATTGTTAGTGCTACCAAATATTATGTCATCGATATATATTTGTCATACAAAGATATCATTGCTAACTTTATGAGTGAAGAGAGTAGGATCAGCTTTTGCCTATTTCAAAGCCTTGTTTGAGCAAGAATTCCTTAAGGCATTCATACCATGCTCTAGGTGCTTGCTTAAGCCCATAGAGAGCGCCTTACGGAGTTTGTAGGCGTGGTTGGGAAACTTGGGGTCTTCAAAACCGGGTGGCTGCTCAACATACACCTCCTCTTGTAGTGGACCGTTGAGGAATGCACTCTTGACATCCATTTGGAACAGCTTGAAGTCATGATGGGCAGCGAAGGCTAGAAGAATGCGAATGCTTCTAGTCTTGCCACGGTGCATATGTCTCATCAAAGTCCAAGCCCTCTACTTGAGTGAAGCCTTGAGCAACCAATCTTGCCTTGTTTCTTGTCACCAACCCATCTTCATCTTGCTTGTTGTGGAAGACCCACTAGGTACCAATGATGTTCGTCTTGGGTCTTTCCACCAAGTCCCATACTTGATTTCTTTCAAAGTTGTTGAGCTCTTCTTGCATGGCCAACACCCAATCGGGATCCTTGAGAGCATCCTCTACTTTCTGCGGTTCCAAAGATGAAACAAGCGAGTAATGTTGATGAAAGCGGCTAGATGAGATCGAGTAGTAACTCCCTTTTCGGAGACTCCCAAGGATGTTGTCAACGGGATGATCCCATTGAATTGTTTGTCGTAGTCGTGGGTGATCAACGCCTTCTGCATGTTCTTCTTGATCTTCATCATATTCATCATCGGCTTCAAGAATTGGAGCAAGATCAAGTGGTTGAGCAGGTGATGGGTGGATCACTTGTTGGTAGGGTAGGTGGCGCGGCAGCGTCGCGGCGACGGTTTGCGGCCGCCGGACACTTCCAGCGGGCGTGCGCTGCACTTGGTCATCGAGTATGTCGGCGAAATCTTGTGCGGCAACAACCGGTGGATCCTCCTCTCCATTAGCTTGATCTTCTTGAGGTCTTATATCACCTATAGCCAATTGTTTGATTGCCTCACAAGGTGGATCCTCCTTTCCTACAACACTTTGATTAACTTGCTCTACTTGAGAGCCATTAGATTCATCAAATGTCACATCTATAGTGATTTTAACCCTACCGGTGGTTTGGTTGAAAACACGATAGGCATGCTCATTTGACCCATAACCAAGAAGAAAACCTTCATCAACTTTAGGTGCAAATTTAGAGGTTCGGGGCCTTTTGTTCAGAATGAAACACTTGCACCCAAACACCCTAAAGTATGACACCTTAGGCTTGTTACCGGTTAAGAGCTCATATGAAGTCTTCTTGAGTTTCTTGTGTAGGTAGAGGCGGTTGATGGCATGACACGCGGTGTTGATAGCTTCACACCAAAAGATGTCCGAAGTCTTGTATTCATCAAGCATTGTCCTTGCCATCTCTATGAGTGTACGATTCTTCCTCTCTACTACACCATTTTGTTGAGGGGTATATGCAGCTGAAAACTCATGCTTGATGCCCTCTTCATCAAGGTACTCTTCAACTTGGGTGTTCTTGAACTCGGTCCCATTGTCACTTCTTACTTTCTTGACAAGAAGACCAAATTCTCTTTGTGCCCTCTTGATGAAGGTTTTCACCTTCTCTTGTACCTGACACTTATCAAAGACAAAGAAAACCCAAGCGAAGCGGGAGTAATTATCAATAATAACCAGTCCATATTTATTACCCCCGATGCTGAGGTAGGCCACCGGTCCAAAGAGATCCATATGTATCAACTCCAATGGTTGAGTAGTGGTCATCACACTCTTTGGTGGGTGAGGTGCACCTACTTGCTTCCCGGTTTGGCAAGGTCCACATATCCTGTCTTTGTCAAAATCAACATTTGTTAGTCCAATGATGTGGTTGTCTTTTCTCAAGGTTTGGCCAAGTTCCTCATGCCAACATTTGCTAGACGACGATGCCATAACCAGCCCCATGCTAGATTTTTGCCATTAGACAAGGTCTCAAGCTTAGCTTCACTTTTGTTGAAATCAACTATGTAAAGCTTGTTCTTGAGTTTGCCTGTAAAAGACAACAGAGGAATCCTTCTGCGAAAGACTTCCACACCAACATCCGTAAAGAGACAATTGTAGCCTTTCTCACATAATTGTGAGACCGACAACATTGTATCCCAACGAATCAACATGCAAGACATTTGAAATATCATGCTCGGGGAGTGATAGCAACTTTACCAAGACCGATCACACTTCTTACATCATCATTTCCAAATCTTATGTTGTTCCTCTCATCGTTGGTTTGGGAATATGATGAAAACATACTCCTTTCTCCGGTCATATGATTTGTACAACCCCAAGTCAAACACCCAACTTGACCCACCGAGGAGTATGCCCGCAAAACAAGTTTAGTTCACAAGTTTAGGTCCCCTAAGATTCTTGGGACCTTTTACCTTAGTCACAAGAACTTTGGGAACCCATATAGAGGTGTTGCAATAGAGTTTTCTTTCACTTTGCCCAAATACTTTGCAAACACCTCCCCTTGTCTGTTTGCCTTCACTTCAAAGCAAGGATTAGAGTCCAACTTGCTTGCTTTTGCCTTTGATTGATAGGAGTGGCTTCTTGGAATAGCCCAGACAAGATTCTCGACTTACGGACCTTTTTCACAGCCTTTTGGACCATCTTTTTGGGTCTATTCTGAGCTGGGGCAGAGTAGGTGACCTTCCCTTTTCTTGGGGGCGCGGCACTGTCGCCCGTCCTCGTGGCACTGCCGCGTGTAGCAGACAGAACTGCTCCGGTTGGCTTGTGTCCAGCGCTCTGTGCAGGTCTCTCTCGTACCCTCTTTGTGCCTTTGCTCAAGAATTTGACACATTCAACACCATTGATCAGACTTTCGACCATTGGTTTTGTTTCCATGCTTGTGTCCAAGTCCATCTTTGATTCTTGGATTTCTCCCATCAATGTAGTTGGGCTTCTTTGAAACCTCAATCTTGTTGCTCACTTGTTGTTTTGTTTGGTTTCACCTTCTTTTTTTACCATAGCACTGAGCCTAGTGATCTCTTTCTCCATTGCTTTCATGTTTGTAAGGTTAGTGGCATAAGCATCCATATTAATATTATAGCATTTTCCACAACCTTGACTAGTGGAAGGAGTAGAGGTATCCTTTGTGGCTGAGAGATGTGAGTTGCTCTCACTAAGAATGCTATGTTCAGGTTTCAAGCCTTTTGTGCTTGTCTTGCAAGTCACAATATTTTCCATTTAGGGTGACCATAGCCTTCTTTGTAAGAGCATGGTTTCCTTGCTCATTAGCTAGGCTCTTTTGCAAGGAAGCCACCTCACTTCTTTTCAGCTACAAGAGCATCCTTGTTATCAACATAGAGCTTTTCAAGTCTATCAAGTTGACTATCTCTAGTTGCTAACTCCGCTTGGGTACTCTCTAAATCCGCCATTAGTTGAGCAAGAAAGCCTCTAGTTTTAGGATCTAGGTTCTTTGTAAGTCTAACATATTCTTCATCATCACTAGATTCATCTTCACTAGAGCTTTCACTAAGATCACTAGATTCATCACTAAGAGAGAGAGAAGGCTTGGGTGTGGATTTTACCTTCCCGTGCTTGGCCATAAGACAAACATGAGTGGAGTCATTGTCATCTTCCTCATCATCGGTCATGTTGTTGAAGAGCTTGGGTGTAGAGGTCTCTTGCATGGCAAATGTTGCAACATGGACTTCCTCTTCACTTGTCTCTTTGGTTGAGTCCCACTCATGGCCGATGTGAGCTTCACTCATATTCCTTCCCTTTCTCTTGTAATCTTGCTTCTTGTCTTTGCCATTGTCCTTCTTGTACTTGTTGTTCTTGTTTTCATAAGGACAATCGGCAACAAAATGCTCGGTCTTTGCCACGCTTGAAGCATGTCCTCTTTTTCTTGTTTGGGAACCTTCGTTGCACCATCTTGTAGCCATTTGCTTTTATCCCCTTCCCATACTTCTTCATGAATAGGGCCATGTCATCAATCTTCTTGTAATCAGCCCCATCATCTTCATCATCACTTGAGGACGAGGTTGCATCAATGTTTTCTTGCATCTTCTTCATTTCTTTGTCTTGACTTGAAGATGCTTGCTTGCTGCCCCTTGACTTTGTTGGAGGAGCTTGGCTTGCTTGTCTTGGTTGCCTTGAGAGCCACATCCTTGATCTTGATGCCTTCAAGCTTTGCTTGCAGCTCTCCAAGCTTTCTTCTCTCATTTGCTTCCTCTCTTTGCATGTCATGAGTGAGCAGCCTTCCAAGGACATCATTTGGAGTGAACTCTTCAAACTTCTTCTTGTCACGGATCAAGGTGACCACTATGTCATTTCTAGGTGTATATGCTTCAAGCATGATCTTGACAACGGTGTGGTCATCTAGATCCTCATCTCCAAACCCTCTAATCTTGCCAACTAGCACCATCAACCGATCAAACATTTCTTATGCCCCTTCTCCATCAAAGATCACAAACCGGTTGAGCTTTGCCTTCAACAAGTCAATCTTGACTTTTCTCACTTTGTCTACACCTTCATGTGTAAGTACTAGAGTGTCCCAAATCTTCTTTGCTTCATTGACATTCATCACCCTATTGTACTCATTGCCTTCTAGAGCACTAAGAAGGATACCGTGGCTTGACCATTGATGTGGGCAGCTGCTAGCTCTTCATTTGTTGGTTCCTTGGGGTTCACCGGTGGCTGAAATCCACGCACACAACCTCCCAAAGACCGGGGTGAAGGGCGCTAAGATAGGCTCTCATCAAGTGCTTCCACTTGGCATAGTTGGTCCCATCGAAACGGGGCAACTTTCCCGCGGCACATTGATGAAAGACTTCTTATCGCGGTTAGTCAAATAAGAAGAATAGTTGAAGGATATGGCGGCGAACTTGTTATTGTTGACGCTGCCCTCATCCTTCTTCTTTTCTTTCTTCTTCTTCTTGTTGTAGGAGATGTCATCATCTCCATCGTCGGAGCTACTTGATAGCTCACTTGACTCCTTTTCTTCTTGTCTTTGCTTTTCTCTTGCTGCCCTTCTAGCAGCCCTTGCCTCACGAATCATTCTTCTTTGTTCTCTTCTTTGAAGCTTCCTCGGCAGCTTGATGCTAGCTTGCTCTTCTAGCTTCTTCTTTTCTCGTTCTTGTCTTCTTGCGGTTCGTCTTGCTTCCCTTACAGCTCTTCTCTCGGGATCGGTACCATCACCCTTGATGGTGTTCTCGCTAGCCGTACCGAGAGAGAGCTTCATTCGTTGCTGGCCTCCACATCCCTCCACGGGGATGGTAGGCTTGCCTCCTCCTTTCTCGATCCCTCCGGCGCTGTCCATACTTCACACGGTGAAGCGTATACTAAGTATCCAGCTCCGATACCACTTGTAGGATCCGATGGAAGCCTAGAGGGGGGTGAATAGGTGACCCCAAAAATCGACCGTTAAAACTTAAGCACGCCGTCAAGAGAGAGGCGCGGCACCGCCAAGCGTGTAAAGCACGGCACTGCCGCGTAAACCTGATGCATGCAGAGATAGAGAGTAACGAAAATCCGAGACCGGATCGAGGCGATGGGCCGATGGCACTGCATCGCGTCCTCACGCGGCACCGCCAGTCCCTTTGACGTAGTGGCTCAAGGATGAATCTGAGAGCTATCAACTTGGTGCTCGTGATTCACACTTGTTCCTCGCACAAAATACTTCACAGAGAACTAACCAAGTATGACAGTAGTGGCGGAGCTAGAGAAGAATTTAGGGGGTGCGGTGCCTTTATAGTGTCCATGGATGTTCAATTTAACAAGGTGAAAAATTGAGAATGATAAAGGGTTGCAAAAATTTTTACGGGTGCGGCCGCACCGAGAGCTAGCAACGTAGCTCCGCCCTTTGTATGACGTAAAAACCACCGCAACAAGAAAGATCGGGACGAAACCCTAGCTCACAAGATAAATATGCAAGAAAGTAAAAGAACACAAGTGACATAAGGATTTAACCCGTGGTTACGTCGCCACCGCAGGGCCGGGTTACGCCCACATTGTTGAGGTTGCCACACAAGGCTTAGCTTGCCCACCGGCTTGCTTTTTTCCCTCGCTCACAAGTCTAGGGAGTTAACCCTAAAGATGTGGGGTAATGTATTCTTTGTTTGTATGAGGTTACAAACCTCCCAAGGCTCCCACACGAAGGGGGGCAAGCTCAAGGGCGACGCCCTAGCCGTCTAGGAGCAAGCTCCAAGAGTAAAAGAACCCTAGGGTTCCGGCCAAACGCGTGAACCAAATGCTCTTTTGAGTGGGGGAAGTAGTAGATCCGGTCTCCAATCGAAGTTTGCAAATTTCCCTCAAAAATCCCCTGGTGGGAAGTGAGAGATTGAGTGGGGAGCTCAAGGTGCTTCAATGGAGGAGTGAGAGAGAGCAAGAGGTGTGTTCTGGGCCGCGCTCTTTCGAAGAAGAAGGAATGAGGCATGACCGTTGTGAGAGGGGTAGAATAGATATTTATACCCCACAGTCCCCAACGGTCGGGTTTAAAGATGTGTGGCACTTTGCCAAGATCGACACGCTGCACTTGCCTGCCAACCCGACAAACAAAAGGTGAGATTCAAGTAGAAAAGCTGGGCTGGTCGGCTTGGAGTTGTGTTTTGTGTCCCCGATTGATGATTTAAAGCACTTGGTCCACAGTACCCGAGAATCCTAAGATCCCTCTTAATAGTACGGCATTTCCTAAACTCAAGATTCAAAATATGAAATAATTTAAACTCCTTGATCCGGAAACACCACCATCTAGCTTATTTGGATGCCTTTGGACCTGTATATCATCTCCATATTTTATTCCCCGCATGTCATCTTCGTAAAAATCTCATTAGTCCCCTAATTCGGTGGTCATCAACGCCAAAAACCCACTTAGAGCTTGATTGCACTTACACTTCTCCTAGTATTAATTTAGCACATATTCCTATGTCCAGATAGGAAGACGTCCAGGTGTTTGAACTTTGTGTCCAAGTTCACTGAGTCTGCCCTGCACTTGAACTGTCCCCGCTGCAGCAGCTAAAGCGTCATGCTTTACGGGACAGAGGGAGTTCATAACATGAATAGCTCTGTGATATGCTCACATAATTTTGAAGAACTTGTGCATTGCAGAAGCAAAAGAGGGTGAGCCAGCTCGACAGTTTTCAGCTCGTCTGCAGTCAGTTGAAATACTATTTGAATCTCCAAGTTGAGAGGTTTGCATGTCAAAGCGGAGGTATCGGACTTGGGTTCAAGATATTTTGCATATACATGTAGGGGACCCATACAGGAGATATCTACACACTGATGACAAAAACGCTGATGAATTTGATAGTTTCCTAAAGTATGTACCTCTGCCAAGTCCCAAAGAGCCCCGGGGAGAAAAGAACAGAAGAAAAGTTGCAATATCCGATGCTGTTTTCAAGATGGTCTATAATTCGAGATAGTTTCAGTAGGAACACAGAAGCAAACATCTAAGAAACCAAGAGACACAGATACAGATTACTGATTACATAGTGTTAAAAGCACAAGAAGCAAGAGAAAAAGAGTTAAAATCAGTAGCATTTATAATAGTCAATAGAGAAAAGACATGCATCACTTATAAATTGGGTGAAAAGCATATGCAAGAAATTCCAAATGTGAAACATAAGGCGAGAAGGCACATAAGAACATGTATGTCAAAGCTGAGGGGCTAAACATATTTTGCACATACATGTAGCCATGTAGGGGACCCATACACAAGATAACCGCACAGTGATGACACAAGCCCTGGTGAATTCAAGATGGTGTATTGTATTCGAAAGTATGTACCTCCGCCTAAAAAATACAGAAAAAAAAACATGCGATTTGCAGACCCATTTTTCAAGATTGCGATATTTTATAACAGGAAACAGTTTCCCAATATGTAATAATTTAAGCTAGCTTTGTCCATGTAAGTGGACAGCAGACACTGGCACACAGTACAAAGGGCTTAAGGCAGATATTTTACAATCACATCCTTAAGCAAGGAAAAAGAGTAAAATGCAATAGCATATATAGTAAATAGAGCAAAGCCCTGCTTCACTTAGAAAGTAGTCAAAAGTATAGGCTTTGATTTAGTGCCTCTGAAGGGAGACTATAATGTGCACATAAATTCCACATGAACCATTTGGTGAGATGCCACATAGAAAGCCTGGGATAAAAAAACTAATTAACTTTGGTCAGTTTAATGTTGTTCTTCGACAAATTCACTGAAACACGCTGCAGAACCCTGATAAGGCGCTGTCCAGAGCCATGGTCATATATGATTTCAACCTTGAGGTTCTCACACAGCAAATCCAGTCCATGGAGCTCAGAAGCTGATGTCTTGTTGAGTATTGGCGTTCCCTTCTTTTTGTTAGAATATTCTGGGAACTGTGACCAGCATAAAAGATGTAAGACAACGAACTATGTTCATTAAGTAAGTTAAAACATAAAAGATGTAAGACGGACTATATTCATTAAGTAAGTTAAAACTCAAATAGCAGTATACCGCGCACAACCGCAAAGTGAGCTTCTCAAGAATAGGAGAACTCCGAAGAAAGAATACCAATGTCTTGAAGTCATCACTGAGATCACAGTTGTCCAGCACTAAGTACCTCAAGTTCTTGAATTCTTGGAATCTGGGTTCCTTACCGAGCAGCTGTAGTACATTAGATTAGATAGCACAGTAATATTTTTGGAGTGAACAAAATGGAACATTACAAGAAAGAGTGAAGACATACCGTTGGCCCAATGCCAGACAACTCTAAATTTGTCGAATTAGATATGCTACAAAGAAGCTTGAATTGATCGCCATTAAGTCTACCTCGAGCAAAACTACATTTGTGGCCCCATAGAATAATCAAGGCCTTGGCAACGGCGGCACCTTGTTTAATGAAACACCACCTCTAAAGTGGTCAACATGCATAGCCGGTTTCAGATACGCAACAGAGGGGGCCAAGATAACAAGCTCACAGAAACCTGTATTTGAGCTGCCGTCAATAACCAATTTCTTCAGTGTGGGTGATATAATCTCAGAAAGTTTGTAACATAAACATCTTTTCAGAACTAGGGTCTTCAGCGAATGGGAGGTGATTGACTGAATTTGACAAGTGCAATTGTCCAGCTCCAAATCCTCCAAAGAGCAGCACAATGAATTAACACAATTCAGAAAATTATCATTAAGAAATACATGGCTGAGATGTAGCATTTTGAGGCTCCAGGAACCCGAGCTCAATCCATGCTGTATGGCATGATCTGGGGTGCAGTACTTCATGGCGCGACAGAGCCATCCTGCCACTCTACTGCCAAACACCGGTGCTCTGATTCGGTCAATATGCAGCTGGAGTGATTCCAACTGTGCAATGTTACAATGGCGCATCAGGGTGAGGGCAAAATACTCGAAATCCTTCCAGTCCCTGTACTTGGTGAAGTGCTCCCAGTCCTTGTGGTTGTTGTCAGGACGGACATGCCATCTGTCACTCTCGGAATCAGAAGCATCACTGTCCGAGCCAGAGCTGTCGTCATTGCTGGAATCAGAGTTGTCGTTGCCTTCAGAATCAGAGTTCTCCTCACCACCAGAGCCAGAGTTGTCGTCGCCGTCAGAATCAGAGTTGTCAGAATCAGGCACTGTATTGAATTCATCAATGTCGACGTCAAGGCACGGCACTGTGCACCAGAGGTGCCTCCACCGTGTGGACAGCACGCATGTCTGGACCACCTGCCGGGCTTTCAAGAAGGACATGATGGTATGGAGGAGGCAGTCCGGCAGAGAGCTCAGCCGGTCAGGGCCACCGGCCGATGATCCGCTGACGGCTCCACTTACGCAGGCACGCTTCCTGAATGCATCCTCCGGTTCCATGGCGTGCCCTGCTCGGATAAGTTCCTGCATTAGTAGAAGGACCAAACAATCCAGAAGTATTCATAAATAACAAAGCTATATTTTTTTCTGAAATAAAATCCATCTACGCAAAAACACCTCAAAATCCTGCTCGATTACTAGATGAGTCGCTCTCCTAGATCGGAGACGGCGCAAGATTGGCGAAAGCATTTTGCTGAGTTAGAAGCATATCATCATCGGAAGATTGAAATCAAGAAGGGTTCACCAGGGCCGAAAGGGAATGGGGCAAAAGATGGGCGGTAAGGGAATGGGGCTTACCGAGTGCCGCCTGAGCCTGCCGTGGGTGGAGACGCTGCCGTCGGGAAGGGCGGCGCCCGGCGGCGCTCGGGCGGGTGAGGAATCGCTAAACCCCTCGCAGCGAGACCGAGTCGCGGCCTGAGCCATATGCTTATAAGCATATTGCAGCACAAAATTAATCTCTTTTTGATCCTAGATTATATTATCATCCTCTAGTCCACTACTCATTTTTTGTAATATAGTTGACCAAATCCATTGGAAGATTACGCCATCAATGAAACAAACAATTAGAAAGTTAAATATTTCTTTTTTTTTTGTAAAAAAAGATCCTCTAGCCTTTTGTGTACAAGAATTTACTGCTTCTGGTAATGTCATAAAACCAAGGTTATATGGTTCCTCCAAATACTCGAGCTATTATAATTATCCTATTTCACAATTGGCCTCAGATTTTATTGATTTAGCAGGAAATATACTGATATGATTAAAGGTTATGGACTATTGAATATTTTCCCTGATGGTACCTATGCATGAGGTAAGTTTTAGTTCTTGCCATAATATTAGTATCATTGATGCCAGCTCTAAATATTATGGTTTGAACTATCATGTACTAACAAAACTACGGACATATTGTTTTTTTCTTTTCCATATACTTAGGCGTTCAAACTGTTACATCTAAATTTTGAAATAAATAATTTGACTTCTATTTCCATTTATTCATCAATATGTACAGCCTATATCATTATGTTGAGCCTTTCTATTTTTAATAACAAAACATTGATGCTGGCTGAAAGAACAGATTACAGAGACTTGGAATTCAGCATTTTAGTAATAAAAATGTAGTACGTTTTTATATGTAGTACTATTCTAACATTACTCCATATTTTTTGGCATACCAATACAGCCTCCAAAAGACATCTGCGCAGGGGCGCAGCAAAGCTACGCCTGTTTTCTAGTATAAACAGCACAAAATCCTGCTCGATTACTAGAAGAAGAGTCGCGTTGCTAGATGAAGGCGCAAGATTTCAGGAAAAAATGACGAACCATTTTGCTCAGTTAGAAGCATGTTCTCATCGGGCGATTGAAATCAAAAGGTGTTCACGAGCTAGGGCCGAAAGCAAACCAGTCAGGGGTACGGGAACGGGGCGAAAGATCGATGGGCGGTCGGATAATGGGGCTTACCGAGCGCCGCAGCCTGAGCCTGCCGTGGGTGGTAAGACGCGGCGCGGCCGTGAGAAGGGCCAGGGCGGCGCCGACGCGAGCGGTGATGAGGCTTGCCGGCGCCGGCGAGACGACGAATTGGGGGAAGAGGAGGAGAAAAAAGGATTTTGGGCCGGCCCAATTGCTAAGAAGGGAGGATTAGTCTGTTATTTTTTTTTCCTAACAAGAGGAAAAAAACAATTTCTGACCGTATTTTATCTTTTTGGCAAGGTCTGTAAAGCAATCCCTTCGCTCGTGATTAGGAGTATTGTGATTAAAATCGAACTTTGTAAAATTTGTGCTAATAATTGGTTAAAATTATATGCAAGCATAGTGCATAATTCGGATTAAAAAAAGACAAGCTGTTTTAGGTTTGTGTTGAGTTAGATTTAGTTAAGTTTAATTAAATTTGGTTAAACTTAGGGGCCAGATAAACCACAGTCATTTCTGCATACACAACCACCTTCAATCTTGCCAGAGACCGCACTCTACTCCTAGTCCTCGCCCCCGCGCCCGGCACACTAGGCTTGTCCTGCAGGCGTGGCCGTGGAAGGCTCCTTCTCCCCCATCCTGTCGCCTCTGTGACAACCTTCTCCCCCTAGCTCCGCCGCGGCGATGCCTGCGCCTTGACCGGGCACGCCACCTCCACTTGCTACTAGGGCCCATAACTGTTCCAACCATCCCTACCTTCGATCGGCCTTCCTTCACATTCCCTTTGTACGCTGTCATGTCGAGTTGTAGAAGATGAGAAGGAGAACTCGCTAGAACCCTAACGGATAGATCTAGGAGGAGGATCGAGGACATACCTCGGTGGATCCGCCCGAAGCCTCCATGCCACTACGCCGCCGGAGTTGGGGGGGGGGGGACGGGGGTGCACGTGGGGAGTAACCAAGCTAGTTCGAGGGATAGGGGTGTAGTGCGGGCGTTAAACACGCCTGCCCATGAATAAGTCACTTCCTAACCTAGACATTTTGTTAGCAATTTTTCACTACGGGTCAAGTACACCTTTGAAGTCACTTTAATTCAAAACACGCCTATAAAACACTGCCGAAACATTCTCTCTTTTTTTCATATAAAAGATGTGACCATTTTATCTCTTGATACTACAAAAGATGCATTGTCTCCTATGAATTAATGTTACCTCCACTCGAAATTAGTAGATGCATTTGTGATTAAAATCAAATTTTTTTTTTTCTAATAATTTGTTTAAATTATATGCATGCATAGTGTGTAATTCCACGATTAAAAAAAATAAGGTGTTTTAGGTTTGTCCTAAGTTGTTAGACTTTTTTTTTCTAACAACGTTGTGAGATTTTGTTACATTTTTTTTACAAACTTTGTTAAATTTAGAAGAAAAAAATCTACTTAGGCTGTCTCCAACAATAGATCTAAAAAGAACACCCATATCACACATTTTTTTTGAGGGACACCCGTATCACACATTGAGTCGCCAACAGGAGAAGGAATCCCCACCTAAAATCTACCCGTCTCCAACAACAGCAGGCAACGCAAACCACTCCAGGATGGTCCGAGCGCCGGCCGTCCGCCGACGGATCCCTTCTTTCCGCCGAGCCCGCCGCAGCATGCGCCGGCGCCCGGCGTTCGTGTGACACGCATGAAACCGCCGGCCAGCCGGTCTCCTCGATCTCTCTCCCGTTCATTCCTGGATCTTGTTGGCGGGTGCTTTGTTCGAAGTCCGCGCCCGCGGCGCCGAGGCGGCGGCGGACGGAGATAAGCTAAATTGACCTCACCGTGGCGTTTCTTGGGTCTTGGTGGCAGGGGATGCAAGCGCCGTCTGGGATGATGATGAGTCCATGCTGCGTCCTCGCAGCCTGGCCGAAGCCCGTCCTCGAGCTGCCCCGTTCCTCCGGGGCCTTCCGAACCTCCCTCCCGCCTCCGCGTCTCCAGCAGCTCACCTAACATGCCGCTACTCTTCTCGCCCGCGACGGCATCGCTGGCGCCCACCAAGGGCCGCAAGCCCGACTGGGCCGCCGTTCGCACTCCCTCGCACTTGTCCCCGCCGAGGCGGGAACGCCGCCAAGACTAGACTTGCCGCGCCCGAGCTCGAGCGCCCCGCGGGCCGCGCTGCCACCCTCCCGCCCACGGGGGCGGCGAGCGCCAACACGCGGACTCCTCGCACTAGTCCCCCGCCAAGGCCGGGAACGCCGCCATCGAGACCAACTCGCCCGTGCGAGGCTACTTGCCGGGCAGGGCAAGAAGACGAGATGCATTGGCGGAGAGAGAAAACCTTTATTTGCCAACTTGTTGGCGCGGTTGGCAAAATGAGCAGCCTGGATGCATCGTCGTTGGAGGCTGCTTTTGAAGGCAAAAAAGCACCGTAGGCAATGTATTTTTGAGTGCCTCTCTTGTTGGAGACGGCCTTAGGATCAACAAAAATGCCTTACATTGTAGGACGGAAAGAGTAATACTAGTTACATTAATGATCAAGCACAGTCTTTCAAAGATCTTTCGATGTGACATTTATTTGTTAGCAAATCTATAACTCTTATAAAGATAAACCTCGCTAGATGAATTCTCTCGTCATGCAAGATGTCCACATCATTTCCCACCAAGTGACTTCTCTCTCTTCATGCAAGGTGTCCACATCATTTCCCACTAGGTCCACATCATTCTCCACTAAGTCTATGTCATCCCTTATTAATTACAAAAAAACACCCATGTCATCTCTAAATACTAAAAATCTTTAATCTATTAACATACAAGTCATCTACACAAGCTATTTATTATAATAGATTTATTTTTAAGAAAAATCCTGCGGCAACGTGTGGGGTATTCTTCTAGTTTTCAATATTGTAAGGCCTTGTTTTGATCCTTGGACTTGTATTCATCATTGTCTAAACTATAGTTGTCGAAGAAAAATCCATAGAATCTGCTATGTAAAGTCTTTATTTGAGTTGGAGAAGAAAAATCCATAAACTCCATTTCTCATCTCCCACCCTATGTCAGCCTGGGCATTCGGTTTTAACCGATAATTGGGTTTGGTTTTTCGGTTCCTGAAAAATTCGGTTTTCCAACGGACAACAACCGTCGGTTTACACGAAAACTAGAAACCGATGACTTCGGTTTCGGTTTTTGGTTTAAACCGAACAAACCGGAAAAAATCGCCGTCGGCCTCACGCATAGCATACTGGCGTCGCTTCGAGCCGCCCGACGCCACCGCGCTCAAAGCGCCCGCCGCCCATGCCCATCCCCTCCGCTTATTTGGATTAAGCCCGCCGTCGTCGCGCCCGCTCGCGCTAGATCCGCCCGCCTGCCGCCCACGCTACGCTCAGCGCCGCGAACGCCCACCGCCGCAGACGCCACGCTTTCTGCTGGAGCCGCCCCCCGCCGCCCGCCCCGCCCGAGCCGAGCCGAGCCGCCGCCACCGCGCCATGGTCCGCGCCGAGCCGCCCCGCCGATGGGCCGCGATCGATTTGCGTACGCGTAGGGTTAGAAGCGTTGAGTCTCCGGGATGTTTGGTTCCCGCCACAAACCGCCATGACTAACTTTAGGCGCGCCGCACGGTTTACCGGGCGTTTGTTCGAGACTCGTGTTAGTTCACACGCCGCTGAATCCACGCCACACAACTCGCAAACCCGTGGTGGGCGATTTATATCACGCCGCCACCGCCACCGGTGGCACGCCGCCCACAGAAACCACCCGCGATGGCCCGGGGCCACTCGCTTCCCTTCTTCTCGCAAGCCATCGCATGCCCTCTCGAATCTTCGTCGCCGCCAGTCAACATGCGCCACCGATCCGCATCCTCTCCAACCGCCACCTCGCTAAGCCGTCCGACGCTACTTCATGCCTAGGGCTTAAGGGCGCGACATGGGTAGCGCCGCACGACATAGGGCAGCGCCCGGCGCGCCAGGGGTTGGATCCGCGGAGCTCGAGCGCGGCACATCCAAGCGCAGGGAACAGCTCGCCCCTGGGGAGCACCACGCCGCGCGGCATCTCTTCGCTCGAGGGTCGCATCGTCGTCGCCGTGCTACTCTCCTCCCCCGTGACCCGTCGCATATTTCTTCCTGTAGCTTTCTTGTTGACTTGCTTGTATATGTATTTGCTTCTATGTGTGTGTGAGACGTTTCTATATGTATTTGCTTCTATTCTTCACTCAATTGTAGCTGCAAAAAAAAAAAAAAAATTGCCATGTTTTTTAAGAGTAATCCAAACAGCGGCCACACTTTGTTTTGCCTAACCTTAGTTCTTAACCAAAACATGTTGATTTTGCCACACAATGTGGCAAGCCACAGATTGGCAGCTACTTAAGTTTAGTCATGGCAATTTGTGTCACCAACCAAACATTCCCTCCGTGTGGTGTGTGTCTCCGTGTCTGTGTATGGTGGTACTGGAATGTTGCGTGGGCTGCTGTGAGGTCAATTCTTTTTTTGGGCCGTGTTGTTGACGTGGGCCTCAAACATGAAAGCGTGGAGCTGTTGGTTGTCTTGCTGCAGCGTAACATCGGTTTTATCGGTGTCTCGGTTTGTTCAGCTGTTGAAACCGAAACCGAAACCGATCACCGAAGTCTCAAAACAAAAAATCGGCGAACCGAAAAACCGAAAACCGATATTTCGGTTGGTTTATTTCGATGATCGGTTTTTTAGGTTAAAATGTGCCTGAGCTGAACCCTATGAATTTGAGATAGGCATATATGTGAACTTTGGAAATTTGTGAAATCTCAAATTCCAAAGAAAATAGCCTAATTTCTTACGTAGATTTCAATTTCTCCAAAAGAAGGGATCCAAATGGGCCTTTAGAGAAATTAATGGTCAACTACACCAATAAAAAAAAATGTGCAGGTCTCTCCTAAATGATCGAACGCGGTCTTTCAAAGATCCTAGATGTGAGTTTCTTTAATAAAATTTTCTCTCTTGATAGAAAAGATGTGCCGGTTTCCTGAATTGCTAAGAAAAAAATATTTGTTTTCAATTACATACAATTAAAATACTATTTTTTTTTAAAAAAAATACTGAGCATCATACCTGTTCAAATGGTATATCAATATGAAGAAAATGATGACACAATAATCCTGATTCAATGGATATAACAACAACCGGCTTTTAGATCTTTGTTTCGGTTTTACAAACCTTATGTGCCATAACTAAATTCATCTTCTATATTTGCCAAAAAAAGTTTGGAAAATAAAAAAGTCAGTATGGTAGAACATGCAGAATAAAGTTACTATGTTTGCAGAGTAATCTTTTAGGCTATTGTTGCTTACTTGCAGCCATATGGAGTTCAAATTTGTTCTCTCATGTTGGCTATGATGCTGCATATCACTGTTTGCGTGCTTTTTATATGTGGGTAAATTAAATTTTATAGAGCACTAAACAATGCTGCACTTTGGCCCAGTGATTGATCTTTTTGATTTTCCAGGGCCCATCACACGAGTGAAAGATAAAATGTTGTAAAAGAAAGACCTATTTGGCCTGAAACATTCTGTTTCTTTGGTTTCTCGTCAAATTTTGTTTCACCGACTGAAATCCTTGCATCACACACATTTGCGTTCCAGTGATCTTGAACACATGTCAAAGTTTGTTTGCACGGAAAAAACCAACAGAAGCAAAAGAGGGTGAGTAAGCCACCAGAATCAGTCAGCAGTGTTTTTCATTAAGGCATTAGTTTGACAAAATGGAGATAGATCTTGTACAGATGTAAAGGTTTGACTGCATAAGAAAACCAACTGAATTTGGAACAGAAAACACTCAAATTACACTGGATTTGGTTACAGATCTTGTGCATTGTATAAACAAAAGAGGGTGAGCAAGCCAGACAGTTTCAGTTCGTCTGAAGTCAGCAGTCAGCACAAAGTTTTCAGTTCATCTGTAGTCAGACGGACGATTGTCGATATCGATTTGGAATCATGTCAATAGGGTCCCAAGATATTTTTTTGCGCATATATGTAGTATGAGTTGGTGTATAGTTTGAGATATCTGCACACTGGTGACAAAAATGCTGATGAATTTAAGTTGGTGTACAGTTTTCCAAGTCTGTACCTGTCTGCCAAGTCCCAAAGAACCCCAGGGAGGAAAAAAAAAAAAGTGATTCCCTGTGCATTTTTCAAGATTGCAATGTTTTATAATTGGAGACAGTTTCAGTAGGAAAACACAGAAGCAAACATGTAAGTAGACAAGGGCCACAGATACACAGAGTACGTAGTGTTAAAAGCACCAAACGAAAGGGGAAAAAGAGTAAAATCATATATAATCCATAGAGCAAAGATCACATCACTTAGAAATTGGTCAAAAGTATAGGCTTGCGATCTAGTGCATCTGAAGGGAACTCATTGTGTATGTAAATTCCACATGTGAACCCATCTGAAGGGAACCCATAATGTGCAAGTAAATTCCACATGAGAACCAAAAGGCAAGAATCCACATAGAAGGACATGCAAGTTAAAACAGAGGGGCGCAGGATATTTTGCACATAGATCTAGGGGAACCATACACAAGATAATTACACAGTGAATACATGCATGTTAAAATAGAGGAGCTCAAGATATTTTGCACATAGATCTAGGGGATCCATACACAAGATAATTACACAGTGAAGGCATATATAGTTAATAGAGCAAAGGCCTGGTTCACTTAGAAATTAGTCAAAAGTATAGTCTGGAGATTTAGAGCATGCGAAGGAAGCCTATAATGTGCATATAATTCCACATGAACCATTAGGCGAAATACCACATAGAAAGCCTGGAATCGTTGGTGAGTTTAATGTTGTTCTTCGACAGATTCACTGAAACATGCTGCAGAAGCCGCATAAGGCGGTGTCCATGGCCACCATTATATATGATTTCAACCTTGAGGTTCTCACACAGCAAATCCAGACCTCGGAGCTCAGAAGATGAGGTCTTCTTGAGTATGGGCGTTGCTTCCCTTTTGCTAGAATATTTTGGGAACTGTAGACAGCATAAAAGATGTAAGACAATGCACTATGTTTGTTAATTAATTACTAAAAACAAAACAGTATACCTTGCAGCTCCGCAAAGTGAGTTTCTCAAGAATAGGAGAACTCCGAAGAAAGAATACCAATGTCCTGAAGTCATCACTGAGATCACAGTTGTCCAGCAATAAGTTCCTCAGGTTATTGAATTCTTGGAATCTAGGTACCTTACCAAGCACCTGTAGTACATTAGATTAGATAGCATAGTAATATTATTGGAGTGAATAAAATGGAACACTGCAAGAGACAGTGAAGGCATACCTTTGTTCCAACACCCATCAATTCTAAATTCGTTGAATTAGATATGCTACAAAAGAAGCTTGAATTGATCACCAGCAAGTTTACTTCCAGCAAAACCATATCCGTGACCCGTAGATGAACCAAAGCCTCGGAAATAGATGGCACCTTGTTTAATGAAACACCACCACGGAAATTATAAATATCCACAGCCAGATGCAGATATGCAAGAACAGGGGCCGAGATAACAAGCACACAGGCTTCAGTATTATAGCCACCAGCATCAATAACCAATTTCTTCAGTGTGGGCGATATAATCTCAGAAATATTGCGCCAACCACATTTTTTTAGAACCAGGGTCTTCAGCGATTGGGAGGTGATTGACTCAAATTCACAACTGCAATCGTCCAGCTGCAAATCCTCTAATGACAAGCACACTGAACTAACACGATTCAGAAAATCATCATCAAGAAGTACATGGCAAAGATGCAGACTTTTGAGGCGCCAAGAACCGAGTTCAATCCTTGCTGAATGGCACGTCCTGGGGTGCAGTATTTCATGGCACGACGGAGCCATCCTGATGCCAGTCTATTGCCAAACTTTGGCGCTCTGTTTTCGGACAATATGCAGCCGGAATGAATCCAGCTGTGCAATGTTACAGCGGCGCATCAGGGTCACGGCAAAATCCTCAAAATCCTCCCAGTCCTTGTAATTGGTGAAGTGCTTGTTGTAATAATCAGCATTCGAGCTGTCGCTGTCAGAATCAGAGCTAGAACTGTCGTCGCTACTGGAGAGACAGATGAAGTTGCCATCAGAAGGGGCCGCCTTGTTGAACTCATCAAAATCGATGTCGAGGCACGGCACCGTGCGCCAGAGGTGCCTCCACCGTGTGGACAGCACGCATGTCTGAACCACCTGCCGGGCTTTCAAGAAGGACATGATGGTATGCAGGAGGCAGTCCGGCAGAGAGCTCAGCCGGTCAGGGCCGCCAGCTGAGCATCCGCCGGCGTCACCACTTAGGCGGGCGCGCTTCCGGACGGCGTCCTCAGGCTCCATGGCGGCCCTGCTCAGTTTCCCCCGTTAGTAGAAGGACCAAACGACGGAGCAAAACAAATAAACAAAAAGACTTTTTATTTAAAAAAAATCCATCTGCACAAAAAATCCTATTCGATTACTAGATGAGTCGCGATGCTAGATCGAAGATCGCGCAAGACTTTTTTTTTCGCGATAACGCCTAGGCAAGATTTAGAGAAATGGTGAAGCATTTTGCTCAGTTAGAAGCATGTTCTCATCGTAAGATTGAAATCAAGAAGGGTTCACGAGGACCGAAAGTAAACCAGTCAAGGGTACGGAAATGGGGCAAAAGATGGGCAGTAGACGAATGGGGTTTTACCGAGTGCCGCCTGAGCCTGCCGCGGCCGTCGGAAGGGCTGCGCCGGCGGCTAAACCCTCGGCGGCGAGACTGGGGACGACGATTTGGGGGAAGACAAACGAGCACAGTGACGACCAGTACTGGGCCGGCCCAATTGCTGAGAACGAGGTTTTTGTTACAGGTACTCTTCCCCGAAAAAAAAAGGTTTCAGGTACTCCTCTTTTTGATATTTTTTGGTTATATTTTATTAATAGAGACTCCTTAAGGCCTTAATTAAAATTAAAAAATTTTCGCTTCAATAATTTGATAAGAAAGCTCTTTAATAAAAAGTTGAAAGTTATCAAATATATGTTTTCGCGACTAGAGGATCTTCATATCCATTGGACTTGACAGTAAATTAAGAAAATTAAGGATGTTTTGTGAGGAAGTGATAAAAAGACAAAAGAAACTATTTGAAAAAAGGTTTGGTTGGCTAGAAGAAATGTTTGAGTTCCCAATGCAAAAATTATTAAACTATGACAAAAAGATTAAATTTTTAGTTATTGAAAAAATACTGTAGGGTTCTACTGTTGTCAACTGGCAACCATGGAGTTCAGATTTGTTGGGGTGGCCTTGATGGGTGTGATGTGGCATGACTCTATGACTTCCACATGTGGGTTCAAAAAGTAGCACTAAACAATGCTGCACATTGGCCCAGTGATTGATCTGTTTGCTTTGCCAAATGCCATCACACCTGTGTAAAAATGTTGTCAAAGAAGACCTAATTCGCCTGAAACTATCACCACTGTCACCAGTGTTTGGCGCACTGTGTGGTTGTTAATCAACCGGTTTCTTTGGTCTCTTTTCAAATTTAGTCAATTTTGTTTCAGACTCAAATCCTTACATCACCAGCATTTGAGTTTCCTGGGGACTGAAATTTTGTTTCACTGACTTAAATCCTTATCCTTACACATGTTAAGGTTTGTTTGCACAAGAAATCAACTGAAATTGGAACAGAAACACACACAATTTGCGTTCGAGTTGATCGCACAAATTCTGCGTTGCAAAAGCAAAAAGGATGAGCCAGCTAGAGGATTCAGTTCGTCTGTAGTCATAATGTTTTCAGTTCAACTGTAGTCTATAGAACATCAGTAGGGATAGAGAAGAAAGATATTGAAATACGATTTCAAACTCAAGTTGAGATGGTATGCATATCAAAGTGGAGGGGTTCAAGATATTTTTTTTTTGGCATTTTATACATATGGGGACCCATACAGGAGATATCTGCATAGTGATGACAAAAACGCTGATGAATTTGAGTTGTATGTAGCCCTCTGCCTAATCCCAAAAAGCTCCAGGGAGAAAATAACAGAAGAAACCATGCCATCTTTCAAGATTGTCATGTTTTATAATTGGAGACATTTCAGTAGGAAAACACACACACAGAAGCAAACATTTATAGTCAAGGGAAAAGAGCAGAGCTAAAGGCAACAGAAGCCAGATAACATACACAGTCGATAGAGCAAAGATCTGCATCACTGTGAAGGCAAGCCATAAGGCAAGAATCCATATAGGACGTGCATGTTAAAAGCAGAGGGGCTCAGGATATTTTGCACATACACAAGATAACTTAACAGCAAAAAGTTCGAAATGGTGTATAGTTTTCGAACGCATGTTCCTCTGCCGAGTACCATGAAGGTGGAGGAGAAAAATAGAAGAAAATAAGCTATTTCCAAACCCATTTTTCAAGCTTGCAGTATTCCAATAGGAGATAGTCTCCCAATATGCAAGAACTTAATCTACCTTTCTCCATTGTAACTGGACAGTGAGCAGTGGACGCTGATACACAGTACAAGCAGCAGATATTTTACACAGGCAATTCATCATATACTTAAGCAAGAAAAGAGAGTAAAAATCAATACGATATGTAGTCAATAGAGCAAAAGCCTGCTTGACTTAAATTTAGTCAAACATGCAATTTAGAGCATCTGAATTAAGCTGATATTGTTCACATAAATTCCACATGAACCATTCGGTGAGATGCCACATAGAAAGCCTGGGATAGTAAAAATACTAATTAACTTTGGTGAGCTTAATGTTGTTCTTCGACAAATTCACTGAAACTCGCCGCAGAACCCTGCTAAGGTGCCGTCCAGAGCCATGGTCATATATGATTTCAACCTTGAGGTTCTCACACAGCAAATCCAGTCCATGGAGCTCAGAAGCTGATGTCTTGTTGAGTATTGGCGTTCCCTTCTTTTTTGTTAGAATATTCTGGGAACTGTGACCAGCATAAAAGATGTAAGACAACGAACTATGTTCATTAAGTAAGTTAAAACATGAAAGATGTAAGACGAACTATATTCATTAAGTAAGTTAAAACCCAAATAGCAGTATACCATGCACAACCGCAAAGTGAGCTTCTCAAGAATAGGAGAACACCGAAGAAAAAGAATACTAATGTTCCAAAGTCATCACTGAGATCACAGTTGTCCAGCAATAAATTCCTGAGATTCTTGAATTCTTGGAATCTGGGTTCCTCACGGAGCAGCTGTAGTACATTAGATTAGATAGTACCATAACATTGTATTGGAGTGAATAAAATGGAACATTGCAAGAGGCAGTGAAGGCATACCTTTGTCTCAACACCCGACAATTCTAAATTTATTGAACCAGATATGCTACAAAAGAATCGTTAAAAGTTTACTTTTGGCAAAAATTTGATGTCCGTGACCCCTAGATGAATAATAGCCTTGCCAAGGGATGGCACCTCGTTTAATGAAACATCATACCAAAATCTGAAAACATTCACAGCCACATGCAGATATGCAAGAGCAGGGGCCAAGATAACAAGCGCATAGGCTTTAGTATTTGTGCCACCATCAATAACCAATGTCTTTAGTGTGGGTGATATAATCTCAGAAAGGCTGCGGCATCCACAGTTTCTGAGAACAAGGGTCTTGAGCGAGTCGGAGGTGATTGACTGAATTTCACAATTGCAACCATCCAGCTCTAAATCCTCTAAAGAGCGGCACACTGAACTAACACACTTCACAAAACTGTCATCAAGAAGTACATGGCAGAGATGCAGCCTTTTGAGGCGCCAAGAACCAGAGCTGTCACGATCAGGGGTGGTGCAGTATTTCATGGCACGGCGGAGCCACCCTGCTGCCAACCTCTAAGCTAAACGCTGGTGATCTGCTTCTAACAATATGCAGCCGGAGTGATTCCAATTGTGCAATGTTACATCGGCTCATCAGGGTCACGGCAAAATCCTCAAAAGGCTCCAAGTCCTTGTAATACTCGGCCAAGCGCTCGTTGAAACTGTCAGAATCAAAGGGTTCACTCTCGAGTTATAAGCTGTCGCGCGTCGCTGTCACTGTCGCTGTCAGAAGGGGGCGCCTTGTTGTTAAACTCATCAAAGTCGATGTCGAGGCACGGCACCAAGCGCCAGAGATGACTCCACCGTGTGGACAGCACACATGTCTGGACTACCTGCCGGGCTTTCAAGAAGGACATGATGGTATGCAGGGAGGCAGTCCGGCAGAGAGCTCAGCCGGTCAGGGCCGCCAGCTGAGCATCCGCCGGCGTCACCACTTAGGTGGGCGCGCTTCCTGACGATGTCATCAGGCTCCATGGCGTAACCTGCTCGGGCAGTTCCCACGTTAGAGGACCAAACAACTCACCATCAGCAGAAACAAATACATAAATAATATGATATTTTTTTTAAAAAAAATCCATCTACACAAAACACCACATAGTCATGTCCCATTACTAATTTTTCACGATACATGTCGAAGACGGCGCATGATTTTTAAAAAAAATGGCGAAGGGTTTTGCTGAGTTATATAATAAGCATGTTCTAATCGGAAGATTGAAATCAAGAAAGGTTCACTAGGGCCTATAAAGTTCATCAGTAACAGGTACGGAAAGCGAGGGAAAGATGTGCATTCGGGGACTGGAGCTTACCGGGCGCCGTAGCGTGAAGCTTCAGTGGGGGAGGAGCGGCTCCAACCGGAGGAGACGCAGCGGCGAGAGGGGGCGGCGCCGGCGAGAGGGATGCGGGGATTGGAGGAGGAAGAGGAATCGTTGTTTCTGGGCCGGCCCTGTTGTGGGCTGCCGTGACCGAGTTGTTTTTATTCCAATAATATTCGTCTGTTTTTTTAACGCGATTTATATCTTGTTTTGGGGCGAGGTCTCTAAAGAAATCCCACATTAAAAATTAAGTAAACGTGTTAAAATCAAATGAAACCTCATAAAATTTGGACCAACGATTAGCCGAACTATACGCATGTTTATATATTGTATATAATTTCTAATTATCAAAATAATGTCTTTTAAAATTTGTATTTAATTAAAACTCTTCACGTTTGATCAAACTTGGTGTTTGTAAGGTGCTGCTACATTTTTTACAAATTTGGATAAACCTAAGTTTTTAACATGGGACAAATTTTACTGAAAACAGGGGGTGCAAGACAAACTGAGAGTCAAAGAACCAAGTGTACCTTTAAAAGAAGAGCCTTTTTATGGATGCTATTAAAAAAAAGAGCCTACTCACCAATGCCACTTGAAAAGTGCGATCTATCACATATAATATCGACTTCTCAAACTCTTTTCGTGTGTGTCATTCCGTGCGTGGGGCGTTAGATTTCCGTTGTTTGGGGACGACATGTGGGCCCGGCAGCGGAAAAATGACCTCCTTGCCCTCCTCTTCTTTCTCTTCCACTCCTCTCTCACCGCAAGCGAGGCCCCGCCCATCAGCTTCCTCTTCCTTCACCTCTTCTCTTCCCCTCAGCAGGGGCGTAATGGCGAGCTCCCATGCTCGTGCTCGCGCTCACACCTGTGTCCGCGTAGCTTGCCCGTGCTCGCACTCACGGCGGCTAGGAAAAGAGCTCCCGGCACTCACGCGGCTTCGCTTCGCGCCTGCGCCTGCGGCGTCGGGCTGACCTCACTCGTGCTCGCGCCCGGCGGCGGCCGGACCTCACTCGCGCATGGTGGAGCCCGCTAGAGGATGCAGCTTCGCGCCGCTCGAGTCGACTTCGTGTGACACCCCGATTTTTGATGATTTTTAAAATTCACTAAAAAATTGAACTTTTCAAAAACTTGGAGTTTATTGCTTTAAGATCTCTTTGAAATATTTCTTGAAAGGATTTTTCGGTTGAAAACTTAAATGGAGTTATCTATACCTACTAATAAAGAGAAAAATTTCCGTCGTCCATCCAAAAATTTCGTCCAGCCTGCCTGCCCTTCCGGCTCGTCCAACTATTCCGTCGTCAGCCCATCTATTCCGTCGTACGGGTCAGGATTGTATTAGGAAAACGAGAGTTATACGGTAGATATATGGAACAGTCGAGAAGACCTAACAAAACAAAGACGCACCGCTCGGCATCTATTCCGTGACGTCGTTGCGGTGGAGCCAATGGCGAGCCGCCACGTGTACGCCGTCACCCGCCATCCGCCCGTCACACGCCACGTGGAGCAACCCAGGGCCCCACTGGTCAGTGACACGAGATGAAGAAACAGTGCAAGTGTACACAGGGGAGAATGCTAGATGTGCCCGGGGAATTGTACCCAATACTCTATAAATGTATTTTTACGAGTTTCAGAAAAATACCAGAAAAATATGCAAATAAACTAGATCATGTGGAGATAATTGTCATGTTTTTTTTAATATATATTTACCATCATAAAATATTGGCATAAAAATCCCACAAGGTTTATTAACTAGGATTAATATTCGAAAATCATAAATTTCAAAGCTGTAACTCGATATGGGTCAAACCACTTCCGTTATTCTTCTAAAATCGATCTTTGTTCATTTACGATGTTTTCACCCGTCATCACATGGTTTATTCCATCACTTTACAATCACCTAATATTTACCTCGATAATATCACTGAATGTGGGAATAGCCGGCGAAGACCTCTACCGCGAAGAAGGCGACCACGACTTCATCCCGAGCCTAACGACATCGACAACCCAGGAAAGTCCTTACCCCTTAACCTGACTTAATATCTATGCAACTAAAGATAATTAATAAGATGATAAGATAAGTATGTTTTGTTTCTAAGTGAACATAAATGATAGCTTGTTTTTGAGCTAAGTGTTGTAGTTTTCATGGGCTAGGTGCATGAAACCTCATAGTATGTTTTAAGCTAATAACAGTATAACCTCAATAGTAGTAGTAGTATAAAATGAACCTTAAAAAGCAAAAGAGGTGGGTGGTATTAGTCTAGACTAATACGTCGGGGGAATCAGTAGGGATTCCTGCGGAGATACTTACCTCGTGGGGACCGATTCATAGACCATCTACCTAGTGCGATTATCCGTGCAGCCACACGCCTAGATGGAGAGGCTGGATCTCACACCCCGTTAGATTAATATACATTTAAATACACAGGAGGACGGTAGTAGGTAGAAGAAGTGGCGAAGCTAGAGCAGAATGTGGGGGTGCACCACTTCATTCACAACTACAGCGAACCGTATGATGTTCAATCAAAAACAGCATAACTAACGTGCAACTACCATATATAATATCAAATTTGACTTCTTGCAAAAGAGATGAGATTTTGGTCAAAACACAACACTCACCGGTTAACAAAAAGAAAGTGTATTCGTTGATAGAGTGCCAAAATCATGAAGAAAACATACCCCATATAGCAAAATCTTTGGTCGAGGAGAAAACATGCTTGTATAGACTAAATAAAAGGAAAAGAGAATAAATAGGTCAATTATTTAGCAAATAATACCGATTAAAAGTACCTATCATAGATCATATTTCGCCTTTTTCCTTCCATGTTCATGAAACGACGAACCACCGCCTCATTGCTAACTTTCTTCATTTCTTCTTTCTCTAGATAGCAAATAATTCTATGACTAAAGTGTTGATCACCCATACGATTAGACAAACTTGTTTTGACAATCTTCATTCGAGAAAAGCATCTCTTAAGCATTTGCGCAGTAGCGGCGGGGAAGTACTAGTACAAGCTTCAAAAGTCGATAGACCAGCGAATAACGATAATATTTCCCTGTCGCAACCATTTTTTTGAGAGAGCTCACCAATCTTTTGTTGATGTTGGAGAATCTAGCATCTTCTCTCACATTGGCAATGTAAAGGCAAAGATCATGGCTAAGCTCTCTCAACTCATCAGAACTAAAATCAACGGGATATAATTTCTATTGTTGTTGGTTGTCTCTATGCCTCGAGCTTTCCGTTTATAAAACCTCTCCATGATTACCTACCATTTGCAAGCATAGTCAAAATGCAAACAAACTTGATTGAAATACAAGACAAATAAATTGAGGCTTTATTCCTTACCTTGATTTTGGATAGAACAGAGATGAAGGGCCTGGCTATGGGATCGGTGCTCGCCACTTGTTGTTGTTGTCGTGGCGTCCGTGCTTGCGAAGGTCTTGAGTCACCTAACGACGGGATTAGGGTGATCTCCACGCAGCGAGGGCAAAGGCGGTGAAACGGCGAGATCGGGGATCGCGGTCGGGTGAAACTGCAACGCGGATCGCGGCCGGGTGAAGCGGCGGATCGTGGCGGCAAATTACGATGATTGGCACCGTTCTATTTCCACGGATCAACCCTACGATGTGGGCTATTGGGGCTGGTGGGGGTGCCTTCTTTTGGCCCAAGGGGTGAACAAAGGGTGGAAAGTTGCCACCTACAACATAATTAGATTTTTTCGTGGGTGCACTGTGCATCCGGCACCTTACACATAGCCGCTGTGGGCGAGAAGGTCGATTAGGGAACTAACACGGATGCTAGGTGATCTTCCGTGGTCGGGGTTGGTATGGATGCTAGGTGATCTTCCACGTTAAGCAAAAGCGGGGATCTTGTGTGATCTTCCCATTGGGGTGCTAGGTGATCTCCTCGTCCAACCCCGAAGCCTTTGGTAAAGAGTATCTGAAGTCTAGGTTTGCAACCAAGCGGGTGCCGGGATCTCGTTAGGCTGTTGAAACATTGGTCGTGGGTAGACAACGCCTATCGTGTGGGGAAATTTGTATAACCTCGTAGAGTTTATATAGAATCTATTCGAATAGTCACGTCCTTGGAATGGGCAAATGCTAGTATAGATCGTCTATGATTAGATTTCATCTAATGTTGCTAACTGTTTGTTGCTTGTTTTGAAGATAATATCGGACCTAACGAGAACTAGTATGAGCAGTTTTTAGAGTCTACGCTAGGGCCAAAACCATAATAACCCAATCCACCCTGGTTTGGACTTGTAGTACTTTTGTACTCACACATTTGATAATTTTCAGACTTAGGCGCGAGTAGGAGTATGGCTATAATGGCGACAAAGAAGAACCGCAGGGCGACTAGGAGTTAACACGTTGGAGTTTCTAGGACCGGGATATTAGTACTAGGGTTTTAGCCGGCGCTCAAGTATGCTTGTGGGTGTGTGTAGTGTGGATAGCCACCATAGGCGGCAGCGTACTCGATAACCAATAAATTGCCACAACATGGCCTCACGTTTATCTATCATTGTGACCCATAAGACTATGCCCTACGGGACACCCATGTAAGACCTTTATTAGTCCTATTAATAAAAGCTTAGACACCTTTTTTCATAAATCTGTATCCACTCTTATTTATAAACGTATTAGCGCATGATCACGGGTACTAATCGTGAGGTTAAGAACCCATTTAAAGTGGGGGCCCTAACGGCTCAGCGTGCGCCCCCATCGCGGCTTCGTTGGTGCATGGGCGGCGTCCATAGCTTCGGCAACCCGCCCGCGCATGGGCTAGCGGGCGCGGCAGCGGCGCCACGAGCCCCTGCTGCTTTCGGCCTTGTCAGCGCCTTGCTGGCGCACGTGCTCGCCCGCGTCTGCGAACCCGCCCTAGCGGCGGCGAGTCTCCCCCTTCGCGCCGTCCGCATGCGCGTGGTGGTGCGTGTTGCTAATGCTCGGCCGCCGCGCGTGGTTCAGCTCACCGGCGCCTTGCTAGTCTCGGAACAGCTTGCCGCCCAGCCGGCCTTGGCGGTAGCCTCGGGCCAATGGGCATGGCGGGGGACCGCACGCTGGTGAAGCCAGCGCCCGGTTTTGGCGTCATGGATATATCGACATCACAGGTGGCGTAAAGCACGGCGGCGACGCCTTGCGTGATGGCGGCGGGTGCCATCTCGTGAGCCTCGCATCCACACGCGCTCGTGTGGCCCTGCTTGTATGCCTGGCAGCCTTGTCGCGCTGCCGTCTTGACGACCGGTGGCGGTAGTGCCTTTGCCGCCGGGGCGCTTCATAAATTTGCTACTGCCGTCCATCCATGCCCGGTACTTGTGCAGCTCCATCAAGCGAACACGAGATGTCTTGGCAAGCAGCAGGCACCCCACCCGCCTATGAGGCTCGGCTGGCGCGACAATGGTGGTGTCGACGCGGTTCTTATGGTGGTGGTGGTGGTGGTGGGGAGGGAGGCGGGAGGAAGGCAACACAACAACAGAGCCTCACCGGGGCCGTGCCCCGAGATCCGGCGTTTGGGCGCTATGCGTCGCCGTAGAGTGTATCGGGGGAGAAAAAAACGGTTTGGGGGATGGGGCTAACAGGCAGGACCCGCTTGCCGGTGTGTGAGAGAGGAGGAAGGAGAAATAATAGGAGGGCAATCGGTCATTTGCCACCATCGGGCCCCACGTCCAGTGTCCAAGCGGCGGAAATCGACACCCCCACGAGACAAAATGGCACACCGAAAGAGTTTCAGAAGTCAATGTTACATGTGATAGATCGAACTTTTCAGTGACCTTGGTGACTAGGCCATCTTTTTTAATGGCATCCATGAAAAAGGCTCTCTAAAGGAACCTTATTTAAATCCTAATATGCCTACTTAAAACAGATAATGGTTCTTCGTACATAATTTTTTCTTCCTTAATATAAAGGAAACATATTCTTTCTTAATATAAAAGCAAATATCCTATGCAAACCAGCCGTGTGTGCAAACTCCAATTAAGGTCACAGGATCTGGATCCAACGTCTGGGGTTTTTTTTTTTTTTGACTTAAACTGTCCACTGTCCTGTGGGGTTTTAAACTTAACCCGTGTGCATCTAGGTGGGAGGGTTTATGTGAAAAAACTTCGGCGTTGGATCGAGATCCCGGTGACCCTAATTAGACTTGTATAGGTTCTTGAAGTTGGTTTGCACAAAAATATAAAGAGACATGCAATTCCCACTACTACAAATATCTCATCACCGTCGGCCCTCAACCCAATAACACCATCAATTCTGCTCGACAAGGATGAAAGTGGATGGTAAAAACAGAATTCGTCAGTCAATTACAAACCTTACATCACCTGCATTTGCGTTTCCTGGGGACTGAAATTTTGTGTCACTGACTAAAGTCCTTATCCTTTTTTTTTTTGAGATTACACATTACAACGCGCGAGACCCTCAACACGCACGCAAACTCACCTCTATGAACACACGTCGCATGAACCCTACCCCTATGAGCACGCCCGAAGGACTGAGCGGCAATCTTGAAGTTCCGCGAAGTCACCACAGCCTGTGTTGGCCGGTGACGTCGCCTACCATAATGCGCACTTATCCTTACACATGTTAAGGTTTGTTTTTGCACAGAAAACAAACTGAAATTGGAACAGAAACGCACACAAATTGTGCTGGACTCGATCGCACATCTTGTGCATCGCAGAAAAAAAAGAGGGTCAGCCAGCTAGAGGATTCAGTTCGTCTGTAGTCACAATGTTGTTTTCAGTTCATCTAGTCTATACAACCTCAGTAGGGATAGAGAAGAAATATATTGAAAAACGATTTCTAAATTAAGTTGAGACGGTATGCAAATCAAAGTGGAGGGGTTCGAGATATTTTTTGGCATTCTGTACATGTACGGGGACCCATACAGGAGATATCTGCACAGTGATGACAAAAACGCTAATGAATTTGAGTTGGTGTATAGCTTTAAAAGTATGTAGCCATCTGCCTAATCCCAAAAAGCTCCAGGGGCAAATAACAGAAGAAGCCATGCCATCTTTCAAGATTGTCATGTTTTAGAAGTGGAGACATTTCAGTAGGAAAACACACACAGAAGCGAACATTTATAGTCAAGGAAAAAAGATTATAGAGCTAAAAGCACCAGAAGCCAGATAACATATACAGTCGATTGAGCAAAGACCTGCATCACTGTGAAGGCAAGCCATGTTGGCAAGAATCCATATAGGAAATTTTGCACATACATGTAGGGGACTCCATACATACACAAGATAACTTAACAGCGAAAGCTGATGAATTTGAAATGGTGTATAGTGTTCGAACGTATGTACCTCTGCCAGGTCCCCAGAAGGTCCAGGGAGGACAAAAATAGAAGAAAATAAGCTATTTCCAACCCATTTTTCAAGCTTGCAGTATTCCAATAGGAGATAGTCTTCCAATATGCAAGAACTTAAGCTACCTTTCTCCATTGTAACTGGACAGTGAGCAGTGGACAGTGATACACAGTACAAACAGCAGATATTTTACACAGGCAATTCATCATATACTTAAGCAAGAAAATAGAGTAGAAATCAATACGATATGTAGTCAATCGAGCAAAAGCCTGCTTGACTTAAATCTAGTCAAGCATATAGGCTTGCAATTTAGAGCATCTGAATTAAGCCGATATTGTGCACATAAATTCGCATGAACCATTAGGTGAGATGCCACATAGAACCATGGGGATAGTAAAAATACTAATTAACTTTGGTGACTTTAATGTTGTTCTTCGACAGATTCCGTGAAACACGCCGTAGAAGCCTGATAAGTTGGGGTCCATTGCCATGGTCATATAAGATTTCAACCTTGAGGTTCTCACACAGCAAATCCAGTCCACAAAGCGCAGAAGATGAGATATTGTTGTATACTATGGGCATTCGATTCTTTTTTTTGCTTGACCATTTTAGGGAACTGTAACCAGAATAAAAAGATGTAAGACAATGCACTATGTTCGTTATTAATTTTTTTTTTTTTTTTTTTTGGAAACTGGAGGGCTGTGGCCCTTCAGGAAAAGTATTATTAAAGACAACAAAGGTTCAACAAACTATAATAAAGAAAAAGAAAAGAAGAAAAAAAAAGGTAAAGGTTACAGCATGGATATGTTATTAAGTTAAAAACCAAACAATAGTATACCTTGCAGCACCGCAAAGTGAGTTTCTCAAGAATAGGAGAACCCGAAGAAAAGAATACCAATGTTCCAAAGTCATCACTGAGATCACAGTTGTCCAGCAATAAGTTCCTGAGATTCTTGAATTCTTGGAATCTGGGTTCCTTACCGAGCAGCTGTAGTACATTAGATTAGATAGTAAAGTAACATTCTATTGGAGTGAATAGAATAGAACATTGCAAGAGGCGGTGAAGGCATACCGTTGTCCCAACACCTGACAATTCTAAATTTATTGAACCAGATATGCTACAAAGAAGCTTGCATTGATGGCCATCAAGTTTACTTCTGGCATAATTATGTCTGTCACCCCATAGATGAATAATAGCCTTGCCAAGGGATGGCACCTCGTTTAATGAAACACCACCACAAAATATATAAACATTCATAGCCAGATGCAGATATGCAAGAATAGGGGCCAAGATAACAAGCACAGAGACAGGAGTATTTAAGCTACCATCAATAACCAATGTCTTCAGTGTGGGCGATATAATCTCAGAAAGACTGCGACATCGACAATTTCTGAGAACAAGGGTCTTCAGCGAGTCAGAGGTGATTGACTGAATTTCACAACTGCCACAATTTCTGAGAACCAGGGTCTTCAGCGAGTCGAAGGTGATTGACTGAATTTCACAACTGCAACCATCCAGCTCTAAATCCTCCAAAGAAGCGGCACACTGAACTAACACACTTCACAAAATGGTCATCAACAAGTACATGACAGAGATGCAGCCTTTTGAGGCGCCAAGAACCAGAGCTCAGTCCCAGCTTACTGTCACGGTCAGGGGTGGTGCAGTATTTCATGGCGCGGCGGAGCCACCCTGCTGCCAACCTCTCGCTAAACTCCGGTGCTCTGCTTCTAACCATATGCAGCGGAGTGATTCCAATTGTGCAATGTTACAGCGGCTCATCAGGGTCACTGCAAAATCCTCAAAAGGCTCCCAGTCCTTGTAGTACTTGACCAAGCTCTTGGTAGAGGGATGTTGTAAGCCCCATATGTCACTGTCATAATCAGAGGTGTCACTGTCGGAGCTAGAGTTGTTGCTGTCAGAAGGGGGTGCCTTGTTGCTGAACTCATCAAAAGTCGATGTCGAGACACGGCACTGGCGCCAGAAGGTGTCTCCACCGTGTGGACAACTTACGCATGTCTGGACTACCTGCGGGCTTTCAAGAAGGACATGATGGTATGGAGGAGACAGTCCGGCAGAGAGCTCAGTCGGTCTGGGCCGCCCGGCGAGCATCTCTCCGACGACACCACTTACGCCCAGGCATGCTTCTTAAAGGCATCATCAAGCTCCATGGCGTGCCCTGCTCGGGAGCAGTTCCCCGCGTTAGAGGACCAAACAACTCATCATCAGCAGAAACAAATAAATAAATAATATTTTTTAAAAAAAATCAATCTACACCAAACACCAGTCATGTTCCATTACTAATGTTTCACGATACTAGATCGAAGAAGCGGTAGCAATGTTCCAATGAACAAAAAAAGATCAAATCATCACAAATTATCAAATTAAGACGTCCCTGATTTTGGATTACTGTTTAGTTTCAGAAACTAGATAGTATCAAACAGCCGGTGCATGCAATGCAACTGAATAAAGTAGGATGTCAGATCTAACTAGCGCTTCAGCTCTGGGATTGGGATGAATTGGCCTATCACCACCTCATATGGTTTCATTTTCATTTGGATTGAATGACTCAATATCCTCATAAAATCTTTATGAAAGCTGCAAATGGTACACCAGAAAACAGCTATGACAACTGAAACGTGAGACCATAAGATTGTACAAAAATGGAAAACAGTGAGAAACTCTTTTCCCAAAAGAAAAAAGAACCTCATCCTAGTAGAAGAGATCCTAAATAATTGGGGTGCAGATCATTTTAACAGAATTTGGCATGGGAAACTAGCACACAACCCAAAAAGCAAAATTGTGATGTGGATTTTTATTTTGGAAAAATGGCCAGATGTCATACATGATTCTGAATAAGTAGCAACAACTTAAGCAAAACATCTTTCAACTGCACCTCCATGTCCTCCCAAAATTTTCCCCAGAATCAGTTTGATAGAACTACTCACTCCTAGAACAGCAAGATTATAGTTGAGCTGATTTAGGGAATTGTCAGTACATTACATGTCAGTACGTCAGAAATTACAGTTAGTTGATCTAAGGATCTCCCCAATACATTATAAATCAGTATATCACCATAAACTGATCAATATCTGATATAATTTAATCTGACGAAGTGTAATTTCAACTTATGGCAACATAAATCACACAATAATACCAAGCTAGAGTTACAGGGGAGTTGTACCTCGAGGGTGGCCTCTGACTGGGGGGGAGGCGAGGCTGAGCGGGGATCCGGCGGAGTCGAGGAAGGTGACCACCGCGGCCCCTCGCGCTGGGGGGCGGGCGGGGGCGGTGGCGCGGCAGGGACTCCGGTGCGACGCCTTCTGGGGTCTTCGGCGGCGGCTGAAGGGAGGGAGAGAACAGGGCGGCCGTGGGCTGGGGCAGGCGATGACGTGGGCGAGGCGGCGGCGAGGCACCTCGGGCGAAACCGGCGCGGCGCTGTGCGAGGGGCGACAGGAACGGGCGTGACCGCGGAGGGTGCGGCGGCGAGGCACCTCCGGTGCTTGTTTTTTCTGGGCGAGGTCTCTAAAGAAATCCTTGCATTAAAATTAGTAAACGTATTAAAATCAAACTTCATAAAATTTGGAGTACGATTTGCCAAACTATATGCATGTTTATATATGGCATAATTTCTAATTATCAAAATAATGTCTTTTAAGATTTGTATTTAATTAAACTTCTTCAAGTTTGATCAAATTTGGTGTTTGTAAGGTGCTGCTACATCTCTTTTTTGTTACAAATTTGGTTAAGCTTAGGTTTTAACTTGGGACAAAAACTAAAAGACCTTCTATTCTACTGAAAACGTGGGTAATGAATAAACCCATCTTTCAATGATCTTTTTTAACAACATTGTTTTCTATTGTGTGAGAACCTCCTAATTACTTAGGGTCCACACACTTTTGTCTTTGTCTAAAGGCCTCCGGCAATTGTCTGCGGATGCACCCAATAACTTAAGAACTTGTCGGGTGTCATCGGAAACCCGATTACACCATTCTCATACCCGAGGATCAACAAAGGAGTAGCTACAACATTACAACATTTGTTACAAAAATGTCTGGTCGAGTGTGGAAGAATAATAACATTAATTTTACAAAATGTGAGTAAGTTACATTTAAGAGAACTTAACTTAATTTGTGGAAGCTAGGTAGAACTAGAAGACACGAGATCATGTCGAGCCCACCGACATAATCTTGGTTAAAAGCGGACGCAGTCGATTACACAAGCAAGGGTTAGCAAACCACGATGCGGGAGTACTCAACAAGACTTACCGACTAAAGAAAATAGGAGAAGACTTCGAAATGCTGGTCTTAGGAGTCAAGGTAAGGCTTTAGCAAGAATCAAGAATTCTTTTTGCGAGAAAAGCTTACTATAAGTGAATCCTTACTTTCAATATTTTTAATTGATTAGTAGCTCATATACTCTAGGTTATCCTATTCTAGAGCAAACATATTTTCTTATGCCAACTTTCTTTCCTCAAAAACATATTCCATCATTTACTACGATGAATGGGCGAGAAGAAACGGGTCTCCATATCCAGAAACAGCGGCGATTCATGAACGATTAATACCGGTTTGGGGATCCTAACCACCGCGACATATGTAGCACTTAAGCTTGCATATATCAACCCTCACTCGGTTCGTCCAAAACGGGACTGGGTCCATCGCCACCCGGAGCACGGTACTCCACCTCCCTACCCCGTCCTAATAGCCGGTTTGACCGGTAGGATGGGTACATGCCTACTCCCGCCATCTCTCCACTCCGGTCTTGTGGTTGTCCGTTCCCCGATTTGGCACACCCCAGATCGGGCTTACCGGGGTATGTGGCGGGTTAGTTTCGTCTGACCTGGGGTGGCTGCCAGGTCGGGCGTGCCATTGACAAGCGGCCTCGGGCGCAACATGCGTTCAAAAAGTCCCGAACTTAACAATCAAACAACGGGCGGTCCTTAAGCGACCAACGGGACAAGCACAACTAGGTATCCCGCCGGCTTTCACCCTACGTCCGTCCGATCTCAAATTCATCACTACATCTCTTTCTTTTCCGAAAACAGTACCATCTTCTCAAATAAAACATTTTGATGAAAAACAACTAATTAAGCGGGGCTAAAAAGCATCACTAAGCATTTTTTCGAGGAATGAAAGCGGGTTATCAAGGATGGTATTGAAATAAACAAGGATAGGAATGCGGCAATTAGGTTATCACTCAACTCCTAATTACTTAATGCAACATAGCATAGACATAAATGATATAAAGCTTTTAAAAAATATCAAGGAAGGGTTTAAATGCAGGGGCTTGCACGTGTTGCGAGGGGAAAGTTAGATTCATACTTGAGATCACCCCAGTCATACTTGACCTCGATATCAGCGGTGGATGGATCTTCTTGAAGCTCGACCATCATGAACCATCTCACTCTCGTATACTCTACACGTAGATGATGATGCATGCTTTAGCATGATGAAATATAAATATGATGCTTGATGGATGCATGAAATGATAAACACTTGAGTACAACTTTCCTTCACGAAAAAGTTGCAACCCAACAAAACCAACTTGTTAAACTACTCTACAAGATATCATCACCATTGCCTAAGGAGTTCTCAAGGACCACTTGATTGTGATATGATCCAAGATTCACAAAACAATCCCAAATCACACATCAAACCTAAGTCATTAAACTCTAAACTCACTTTTCTAATAAATAAAATAAAACATAAAAAAGAAAATACTTTAAACACTTCAAAATGACCCCAAACTTTTTTTATACAAGTAGGTCACATCATAAAAACAGTACCAAATAAATTTTCATGATTTTTGAATAAATATTTTATTTTCTAAAAATCATGGAAGATGCATTTTCAATTAAAGATTGTATTTTTAAAACATACAAGAACTACTCAAAAATTAAAGTTTCAAATTTTTCATGGGTAGATATACTCATAGGAAGGTTACACAAAAATTTTCAGAATTTTTGAAGCTATATTTAATTTATATGAAATTCACAAAAATCGGAACACTATTCAAAACAAACAAATTAGTAAAACATTTCTTTAAAAAAAAAAAGGCCATCGGGCCTAAAGCCACTCGGCCAGTTGCCGGAGGCGCGCGCAGCGCCTTCTGTAGCGCACCGGCGCGGCAGGCGAGGCCAAGGCCGGCCGCGACCTGCCAAAGCTGGCCCGACCAAAATTGCGAAAGGTCCCTCTTGTTTCTCAAAACTACAAAACCACGGTAAACACTATTATTTGAGTCAAGGACTTTACTTGGGACCCACGATTGTTTTCTATTCTCGTTTTCTCGGGTCCTGGCCACTCCCGAGCAGAACACCGGCCACGGCCGGCGCGGCGAGGCCGGCGGGCAGCCCACCGGGCTCTCCGGCGAAAAATGGTAGCGGCACCCCCGGCACCTCTGGGCGACCTAAAACCCCATGGCCGAACCAAAACGTCCTGATAGGGGCGCGACTACTGCCAGCGTGGCGGCGGCAAGGCAAACTCGCCGGCATGGCTTGCGTTCGGCTACTCTATCGCCGAGGAAACCGACAAGCGGGCGGCACAAACCTGACCAGCGGCTTACCGCGACCTCGGCTACGTAGATGGTTGGGTCGAAACGAGCGAGATAATTCGGCGGCGATAACGGCGGCGGCGGCGCTCTCCGGCGGCTGCGGCGGCGTTCGGTGTCCCCGGTGACGCGCTTCCTGGCCGGCGAGGTCGACCATGATCAAAGAAACAAGACGAAGCTAAAACGGGTACTGCAACCGCTCGAGCTCACGGAGGCGGTGGGCCGGCGGGGACGTGACTGCAGCGGCGCGGACTGCCGCCGTGGAAGATGGTGTCCTGCCCGGGCAGCTCGAGCGGCGAGGCGAGGCGCTAACAGGCTCAGCCTGCGCGCAGGATGGGGCGGGCTTCGGCGTGTTGGAGCGGATGGAGATGGTGTGGAGACGGCGGATTCTCGATGATTTGACGCCACGCTAAAGATGGCCCGGGCAGCCGGAAGTGGGGAAAAAAGAGGAGTACACCGCGCCGGATCAGTCACTTAAAAAGAAAAGAGAAGAGGACTGGGACAGGCCAGCTGCCAGCGACGTTGTCCAGCAGGTCAACCACGCGGCGGGCCTTGAAAGTGCGAGGGCGACCACGGCGGACCGGCGGCGGCCGGCGCGGTATGGGCATCCATGTGCGACAGCTGTAGCTCCCAAACCCTAACTTTCGGATTTTTGCAAAATTCTCAAAAATTTGAACTGAACTCGAAAAAAACTCCAAAAAGCAACTTGACTTAAAATTTCAAGATCTACAATTTTCACAATTGGAAGATTTTCAAATTCTGCCTCTAAATATGACTTTTTTGAAATGGGGTCAAAAAGGAGAATTTTGAATTCAAAATTACTTTTAAAATTACTCAAAAAACTTGAAAAACTTTGTACATATCTTTTGTTCATCAAGAAAAAAGATCTACAAAGTAGCTTTTGGAAGTTTTTTAATCAAATTTTGCATAGATTTTGAAATAAACAAAAGGGGTAAAGAAAGGTTAGGGTTTAGGGTTTCCTAAAAAGGGGCAACTCCCCGGATTTTGATTCTTTTTCGGCGTCTCTTCGACCGACAACGTGATCAAGCATAAAAGAAGCTTGTTTTTGTCCAAACCATGGCTTAGCGGTAAGTAACACGGGGGTGTTCTGACCTTTCCCCATAACGGAATCTCGTCGAGATTCGAGCGGAACTTCAAGAAAGCGAAGAGAGATTTCCATAGCTTTAAAACTACACCAAAGATGATAGAACTTGCCCACCACGATAGAAGATTACAAAACCATTGGTGATACAAAGAGGGTACAAAGATTACTCTCTGGGATTAGGGGACACCTCTGTTACATAACAAAGCATCACTCGGATACTTACGATGAGGCGAGGACAAAGAAGAAACATTAAAAAGATAAGCGACCAAAGCGCAAAAAGGACTAACGAGATCCGAAGCAGATGGGATCGAGGAGGCACAACATGTCAAGAAGGCCTGAAGAATGAATCCTAGGGCCATAAGCTAGCTGGATGTAGACTTCGACCTTCTAGGATGGCGGAGTTCTTTTTTTCAACAAGATCAAAAACTCTTTCGCGGATTCAACAAAGGGTACTACGCATCTCCTAGAGGTCTTGGGGTGCCGCTACCATTTCTTTCGCCGGGAGAGGCTCGGTGGGGTTTGCTCCCCGCTCGCCCGCGCCGCCGTGGCGGTTCTGCTTTCGGGGAGTGGCGAGGACCCGAAAACGAGAATAGAAAAACAATCGGGGGTCCCAGGTAAAAGTCCTTGACTTCAGCGGAATAGTGTTCTTGTGGTTTTGTAGTTTTGAGAAGCATTTTTAAATTTTAGTCGGGCCGAAATGGGGCACCGCGTTGGGCCAGCTTTTTCCACTATGTAGACTCTTGTTTGCCCGTGGCGGTAGGGCGGTAACTTTAGGCCGTGGCCTTTTCTTTTAAAGAAATGTTTTACTAATTTGTTTGTTTTGAATAGTGTCTGATTTTGTGAATTTCATATAAATTCAAATATAGCTTCAAAAATTCTGAAAAATTTTTTGTGTAACCTTCCTATGAGTATATCTACCCATGAAAAATTTGAAACTTTAATTTTGAGTAGTTCTTGTATGTTTTAAAAATACAATCTTTAATTGAAAAATGCATCTTCCATGATTTTTAGAAAATAAAATATTTATTCAAAAATCATGAAAATTTATTTGGTACTGTTTTATGATGTGACCTACTTGTATAAAAAAAGTTTGGGGTCATTTTGAAGTGTTTAAAAGTATTTTCTTTTTATGTTTTATTTTATTTATTAGAAAAAGTGAGTTTAGAGTTTAATGACTTAGGTTTGATGTGTGATTTGGGATTGTTTTGTGAATCTTGGATCATATCACAATCAAGTGGTCCTTGAGAACTCCTTAGGCAATGGTGATGATATCTTGTAGAGTAGTTTAACAAGTTGGTTTTGTTGGGTTGCAACTTTTCGTGAAGGAAAGTTGTACTCAAGTGTTTATCATTTCATGCATCCATCAAGCATCATATTTATATTTCATCATGCTAAAGCATGCATCATCATCTACGTGTAGAGTATGCGAGAGTGAGATGGTTCATGATGGTCGAGTTTCGAAGAAGATCCATCCACCGTGATATCGAGGTCAAGTATGACTCGGGTGATCTCGTTAAGGAATCTAACTTTTCCCTAACACGAGGCAAGCCCGGTGCATTTAAACCCTTCCTTGATATTTTTAAAAGCTTTTATATCATTTATGTCTATGCTATGTTGCATTAAGTAATTAGGAGTTGAGTGATAACCTAATTGCTGCATTCCTATCCTTGTTTATTTCAATACCATCCTTAATAACCTGTTTCATTCGAAAATGCTTAGTGATGCTTAGCCCCTCGCTTAATTAGTTAAAGCTTTTTTCATCAAAATGTTTTATTTGAAAGATGGTGCTTGTTTTCGGAAAGAAAGAGATGTAGTGATGAATTTGAGATCTGACGGGGCGTAGGGGTGAAAGCCGGCGGGATACCGGCCGCGCTTGTCCCGTGTTGGTCGCTTAAGGACCGTCCCCCGTTGTTTGGATTGTTAAGTTCGGGACTTTTGAACGCATGTTGCTCGGTACCGTTTGGGTCAATGGCACGTCCGTCCGGCAATCACCCCAGTCGGACGAAACTAACTAGCCACATACCCCGGTAAGCCCGATCTCGAGGGGTGTGCCAAATCGGGAACGGACAACCGCAAGACCGGAGTGGAGAGATGGCGGGAGTAGCATGTACCCATCCCTTGGTCAAACTGTCCATTAGGACGGGGTAGGGAGGTGGAGTACATCGTGCTCTCGGGTGGCGGGACCCAAATCCCGTTTTGGACGAAACCGAGTGAGGGTTGATATATGCAAGCTTAAGTGCTACATATGTCGTGTGGTTAGGGATCCCCAGTACCGGTATTTAATCGGTTCATGAATCGCCGTTGCTTCTCGGATATGGAGACCCGTTCTTACTGCCCATTCATCGTAGTAAATGATGGAATATGTTTTTGAGGAAACAAAGTTGGCATAAGAAAATATGTTTGCTCTAGAATAGGATAACCTAGAGTATATGAGTTACTAATCCTGAATTAAAAATATTGAAAGTAAGGATTCACTTATAGTAAGCTTTTCCTCAAAAAAAGAATTCTTGATTCTTGCTAAAGCCTTACCTTGACTCCTAAGACCAGCATTCCCGAAGTCTTCTCCTATTTTCTTTAGTCGGGTAAGTCTTGTTGAGTACTCCGCATCGGGGTTTGCTAACCCTTGTTGCGTGCTTGACTCGTCTTTGTTTAACCAAGATTATGTCGGTGGGCTCGACATGATCTGGTGTCTTCTAGTTCTACCTAGCTTCCACAAATTAAGTTAGAAGTTCTCTTAAATGTAACTTACTCACATTTTGTAAAAATTAATGTTATTATTCTTCCGCAAGACTGACCATTTTTTGTAACAAATGTTGTAATGTTGTAGCTACTCCTTTGTTGATCCCATGTATGAAATGGTGTAATCGGGTTTCCGATGACACCCGATGTGGCTTCTTAAGTTATTGGGTGCATCTACACAGTCTTTAGGACAAAGACAAAAAGCGGTGGACCCGGTAGAATAGGAGGTTCTCACGAAAATGGTATCAAGCATAAAGCGAGAGTCAAAGGTTTTAAAGAAACCTTATTTAAATCCTAATATGCCTACTTAAAACAGATAATGTTTCTTTATAGAATATTTTCTTCCTTAATATAAAAGACTTGTAACTCTCACTACTACAAGCATCTCATCACTTGTCGGGGCCTCAAACCAATATCATTGTCAGTGCAACCGACAACGATGAAAGTGGATGGTACATAGTTCATCGCCGCCAATTACAGGGCCGGTAGTAAACGTTAAAAAACATAGGCCATCATGCCCCATGCTACCGTTGATGTCATCACCTTGCCATCGTCCTCACCCGTGTTGCTAGCGGCGGATGCCTACCACCACACTTGGGAGAGAGAGAGGGAAGGAAGGGTTTAGGTGTTGGGTAAGGGGGGGGGAGAGAGAGAGAGAGAGAGATAGGGTGGCAACACCTAGGGTGAGAGTGAGAATGGGAAACATAGGGTTTTAAGTTATATACCTAGGTCAATTTTCCACTTTGCCGGTGCCAATTTATAGTGAAAACTAATTTGGATTTCACCATAATTCAAGCTATGAACCAATGGTGAAAATTAGAGTTTGTTTGGATTGTTAGTCACCTGACTAAAATTTTTAGTAACCCCTCCTTTGTATAGAGGGACTAAAACAAGACTAATGAATAGAGATGGAGGTTTGAGATAGAGATATGCATGTGGTCCAAGAAAAAAAAAAGCACTTCAGTCACCATAAGTTGGGGTATCCCGACTTTTATATTTTAGCCACCTCTAACTTTTTAGTCACCCCTATTTGAGCTTAGGTGACTAAAAGTGACTAAAATAGGGGTGAATAATTCAAACACCCTCTTATTTTCATTGAACTAATAGTGATAGATTATCATTGTCCGTAGTAATAAAATTGGCGATAAAAAATACCATAAGGGGAATCCAATTATGTGGTGGTGTTTCTTGCTTAATTGAGAAAAAGGTTGTCTTTATGACTCCATATAAGCATCAGATTATCATTGTTCGTTTTGTTGTTATGAATTAATTAGCCTTTTATATATTTTATATGTTTGGTCATCATATACGTTTTTAAGAAAGAAAATATAATTTCAGTTAGTTGGAGAATGAGCAAATTGTCTAGCAACATAGATAGAAGGCTTGATTTATGGATGAATTAATTAGCCTTTTATATATTCTAGATGCTTGCCATCTTGCCTTTTAGCAAGATTTTTTTTTTTGATAAATTTTAGCAAGATCATTAGCTATCTTATTTATCTCTCTATAGATCTAGGTTATCGAGTAGTTTCTTGTTTGATCTGTGTCCTGCATTTGAGCAATGATAGGACGCAATGATCATTATCCATGATGCTTTGACTAATGCCATCACACGTGTAAAGAAAATGTCGTAAAAGAAGGCCTAATTCCCTTGAATCTCTACTGTGCGGAAGCTGGAAATTAGTGTGTACTCGCTACCAAACTGTTGATAAGGTGTACTCGGTGATTAGGTCATATAGGTGTACTGCGTAGTTGTTAGAAACCAAACCGGAAAAATCTCAGCTTATCACGATAAAAAAACGGTTACATAAATAAAAAAAAAAAAAAAACTGAAATTTAGGATAAGATTTGCCAAATTTCTATCTTTATCCTTATCTATTTAGATTAGATTTTTTTTTTGTGACTGGATTAGAAGGTCCATTTAGGTTACTCAAGATCAGAGAAATCTATATAGATTAGGATTCGTAGCGACCAGGTTAGGTTTACGTCAAGAACTTGTGTCCTTGCACATGTCAGGGTTCGATAGCACAAGGAAACAAACTGAAATTAGAACAGAAAACACTTAAATTGCACGGTATTTGATTGCAGAACTTGTGCACACAGAAGCAAAGAGGGTGAGCCAGGCTTTCAGTTCGTACAGTCAGCACAAAGTTTTCAGCTCGACTGGTTTCTTTTTTTGGTTTCAGGTTCCATTTTTTTTTTTATAATTTAACCATTCACCCGTATTTCATTAAGAGGAGGAAAACACAATCCAAATACAAACTAATTTTACTGATGCAAACATATCCATCAAGAAAGCAAAAGCGAAAAAACAAAACTAAACAAAAAACACAAACAAAAAAACACGACAAAGCAAGAAACCTAACTATAACCTTGCAATCCGAAAGCCTATTACAAGATAACCCTATGTCGTGACTAAACCCACATAAACCATTCGAGGTGAGATGACCGATAGACCGCTTCTTCCCCAAAAAAGGAAGATCTCCATGGCCTCCATGTTGACCTCGGCATTAGGGCCCGTGAGGGCAGCAGAAGCTGGACAAGGTGGGGAGGAGACCGCATCTTCATGTATGATTTCAACCTCGATCCCCATCTTCTTGAGCAAAACCTTCCTTGCAGCTCAGTCCTGAGGTCTTGTTGAGTATAGGTGTTCCTTTTTTTTTGATAGAATATTTTGGGAACTGTGGCCAGAATAAAAGATTTAAGAAAAGGAACTATTTTTGTTAAGTTAAAAAACCAAACAACAATATACCTGGAGAGAATGGGGGGCTCGAGCTGCTTCTTGAAGAATAGGCCAGAACTCCTCGAGAAAGAATACCAATGTCTTGAAGTCATCACTGAGATCACAATTATCCAGCAATACCCACAACCGTTCTGGTGGTGGAATCTGGGTTCCTTACCGAGCAGCTGTAGTACATTAGATTAGATAGCACAGTAATATTTTTGAGTGAATAAATGGAACATTGCAAGAGACAATGAAGTCATACCGCTGACACCTCAACACCCGACAATTCTAAATTTATTGAACCAGATATGCCAACTGCCGAAGCTTGAATAGATTGTCATCAAGTTTACTTATGGCAGAACTATATTTGTGACCCCATAGATGAATCAAAGCCTTGGCAACTGCCGGCTCCTCGTTTAATGAAACACCACCTCTAAGGTGGTCAACATTCATAGCCAGTTTCAGATACGCAATAGAGGGGGCCAAGATGACCAGCGCACAGGCACCTGTATTTGAGCTGCCGTCAATAACCAATGTCTTCAGTGTGGGCGAGATAATCTGAGAAAGACTGCGATTATCGACATCTTTTTCAGAACCAGGGTCTTCATGGAGGAGAGGTGATTGACTGAAATTCACAACTGCAACCGTCCAACTCCAACTCCTCCAAAAGAGCAACAAACTGAACTAACTCGCTTCAGAAAATCATTATCAAGAAGTACGTGGCAGAGATGCAGCCTTTGAGGCGCCAGGAGGATCCAGAGCTTAGGCCCACGATCAGGGTGGTGGAGTATTTCATGGCGCGACGGAGCCATCCTGCTGCCAGTCTATTGCCAAACAGCGGTGCTCTGCTTCTAACAATATGCAGCCGGAATGAATCCAGTTGTGCAATGTTACAACGGCGCATCAGGATCACAGCAAAAATCCTCAAAATCCTCCCAGTCTTTGTCCCCTGTCAGGAATCAGAATCAGAGGTATCACTGTCGAAGCCAATGCTGTCTTCGTCACTGGAGAGACAGATGCAGTTGCCGTCAGAAGGGCGCGCCTTGCTGCTGAACTCATCAAAAGTCAATGTCGAGGCATGGCACCGAGAGCCAGAGACGCCTCCACCGTGTAGACAGCACACATGTCTGAACCGCCTGCCGGGCTTTCAAGAAGGACATGATGGTATGCAGGAGGCAGTCCGGCAGAGAGCTCAATCGGTCTCAACCGGCGCCGGCCGAGCATCCATCAACGACACCACTTACGCGGGCCCGCTTCTTCAAGGTATCCGTTGCGGGGCATGGCGTGCCCCAAGCTTGTAGCAGCCCCACGTTAAACAACTCATCATCAGCAAAACCAAAACAAACAAATCAAAAAGGTTTTTCCAAAAAAACATCTACACCACATAATCATGTTCCATTAGTGATGAGTCGCCGACCGTACTAGATCGAAGACGGCGCAAGATTTGAGATAACTTCGAAGCATGTTCTCATCGGAAGATCGAAATCAAGAAGGGTTCACGAGAGGAAATCAGTCAGGGTACGGGAAGCGGGCGAGATGTGAAGTCGGAGAATGGCGCTACCGAGGGCCGCAGCCTAAAGCTTCCCCAGCTCCAGCCGGAGGAGACGCAGCAGCGAGACGGGCCCCTCTTCGGCGACGCGAGACGGATGGGGAAGAGGAGTCGTGTTTCCATGGGGATTTGCGGGGCTGCCGCAACGGAGTTTTTATTATTCCATAATAATTTTGCTATGCAGGATTATTCTTGTTTTTTCAATGCAAATTTATAACCATTTTTTTTTTTTGCGAGGTCTCTAAAGAAATCCTCCATTAGAAATTAAGTAAAATTATTATATGACTATAATCAAACCCACATAAATTTTTGAGTAATAATTAGTCGAACTAATATGCATGTGTATATTGTATAATTTCCTCATTATTCATAATAAGGGAACGGGTTGGGTAAGGTTTGGTCTTAAATTAAAAGATTTCAAGTTTTTATGAAATTTGGAGTTTGTCTAAGGGAGGATTGTTTTCAATATAAATTTGGTTAAACTTAAAAGTTTTAACTTGGGACAAAAAACTAAAACACCTTATGTTTTATATTGAACGGAGGTTATTGAATAAGTCCATGGCGGCGGGACAAGCAATTGTCCACCCAGCGATACCTTTAAAGTATATCCTGGCAGCCATGGATGATAGGATATAGGGACCAATATCCAGGATCCGGTGTTGGAATGGATCACAAGGGGCTGGCTGGGGAGATCAGTGCGGCCTGGAGGGGCCCGGCACCGTCTCTAAGGTGTCCAGGCTCTGGGGTAGCATCCGTGGTTTCGGTTTCAGGTTCCATCAAATTCGTTTGTCCGACTGAAAACCTTCTGTAATCCACATTTGCATTGCTGGGACTGGAACACATGTCAACAGACATTTGCGTTCCTGGGACTGGAGTATATGTCGACATTTTATTGCACGAGAAAACCAAATGAACTTGAACAGAGAACAGTCTGAACTGCGCGTGGTTTTATTACAAACATATTGTACATTACAGAAGCAAAAGAGGGTGAGCCATCAGCTAGATGGTTTCAGTTCATCTGTAGTCGGCACAAAGGTTTCAGTTCGTTCTTGTCAAAAAAAAAAAAGTTTTCAGTTCGTCCAATGTTGGCACAAAGTTTTCAGTTCGTTCACAGTCAGCACAGCATCAAGCAATCTTTAGAGTAGTCCCAAAGATTCCCAGGGAGAGAGGAAAAAAAACAGAAGGAAACATGTGATTTCAAAGCATTCTTTTTCCAAGGCTGCAGTGCTTTGTAATTGGAGACAGTTTCAGTAAGTAAACACAGCAGCAAACATGTGAGTGCACAGTTGACACAGGTCTTAAAACAGATATTTCCCCAGAGGCAATCATATCCTTAAGCAAGGAAAAATCAATAGCATAATAGTCAATACAGCAAAGGTCTTCATTACTTATAAATTGGTCACAAGTATAGGCATCGATTTAGGACTCTGATAATGTGCAACTAAATTCTACATGTGAACCATAAGTTGTGAAACATAGAAGGCCTGGGATTACCAATAACACTAATTAACTCTGGTGAGTTTAATGTTATTCTCCAAAAGATTCACTGAAATGCGCATCAGAACCTGGACAAGGTGGGGACCATGGCCGTGTTTATATATGATTTCAACCTTGAGGCTCTCACACAGCAAATCCAGTCCACAGAGCGAAGAAGATGAGGTCTTTTTGACCTTGGGCGCTCCTTTCTTTTTTTTAGAAAACTTTGGAAACTGTGGGCAGCCATAAAAGATGTAAGACTGATGAACTATGTTGGTCAAGTAAGAAGTTAAAAACCAAACTACAGCATACCTTGCAGTGCCGCAAAAGTGACCTTCTCAAGAATAGGTGATCTCTGAAGAAAGAATACCAATAAGTGGAAATTGTCACTGAGAATACATTTGTTCAGCATTAAGTTCCTCAGGTTCTTGAATTTTTGGAATCAGATTCCTTTCCGAGCACCTGAAGTACATGATAGATATACTTAGATAGCACAATGACATTATTTGGAGTGAATGAAATAGAAAATTGCCAGAGACAGCGATGCATACCCTCGCCCGACACCTGAAAACTCTAAACTTGTCACGTTCGATATGCTACAAAGAAGCTTGGACTGATCGTAGTCAAGTTCATATCTGTGATCGCTTTAAGATGAATCGAGGCCTTGGCAAGGGATGGCACCTCCTTTATCGAAACACCACCAAGAAACTGTTGAGTCTTCACAGCCAGGTTGAGATAAGAAAAGAGCAGGGGCCTTGATAACCAGCCCCAAGGCATCAGTATTCGAGCCTCCATCAATAACCAATGTCTTGAGCGTGGGTGAGTTAATCTCAGAGAGACTGCGCCATCTACACCGCTTCAGAACCATGGTCTTCAGCGACTGGGAGGTGACCGACTCAATGTGACAAGTGCAGTCGTCGAGCTCCAGATCCTCCAAAGAGCGGCACACCGAATTAACACGCCTCATGAAACCGTTATCCAGAAACACATGGCAGAGATGCAGGCTCTTGAGATGCCAGGAACCAGAGCCCACTCCTCCTCCTCCAAGCTGTCTGGGCCGTCCGACTCGGGGTGGCGCAGTACTTCATCGCGCGACGGAGCCATCCCGCTGCCAGTCTGCTGCCAAACCCCGGTGCTCTGTTTCGAAAGCAATACGCAGGCTGAACGAGTCCAGCTGCGCGATGTTACACTGGCGCATCAGGTTCACGGTGAAATCCTCGAAATCCTCCCATTCCTTGAGCCTGACCTTGCTGCTGTCCGTGCCCGCATCATAGTCGTAGTAAGAATCATAGTCTGAGCTGTCTTCTTCAGAGGAAGTTGTGATGTCGGAGCCAGAGTCAGAGCTCTCAAGGTCAGATTCGGAGCTGTTGCCGTCTGAACCAGGGATGTCGACTTCCGAATCAGAGCTCTCGAGATCAGACTCCGAGGTTTCAGTGCTGTCGCCTTCAGAATCAGAGCTGTCCTCATCCTCACCACCGGAGACAGAGTTGTCCTCACCACCAGAACCACCAGAACCAGAGTTGTGGTTACCACCGGAGCCAGAGTTGTTGTGGGCAGAAACAGGAACAGGCACCGTCTTGAACTCATCCAGGTCGACGTCGAGGCAGGGCACGGAGCGCCAGAGGTGCCTCCAGCGCTTGGACAGCACGCACGTCCGCACCACCTGACGGGCCTTGAGGGACGACATGATGGTGTGGAGGAGGCAGTCCGGCAGGGAGCTCAGCCGGTCCTCCAGACCGCCGCCGTCGCCATCACCACTTGCGCGGGCGCCGCGCCCCGCCTGCTCCTCAACTGCCGCCATGGCGTGCCAGCCCTACACGGAGAAGGCAGCAGCTCCTCCGTTAGATGAGGAAAAGACGACACCGCAGAACGGAATCCGGTTTGATTACTAGATGAATGAATGAATCGAGATGCTAGATCGAGTGACGGCGGAGGATTTCAAGAGATGGAGAAGAATTACTGAATAGGATGAGAGAATGAACCTTCATCGGAAGGCTGAATGAAATCGAGAAGGGTTCATTCACGGGGGGCCGAAAGCAAACAAGTCAAGGGCATGGGAAACGGGGGGGCTTACCAACCGAGCGCCGCAGTCTGAGCGAGGGGAGGAGTGGAGCGGAACCAGCCGGTGGAGGGAGACGCGGGCTTGAGAAGGGCGGCGCCGACACGGGGAAGGAAGGAGTTGTCTTGTCTCCTACGGCGGCGGCGGCGGCGGCGAGACGCAGGGGAAGAAGGGGAGAGTTTTGGGCCGACCGCCGGGCAGTTTTGGGCCGGCGACTAGTAAAAGGCCCAGTTGCCGCCACCGAGAGGATTCGTCGCCCTTTTCTTTCCTTCGTTTTTTTTGCGAGGATTTTTCTTTCCGATTGCTAGCTGGCTAGCTAAAATTAATCCTTATAGCTAGCTACACATCTATATCTATATCTATACCTACTATTAAAGCACGAAAATTTCTGCCACTTTTTTCACCATCGTTTTCTTTCACCTCCTAAAAATAGACTCTAGACTTTCTTTGTCCAAATCCAATTCAAATAGGACTCAAATCTATCTTGTAGTTCTCGAACAAGGAATAGCATGCGTGTCCGCTCCAGCTCAAATAGGACTCGAATCCATCATTAAACACACGTACGTAGATGCTCAATCAAAAAAACACTTACGAGATCTATATCTTCAAGTAGTCATGCGCCACCTCACTGTTTATTTACTTATAAATAGAAAAACACGTATAAGCCGTTTATTTGAATCCATAAAACACGTACAAGATGTACTAGACCAGTTTCTTTTTTTCGAAGCACATTATCTAAAAAAACTCAATTCCTCTATACCTATATATATATATTATATCCATAAAGAGAGACAATATCGGTTCACAAAAATTTGCGTTCACCAAAATTTACGTCCCACCGCCCCTAGAGTTCTAACAAAACGAGTCCACAAGAGAGCCCAAATTTGGACCGACAAGAACTAAGTTATTGGGCCCATTCATTGAATCTCCATGAGCCCCAAATTTGCTTTGATGTTATTTTAGCCCCCAAGTATATTCCGTATGTCCCGTGTTTCTTTTTGTTATAATAGTCCCATATGGCTTATGAAATGTGTTGATTGCGGCCTCAAATTGCATAACCCGAATCTGCCGTGTCACCATGAGAAAATCATGGGAAGTAGTTATTAAATTATATGACTTGCCATGGATTGGATTGGACCAATTACTTGACTACCACCTCTACGTCCGCCGGCATGACATGGTCGTGATGCCTCCCATGGACATGGTTGTGGCGGCGGGATCAAATTGGCCAGCGCAAATGTGTGGAGCATGCTCGTCGACGAGGATCCCAACGACAATGAGGCAACCAAGAGACTTGAGAGAGAGACCAAAAATAGGGTAGAACATGGCTGTGATCGCCACGGGCGGCGGGATCAAATTGGCCAAGCAAATGTGTGGGGCATGCTTGTTTACGAGGATCCCAACGACACCAAAAAAAGGGTAGAACATGGCTGTGATGGCCACGGGCGGCGGATCAAATTGGGCCGGCACAAATGTGTGGGGCATGCTTGTCGACGAAGATCCCAACGACAATGAGGCAACCAAGAGACTTGAGAGAGAGACCAAAAACAGGTAGAACACCGATCGAGTTGGCCAACACAAACATGTGGGACAAAGCAACAGAAGAAGAGAGTGTATCCTAGTATAATATTTGTAATATAATAGTAATATAAGCAATAAAAGAAAGGTGTTCAGAATGATGTCCATGTGTGTGTTGAAAACATAAGAAACTCATGGATGCTATTGGTAAATTCAGTTCGTATTGGGGCCCAAGAGGAGGCTGTCAAGTTTTTGTGAGAAATGCCCAGGCCGCTTGGGTTTTTCAGGAACTTGAGTGGGGTCGTACGTCCCACCCGATTTATCCGCAATGGCTCGGAGACCCTAGCATCACAAATACGACATAAGGATTGACTTAATAATAAATCAATCAATAATAAACAATAACAGGGTTAGATCGGACATGACACGCACCTCATTATATGCATCCCCGCCAAGAGTAAATGTGTGCACAGGGAATTCTGACTTGAAGTCCTCCGTTCCATCAAAGAAGTCTCCTTTGTTTTTCAAACCATCGGAGAAGAACAAGATGATGCCATTTTTATTACCTCGGTTCCTGAGCATTTTATTCGCCACTTTGAGGCCGGATGCCATGTCTTTCTCGCAGCCTGACCAGCGCCTATCAAAACACGTGTAGTCCTTCAACCCTTCGTGGTCAACTACCTTCATACCTGTAATGTAATTGTTTGGATTCACATTGTGATAGATGAAACCCATGCAGCTGTCTTCCAAACAGGCGAGCCTCTCTTGCACCATCCAGAAGATACAGTCTTTCATTGTATACCACGCAGGGGGATCTTCGGTGCTATCAAACGCAAACACCAACACCACATCAAGTCGTTGCTGTGTTTCTGTAAATCAGTATGCATGGAGAATTGGTCATTCACGTATATATACCCAGTATCCATCTTCTTAATTATATCACTCCGAGGCGTATCGGCTTTCGGTTTTGTTATTATACTTATATAATAAAATACCTGGACGAGGATGGGGTTCCACAAATGTGGTGCCATAAATGATACTATCTAGTAGCAACGGGAATTGTTCAGATAGCCTTGGCCTTTCCGGGACAGGGGTATTGTGGAACTTCCCTTTGGATTTCTTTGCAATAGCTTCAAGGTCCTAGTATATATACACAACGGACACATATGCATATATTGATCAATAAGTCTGCCATAGTTTTGACCAAATTAGTTTTGATTTCATCTTAGCATATCAATCTGAGTTCTAGCATGGGTAAGTGTTATGTTCCTTGTTCCACTGTTTCAGTAAATGGAACCAAATGCTCCATGCATACTGAAAGCATCAAACGTAATGATATAATCAAAGGTTACATAAAGCATCAAATGTTTCATGCATTCAGTTCACCGCCCTATAATTTATCTTTCACAATGAGAGATGAGGAAAATCTAGAAGCAAATTTTGGAGTCATTTTAAATGGTCTTTTAGAATGGCAAATAATGGTAAATTAGATGTGAATTTAATTGGTCATTTTGTTTTGTCTTTTGCAATGGCAGAGGTAGGTAATTTTGATTGAAATTAGAATTTACTTTATATAATTTTTTTCAAAACGATAGATGAAATTGTTATTATTAGCAATAGTGGTTAAAGGATACAAAACTACAGGCTCCTCTTGTTACTGACAATTCTAACAATTTTTAGTATTTATCCACAATGGCTTGGAGACCCTAGCATCACATACACGACATAAGGCTTGACTTAATAATAAATAAATCAATAATAAACAAGAATTTTAACAGGGTTAGGTCGGACATGACACGCACCTCATTATATGCGTTTCCGCCAAGAGTAAATGTGTGCACGCAGGAATTCTGACTTGAAGTCCTCCGTTCCATTAAAGAAGTCTCCCTTGTTTTTCAACCCATCGGAGAAGAACAAGATGATGCCGCTTTTATTACGGTTCCCGAGCATTTTATTCGCCATTTTATTTTATTCGCCATTTTGAGGCCGGATGCCATGTCTTTCTCGCAGCCTAACCAAATACATCAAAACACGTGTAGTCCTTCAACTCTTTGTGGTCAACTACCTTCATACCCGTAATGTAATTGTTTGGTTTCGCATTGTGGTAGATGAAACCCATGCAACTATCTTCCAAATGGGCGAGCCTCTCTTGCACCATCCAGAAGATCGAGTCTTTCATCGTGTGCCACTCCCGGGGATCTTTGGTGTTTGTCAAACGCATACACCAACACCACATCAAGTCGTTGCTGCATTTCTACAAATCAGTATGCATGGAGAATTGGTCAGTCACGTATATATACCAAGTATCCATCTTTTTAATTAATTATATCACTGCGAGGCGTATCGGCTTTTCGGTTACATTTATTATACTTATATATAATAAAATACCTCGATGAGAACGGGGTTCCTCAAATGTGGTGCCATAAATGAGACTATCCAAAGAGCAACGGGAATCGTTCGGATAGCGTTGGCCTTTCCGGACACGGGGGGTATTGTGGAACTTCCCTTTGGATTTCATCGCAATAACTTCAAGATCCTAATATATATACACACAAAAGACAAATGCATATATTGATCAATAAGTCAGCCATAGTTTTGCCAAATTAGTTCTGATTTCATCTTAGCCCATCAATTTGAGTTCTAGCATGGGTAAATGCTATGTTCCACTGTTTTAGTAAAAGGAACCAAATGCTCCATGCATACTAAAACCATCAAATGTAGTGATATAATCAAAAGTTACATAACGCATCAAATGTTTCCTGCATTCAGTTGACTACCCAACAATTTATCTTTCATAATGAGAGAGGAGGAAAATCTAGAAGCAAATTTTGGAGTAATTTTAAATGGTCTTTTAGAATGGCAAATAATGGTAAATTAGATGTGAATTTAATTGGTCATTTCAATTTGTCTTTTGCAATGGTAGAGGTAGGTAATTTCGATTGAAATTAGGATTTACTTTATATAATTTTTCAAAAGGATAGATAAAATTGTTATTATTAGCAATAGTGTATAAAGGATACAAAACTACAGGATGCACTTGTTTCTAATAATTCTATGAATATTTAGTATTTGTCCACAATGGCTTGGAGACCCTAGCATCACATGCACGACATATGGATTGACTTAATAATAAATCAATCAATAATAAACAATAATTTTAACGGGGTTAGACCGGACATGACACGCACCTCATTATATGCATCCCCGCCAAGAGTAAATGTGTGCACAGGGAATTCTGACTTGAAGTCCTCCGTTCCATCAAAGAAGTCTCCCCTGTTTTTCAAACCATCGGAGAAGAACAAGACGATGCCATTTTTATTACCTCGGTTCCTAAGCATTTTATTCGCCACTTTGAGGCCGGATGCCATGTCTTTCTCGCAGCGTGACCAGCGCCTATCAAAACACGTGTAGTCCTTCAACCCTTCGTGGTCAACAACCTTCATACCTGTAATGTAATTGTTTGGATTTGCATTGTGATAGATGAAACCCATGCAGCTGTCTTCCAAACGGGCGAGCCTCTCTTGCACCATCCAGAAGATACAGTCTTTCATCGTGTACCACGCAGGGGGATCTTCGGTGCTATCAAACGCAAAAACCAACACCACATCAAGTCGTTGCTGCGTTTCTGTAAATCAGTATGCATGGAGAATTGGTCATTCACGTATATATACCCAGTATCCATCTTCTTAATTATATCACTCTGAGGCGTATCAGCTTTGGTTCTGTTATTATACATATATAATAAAATACCTGGACGAGGACGGGGTTCCTCAAATTTGGTGCCATAAATGATACTATCCAGTAGCAATTGGGAATCGTTCAGATAGCCTTGGCCTTTCGGGGACAGGGGTATTGTGGAACTTCCCTTTGGATTTGTTCGCAATAGCTTCAAGATCCTAATATATATACACAACGGAGAAAGATACATATATTGATCAATAAGTCTGCCATAGTTTTGACCAGATTAGTTCGATTTCATCTTAGCTCATCAATCTGAGTTCTAGCATGAGTAAATGTTATGTTCTATGTTCCACTGTTTTAGTAAACGGAACCAAATGCTCCATGCATACTGAAAGCATCAAATGCAATGATATAATCAAAAGTTACATGACACATCAAATGTTTCCTGCATTCAGTTGACTACCCTATAATTTATCTTTCATACTGAGAGATGAGGAAAATCTAGAAGCAAATTTTGGAGTCATTTGAAATGGTCTTTTAGAATGGCAAATAATGGTAAATTAGATGTGAATTTAATTGGTCATTTCAATTTGTCTTTTGAAATGGTAGAGGTATGTAATTTCGATAGAAATTAGGATTTACTTTATATATTTTTTCAAAAGGAGAGATAAAATTGTTATTATTAGCAATAGTGGATAAAGGATACTAAACTACAGGCTGGACTTGTTTCTAATAACTAGATGAATTCCCGCGCGTTGCGTTGGGAATGCAGAGGAATTTTTATATTACATTGAAGAAAAGCAAATACATAGCATTGCACGATCATTTAGGTTAATAAAATTTAATTTATTTACATAGAGAATATATATAGTTAGATTAAGACGGGCAGATGTGTAATATATTGCTTCAAATCATTTAAGTATAGAATACTGCATAGTTGCCTAGAGACTAGAGGAACTCGCATATGTATGTAACAATGAGAAGAACATATATGCATACACACACATCATCCGAATACCATCCGCCGGCGCACACCCAAAACCTAACTTATCATTTCCACTCCCGTGCCTCTCTCTCACCACTGAAAACGGCGGCAGCGGCAGCGGCTTCCCCATGGAGGCCGGCGACCGGACCTCACCGGAGATCGTGCCAGGGCTCCTTCGGCTCTCGCCCTCTCTTTCTCTCCCCAAACTTTTCTCTGTCATGCGTGCCTAGCCATGCAACGGTGCCACGGCGGGAGGAGACTCGCCCGAGCTGGATCTCGGTGGCTCGGCCACCGCACAACTCCATCAGGCCTTGCCACTCTCTACACCACCATGCTTCCTCCACCAGGCTTTGCTCACTATAAATAGCAGGGTACGACGATGAATTGGGCGATTGTGGTGGCAAATGAAGGGTCTAAGGCTGAAGCACCACCATGCTTCCTCCACCAAGCCTTGCTCGCTATAAATAGTAGGATAAGACGATGAATTGGGTGATCGTGGTGGCAAATGAAGGGTCCAAGGCTGAAGGAACCAGTCCGGTGGAGACGATTTGGAACAGCCACAGTTAATTAATCGATGATCAATGCCGTCATGGGGAAGAAGAAGGGATAGGGCCAATGGGACATTGGGTGCAGGCAGGGGGTCAGGGAGTGCGGCGCTGGGTTGGATCAGTTAAGTTTCAATTACCATTGACGTGGACCAATGAGAGGTCTGAGAACTCCTAAAGAATTCCTAGTGGGGAGCTCCTATATAGGAGTTATAGATTCTATGAATTTTCAGTATTTGTCCACAATGGCTTGGAGACCCTAGCATCACATCCACGACATATGGATTGACTTAATAATAAATCAATCAATAGTAAACAATAATTTTAATAGGGTTAGATCAGACATGACACACCTCATTATATGCATCCCCGCCTAGAGTAAATGTGTGCACAGGGAATTCTGACTTAAAGTCCTCTGTTCCATCAAAGAAGTCTCCCTTGTTTTTCAAACCATTGGAGAAGAACAAGATGATGCCGTTTTTATTACCTCGGTTCCTAAGCATTTTATCCGCCACTTTGAGGCCGGATGCCATGTCTTTCTCGCAGCCTGACCAGCGCCTATCAAAACACGTGTAGTCCTTTGACCCTTCGTGGTCAACTACCTTCATACCTGTAATGTAATTGTTTGGATTCGCATTGTGGTAGATGAAACCCATGCAGCTATCTTCCAAATGGGCGAGCCTCTCTTGCACCATCCAGAAGATCGAGTCTTTCATCGTGTGCCACTCCTGGGGGTCTTTGGTGCTGTCAAATGCATACACCAACACCACATCAAGTCGTTGCTGTGTTTCTGTAAATCAATATGCATGGAGAATTGGTCAGCCACGTATGTATACCAAGTATCCATCTTCTTAATTAATTATATCACTGCGAGATGTATCGACTTTCGGTTCTGTTATTATACTTATATAATAAAAATAAAATACCTGGGCGAGAACGGGGTTCCTCAAATGCGGTGCCATAAATGAGACTATCCAGTAGCAACGGGACTCGTTCAGATAGCGTTGGCCTTTCCGGGACAGGGGTATTGTGGAACTTCCCTTTGGATTTCTTCGCAATAGCTTCAAGATCCTGATATATATACACACAATAGACACATATGCATATATTGATCAATAAGTCAGCCATAGTTTTGCCAAATTAGTTCTGATTTCATCTTAGCCCATCAATCTGAGTTCTAGCATGGGTAAATGTTATGTTCCACTGTTTTAGTAAAAGGAGCCAAATGCTCCATGCATACTGAAACCATCTAATGTAGTGATATAATCAAAAGTTACAAAACACATCAAATGTTTCCTGCATTCAGTTGAGTGCCCTATAATTTATCTTTCATAATCAGAGATGAGGAAAATCTAGTAGCAAATTTTGGAGTTATTTTAAATGGTCTTTTAGAATGGCAAATAATAGCAAATTTGATGTGAATTTAATTGGTCATTTCAATTTGTCTTTTGCAATGGTAGAGGTAGGTAATTTCGATTGAAATTAGGATTTACTTTAAATAATTTTTCAAAGGGATAGATAAAATTGTTATTATTAGCAATAGTGGATAAACGATACAAAACTACAGGCTGCACTTGTTTCTAATAATTCTATGAATTTTTAGTATTTGTCCACAATGGCTTGGAGACCCTAGCATCACATGCACAACATATGGATTGACTTAATAATAAATCAATCAATAATAAACAATAACTTTAACAGGGTTGGATCGGACATGACACGCACCTCATTATATGCATCCCCGCCAAGAGTAAATGTGTGCACAGGGAATTCTGACATGAAGTCCTCGGTTCCATCAAAGAAGTCTCCCTTGTTTTTCAAACCATCGGAGAAGAACAAGATGATGCCATTTTATTACCTCGGTTCCTCGAGCATTTTATTCGCCACTTTGAGGCCGGATGCCATGTCTTTCTCGCAGCCTGACCACCCGCCTATCAAAACACGTGTAGTCCTTCAACCCTTCGTGGTCAACTACCTTCATACCTGTAATGTAATTGTTTGGATTCGCATTGTGGTAGATGAAACCCATGCAACTGTCTTCCAAACGGGCGAGCCTCTCTTGCACCATACTGAAGATACAGTCTTTCATCGTGTACCACGCAGGGGGATCTTTGGTGCTATCAAACGCAAACACCAACACCACATCAAGTCGTTGTTGCGTTTCTGTAAATCAGTATGCATGGAGAATTGGTCATTCACGTATATATATATACCCAGTATCCATCTTCTTAATTATATTACTCCGAGGCGTTAGCTTTCGGTTCTGTTATTATACTTATATAATAAAATACCTGGACGAGGACGGGGTTCCTCAAATGTGGTGCCATAAATGATACTATCTAGTAGCAACGGGAATTGTTCAGATAGCCTTGGCCTTTCCGGGACAGGGGTATTGTGGAACTTCCCTTTGGATTTCTTTGCAATAGCTTCAAGGTCCTAATATATACACAAAATGGACACAGATGCATATATTGATCAATAAGTCTGCCATAGTTTTGACCAAATTAGTTCTGATTTCATCTTAGCATATCAATCTGAGTTCTAGCATGGGTAAATGTTATGTTCCATGTTCCACTGTTTCAGTAAATGGAACCAAATGCTCCATGCATACTGAAAGCATCAAATGTAATGATATAATCAAAAGTTACATAAAGCATCAAATGTTTCATGCATTCAGTTCACTGCCCTATAATTTATCTTTCACAATGAGAGATGAGGAAAATCTAGAAGCAAATTTTGGGGTCATTTTAAATGGTCTTTTAGAATGGCAAATAATGGTAAATTAGATGTGAATTTAATTGTTCATTTTGATTTGATTTTTGCAATGTCGAGGTAGGTAATTTTGATTGAAATTAGAATTTACTTTATATATTTTTTTCAAAATGATAGATAAAATTGTTATTATTAGCAATAGTGGTTTAAAGGATACAAAACTACAGGCTCCACTTTTTAATGACAATTCTAAGAAGTTTTAGTATTTATCCGCAATGGCTTGGAGACCCTAGCATCACATACACGACATAAGGCTTGACTTAACAATAAATAAATCAATAATAAACAATAATTTTAACAGGGGTTAGGTCGGACATGACATGCACCTCATTATATGCGTTTCCGCCAAGAGTAAATGTATGCACAGGGAATTCTGACTTGAAGTCCTTCGTTCCATTAAAGAAGTCTCCCTTGTTTTTCAACCCATCGGAGAAGAACAAGATGATGCCGTTTTTATTACGGTTCCCGAGCATTTTATTCGCCATTTTGAGGCCGGATGCCATGTTTTTCTCGCAGCCTAACCAAAAGCGCTTTGTCAAAACACGTGTAGTCCTTCAACTCTTTGCGGTCAACTACCTTCATAGCCGTAATGTAATTGTTTGGATTCGCATTGTGGTAGATGAAACCCATGCAGCTGTCGTCCAAACGGGCGAGCCTCTCTTGCACCATCCCGAAGATTGAGTCGTTCATCGTGTGCCACTCCCGGGGATCTTTGGTGCTGTCAAACGCATACACCAACACCACATCAAGTCGTTGCTTTGCGTTTACGTAAATCGATGCATATATGGAGAATTGGTCATTCACGTATATATACCTAGTATCCATCTTCTTAATTATATCACTCCGAGGCGTATATCAGCTTTCGTTACATTATTGTACTTATATAATAAAATACCCGGACCAGGGCGGGGTTCCTCAAATGTGGTGCCATCAATGATACTATCCAATAGCAACGGGAATCGTTCAGATAGCCTTGGCCTTTCCGGGGCAGGGGTATTGTGGAACTGACCTTTGGATTTCTTCGCAATAGCTTGAAGATCCTAATATATATACACAATGGACACAGACGCATATATTGATCAATAAGTCTGCCATAGTTTTGACCAAATTAGTTCTGATTTCATCTTATAGCTCATCAATCTGAGTTCTAGCATGGGTAAATGTTATGTTGCACTGTTTTAGTGAACAGAATTAAATGTCGTAAATAAGTTACATAAAGCACCAAATATTTCGTGCATTCAATTGACTACCTATAATTTACCTTTCATAATGAGAGTGGAGGAAAATTTAGAAGCAAATTTAGGAGTCATTTTAAATGGTCTTTTGCAATGGTAAATTAGATGTGAATTTAATTGGTCATTTCAATGTCTTTTGCAATGGCAGAGGTACAAAATTTCAATTGAAATTAGGATTTACTATAGTTTTTCAAAATGATAGATAAAATTGTAATTTATTAGCAATAGTACGTGGTTGAAGCATACAAAAACTACAGGCTACTTGTTTCTTATAATTGTAAGATTTTTATAGTGTTTATCAATTGACCTAGCTGATTTTGCTAGAACTGGTGTCGAGGTTCCGTCAAAGACCAAAAATTAGTATTAATATGTTAAAGATACCTTGTTATACTTATCCCCGCTGAGAGTAAACGTGTGGACGGGAACTTTGAACAAGAATTTTTCGGCTACATGAAAGAAGTCTTCATTGTTTATCAAGCCATCATCGGAGAAGAGCAAGATGACGCTATTTAGGTACCCATGGATGTCTTTAATCAATTCTTGTGCCTTGTTGAGGCCAGACTCTATGTTTTCCCTGCAGCAATTCCGGTCCCTCTTGGATGATTTTTTAAAGCCAGTTTCCTCATTCTCTTCCGTGTCGACCAGTTTCATATCAAACGTGTAGTACGTTTTATCTTCCATCGTGAAGTAGAGGTAACCCAGGCAGCTGCTATTGTATTCGGTGCGGGTAAGCTTCTTTTGCACCATCCAAAATATTTCACGATCCACAGTGCACCAGGCTGTAGTCGAGATGGAGCAGTCAAATGCATACAAGATCACCACATTCCTCTTCAGCCCTGCAGACGAGTATCCACGATTGATCAATTATCGTAGATGTCTATACTTTATAACATCCATGCATGTTTTTATATAGTCTACCTGAAGTGGAAGGCCGTTCTGGAACAGGAAGCAGGGAGACCTACCATAAATAGAAGAATATACGCAAACTGATCAGTATAATGATCTGTATGACATAATTTAATTGCACCCGGCATTGTTTTGTTCAAAACAGTTAAGATGCTATCCAACTTTCTAGAGCGCTATTTTTTTTTCTAACTAGCAAATTTGCCCGTGCGTTGCAACGGGGCAAACGGCGATAGGAATCCTACTTTTAATAAATTTTAGTTATGAGAATAATTGGTCTGTCCGCTTGTTGATAAGTATGATGAGCGATTTCTCTCAATTTTCCAAACCACAGTTGGTGTACAAACATATTTTAATTAAATTCAATTAGCCAACATACTATTTAAGGTTCATTTCATGATTTGATTAGTTAGGCTATGAACTTGTAAAGATATATTTATTTATTTAGATTAATTAGTTGAAACATGGACATTTATTTGCAAAAGCTATTTGAAATCGTTTAAATAAAAAGAAAAGCATTTCTATTTATTTCCCTCCCTCACTCTTGCTTTCTGGCCTGTTAGATAATTTGGTCCGTGTGGCCATTCCTTTCAGTCCCCAGTGGCCATTTCATTTGTTCTGGCCGAGCGGCCTGGTTCACTTGTAGGCCCATTTTCTCCTCTTGTCCTGTTGCTCGCCATTGCCCTTGGGTCGCCAGGCACCGGCCCAGCAAGCCATCCCGAGCAGCCAGCATCGCTGCCTACCTTCGTCGTCATCCAGTAGGACTCGAACCCGACACCGCTCTCTGCATCAAATCCCGTGAACCTGGGATTTTCGGATGAGATAGGGTGGGAGGCGGACGGAAAGTTTGGCAGATTGGCGAAATTTTCGTGTTTTATTAACCCCACACAATCAACCCCAGCCGCACCAACCAAGCAAACTCAAGCCCGATCCGGCCACCTCATCTCCCCGCCAACCCGATGGGATTTAAAAAGTAATATTTGGTGTGGAGCATCTGCTTGGCCGGGGCATCCACGTCGTTTTTTTTACCGTCGCCGTCCGATTTTGCATCAAAGGATCAGCGGCGTTGACTCTCGTCGCCGCATCGCGCTCGCGCGAGGTGTCCCACGGCGACCTAGCGTTTGGTCTTCGTGCCCAGCCGCCGCTGCGTCCACTTATTGGTCGCGGTAGGTCGTAGCGGGTGGGATGGCTGTGACCAAATATCGTGAGCCCACCGGCGAGCCGGGGGGCCGTTCCGCTTCGCCGTCGTGGGAAGTAGAGCCGTGGCGTAGGGTCCGCAACATGGCTTCCGTCCCAGCTTTTGTGGCGTTGTCGCCCCGTCGTTATTTGGGGGTCCGGTCGCCACGGGGCCCGTGGGTGCGGCGACTCTGCGACCCACGGTCTCACTCTCACATCCGCCTCTCCTCCTCTCCCTCCTCTCTCTCTCTCTCCTCTCCCGCCCGATGGGAATTCTCCCGTTGCTCCCGGTCTCCCCTTCCCCCTCTCTCTCCCTCCGGCGCCCGGCATGGTGGCCCCCACCCACGGCGTGCACGCCCCCAGAGCGCGGCGGTGGCCACAAATAAAGCGCACCGCGGCGGACGCAGATGCGGGCAAGGGTGCTCGGCCGGCCGGCTCTCCGGCTCCCTCCTTTTCTCGAAGCTGGGGCGCGAGGTGCGGGCGGGGGCACTCTCCGGCAGGCGTGGTGGCGCGGCAGCCCCAAGAACGACCTCCCAAGGGCGCAGCCTCCCCGGCTCCCATCCCTCTGTGTTGGGAGCCGCTAGCTCTCGTGACCCACGATTGGATCCACTCGCTCCGTGGGCGGCGAAGGCCGCCGCCACACCACCGCTCCACACGACACCGCCGCCGCCCTCCCAACGACCCATCTGTCCCGGTCACCAAAGCCGCGCCGGTCGCCCAACCGTCGCTCCACTCATTGGCCGTCGGACAACAGCAGAATCGCCACCGGTGCTCGATTCTCGATTGATCTCCATGACGAGGTAACCCGGCCCCTTCCCTCTCTAGCTCTCTTGCAATTCAACCCGTGCCATCTCAATCTCCAAATTGCTCGACAAAATGCCCATAAGGGGCTCCGCTTCTGATTTTGCTCATCTATTTTTTTGTCTTTGTTAGAACTTAGAAATCTACATGCACGGTACTCTCTTATATGCTTCACATCGGCCAGCGAGGATTTCTGCTTTGATCATAATCATAAAAGATGAAAAAAACGACTTAATTTATATGAACTGACCGCAACTTATATAACTGTGGCTGATTGGTATTTGTTTTGCTTCAGCTTATATGAAGTATGCACGGATTGATTGCTAATCCGCACCTACACTAGAAACTACGCGCCGCGTTGCCGCGCGCCTACCAATGTTGGAGCGAGCACACTGAGGGCGGTGCCGATAAGGCCATCGGCGGCGCCTAGGGTTAACCTCGCCCAGTCGGCTATCACACCATCCTCCTCCTTGTTCTGCTCCGCACTTCCTACTTGAACAAATTATTGTGCTTCGGTGATGTGGTTTTCTGTTTGACGTGACGGCGGCGGCCGCGGCCGGCAGAATGGCCTCGCAGCCGCAGCGTGGAAGGGGCAAGAGTCATGCCATAACGTATGGCCCGACAAATATATCTTCCGATCCGTTGTTGAGAGTTTGAGTATTTTAGTATGCATTGCTTAACCGACTATGTTTGGTTTCACATGCGTAACTACAGCCACTAGAGGTCGTTTCGAGCTGAACGCCAAGGATCTACATGGCACCGAAGTTCTCGTCGGTTGAGACTCAACATTTTCAGAAATAATAATTGATTAAATGTTTCCTTTTCCAAGTAATGGAGGCTGTATTGCATTCGGCGTAAATTAAACAATTTTTCAAAATATATGTCTCCAAATTAATCTATGTGGTCAGAAAAATCAACTGATACTTCAACAAATTATCATGCAACTTATTGATTTGAATATCTATCTTCAGTAATTTTTGGTCCTGAGTTTCTGATAGGCTACTTGCTACACGCCAGCCACAGAGGCATCTCTCGAAGAGGCAATTCTCCTCCTTTCATTTCTCGTTTTGTTCCTTAACCTCATAGTATTTTGACCACTACTGCCCAAAGATGCATACTCAAAGAAATTCTTGCTCAACTGTTTTTGATCGGATTACTGTCATCTCAAAATTCCGTAATATTTTCAAAAGGTAGAATGCCTAGCCTACACACTGCTTTATCCTGTATTTTCTTTTCTTCTCTTTTGTTGTTTTTGTGAGCCTCATGGCTTTGAACCTGTATGCTGGAACATATAGTTGGAGATCCTTTGGAATGATCCAGAGCATGTGTCTTTTTGCTAGACAAATGTGCATAGAAATCAGAAAAGAAACAGCATGCTCTTATTTTCACCGCAAAGTGAATCATCACTTTCGACCTTCCAGGAGTTTTATCATGCTTGGATTAGTATCATTCTGTCCATGTGTTCCCAATCTTCACTTAGTTGACTTGGTTTGCCGTTGATGGCGGATAAACTCTCCTTTTCTTATAAATTAGCATGCCAAGTACAAGCACTACGCTTTAATTAGCTCGGACTAGATCGGATGTAAACTCTATTTCCTCAAGTTTGTATCTGCATATGAAACATAGTTGGTCATCGGCTCTTAGCACCGACATATATGGCCCGAAAAAAGATGTCACCAACTTAAACATGGTGTATGCACTGGCCTTAGTTATTTCTTATGCCATTCTAAGGATGAATTCTTGGGGTACTAAAGAAAGGAGAGGGATTGGGCTAACTTTACCGAGAGGCTTTAGTTATTTCGGATGCCATTCGAGGTTTCATTCTTGGGCTACTAAAGAAAGGAGACGGATTGGGCTAACTTTACGAGAGACCATTATATTTTTTGGTCTATATTTTGTCACAATCGTTACGCTAGCTTCGCAGCTAGCCAGAGTTTTCTATACCATCGGGATGGAGACCAACTAGATGATTTCTTTTATTCTTTATTACTTAATTATAGATCTCTTATCTCCTGATGCAAGATGAATCATATTTAATTCTCCATTTTTGCATGTTCAATGTTTGCCCTGCTGAATCTATTTTTAGTCTGTAAGCACTAATGTTTCTTGCGACTGCTCCATAAAAGGTACGATGCTTCCTCAGAATAGTCCTCTTATATATTGATAGTGATGCTGCAATGAACCATTCTTCTTTTATAAGCATTGTAAGGTAGGCCTGTGGTTTTGTCGAAATAAAACAGTATGGATTAATGAGGATTACCAATCACAGTAGTTTTGACGATAAGATCATACCACCATTTCTAATCCTTTTTTCTATCGATTAGCGCACGGATAGCATAAGAATCTTATGACTCTCACCGATGTTTCAACATAAACACTATTTCTTAGCTTTTATTGAAAAAAATGAGCTTCTTGATTCAGGGTTGTGCATTGTCTGAGTCAGTTTTATTGTTTCTTACTTGGTTTTCCAGATAAAAAAGGGTGCAATATTTAGACATGGTACACCTTACAAGAAAAAAAAGATAGATGGTTTAATTTGTTCAGATCGGTTCTTACATGCTAAAGATTCAGGTAATAACTTATTCTTATTCTTCATCAAGCTGCCCTAATTCCTTGTTTAATTTGTGCAACCGGACTTAAAAGATTTTTTTTGGCTTCTGGTTTCTTTCCTTTTCCATATCCTTTGTATCCTGCGCCGTTGTCAGGCCAGTTAAATGGTTGGTCAGTTTGGTGTTTTTTTAACTCCCTATGTGTTTAACTAATGTTACTTTTTTTCCTTTTGTTTCTATTCTGCAGCTTGGGGCTAATAACAAGATGGATTTCCTTCCTTTTTATTGAACTGTAGGTATGGATCTTGATGTTATACGAAAAAAATCACAGATCTCTATGATTATAGAAAGCAAGAGCCTTTTTTAGTTCTGCAATGTGGTTAACTGACCCCCAGAAAATGTCTGCGCACTGTCAATTTGGTGTTCTTTTCTTGTTTTTTGTGAGGAAATTTGATTTCCCTTTAGTCTAACCGAAGGGTGCTAGAGGTGATAGGGAAATACATGTTTTAGTCCATGGAGATGGTCCCTGGAGACTGGTGTGACTGAGCCCTACATAACCATGCATGTACAGAAAATGAAAACATGTTAATGATTTGTGGGAACTTCATGTCACTTATATTTTACTTTAATTAAATTAGTTTCCTGACCTCTAAACTTGGTTGAGTATTTAGCTTTGGTAGCAGTGTAATGTGTGAATTTCAATGTCCCTTTTAAGTATATTCACACAGATAGGTACTCTAACAGGTTTGGTGCTTTCAGACATGATGCCACCAGGCAAATTTTCTGTTAATTAAGTTTAAGAATAGACTTCTCTTCTTCCTTTCTAAAAAAAATAGATGCAGAATGTAGATTCTCGATGTCACTAAGAGAACCAAATAATTCATTGGTAGCTGCACTATTTATCATATTTCCATCCTTCGTCACTTATATAATTTAATTCATCTTCCAGGTTGACTGGATCTTATATTTCCTATGTTATGCTGTCATCAAAAGGAATTTGTATTGGTAGAAATCGTTTGTATTGGTAGAAATCGTGCTCCCGCTGAATAGTATCAAATAGGGTATGAAATTCTCCTTGGCACTAATTTCAACCTGACCGTTTGAATGTTTTATAGAAACATAAATGGATTTCCATTGTGAAATTTCATGGCTTAATGCGCTCACTTTGAAAATTTCATGGTTCAATTACCTGTGTATGATATATTTCTTTATGTGCAATGTCTCTTTGTGTTGCGGATGTGTAATTTGGTGTGTGTGAGACATCCCGGTCAAACCTATTCTATATGTTCCGTGAGGAAAGTCGACGGCTTGGTTTGCCTATCTCTCTCATTGACTAGCGTCATGATGTTAATAGAGTGCGGGAATTGGAAAGTGTTGGTAGAATTGTTATGTTAGTTCACCTAGCACATCTCTCGCGTATCAACAAAGTTATCGTTTATCATTTCTCCTGTTGCGGCATTGCGAATGCTAAGCTTCTTGCTCCTGAAAAGAAGCGATCTTGTGGAGGTCGTTCTTTTGCTCGGGAGAGTGGCTAGATAAGGTAAATCCTATCGCCCGCTTTCGTTATACTTCTGCCGGGTATGTTCTAAGTTTTGATGATTTGCCTTGTCGCTTTTACAAATATATCCCGTGTTGCTCAATTCTTTTGATTGGATGGCTCTCTCGCCTTTGCCATCCGGAGGAGATTTTTGCCTGCTTTTGTTGGTTCCATATTCTCCACGCAGAAAATTGGGCCTCATGATGTAGTTCCACGGTGGAGACTAACACTTTCGATAACGAAGGCCCGAGCCGTATATGGGTAATTAGGCATGAAGAACTCCTTTGTTTAGTCGGCATTATCATTAGGCCTGTATTGTATCCTATGTGCATCTTAGTGCATCGATGTTTCACGGCCACATCTCACTTAGACAGATGATCCCGCGAGATAGACCCGCGGATCGATATCATGTGTGCCGGGGAAACTCGGCCCCCGTGATTCGGTGACTATGACACGCTCCCGAATGTAACTCGGATCATCTGTTATGCATATTTGGTTGTCTCGTATCCTTGTTACGTCTTGTCTAAGATATAAGTACTATTTGAACACCTATACATGTAATGTTTGAATCGGCATCTGTTTTAGAAATCCATCTTTCTATTTGGCGCGCGTGTTGCCATATTCATATTGTTCGCGATTTTCACTCTGTCAATCTTGTTCCATTTCCTAGATAGAACCACGGCCGGCCATGACTCGCGCGCGCATGGGCGCGCGCAAATCACTAGTGAAACAAGACTCCCCGACTTCGTCCGCCCCCACCCACACCTCATCACCGGCGCGGTCCCTTATGCCATGGCACACATCGGCGCCTTCGCCATGTTCCAGGTGCCCCACACGCCCGCCCTCCTCGGCGCCGCCCATCTCTCCCTTGGCACCCACCGCGTCCATCCTCTCTGGCGGCCCCACCGTGCCCGCCCTTCCCGGTGGCCCCCCGCGTCGTCCCAACACCTCCGACCACCTCGGCCCTCGTGGCAATGGTGGCCGGCGCACGGCCAGCAGGGGTTAGCGTTCATGGACAGCCATGGCCGTGCACTTACGGAGCCTAGGCATGCTACTGCTCTGCTACTCCTAATAATCTTGTGCTATAAACCAAAACTGATTCCCCTGCCTCGGTTCATTTGCTTTTGTGTGATGAACTAACTGATGGCGATGGTGATGACTATGTACACATGTCGGTGTGTTACTTTTGGGTAGCTTAGGTTGCTGCTTCCTGCTTTGGTAGATTCCTACTAAGTGTTGCAGCGTTCTGGAACTAACAATAAGAAGATGGTAGCATTCTGATTGACTGGCCTCTATTAAAAATATTGGCAAATACTAATAAATATTGATAACTACTTAATGGTTCTATAAATCACTCAAGTCTTTGCTACAAAAAAAGGTACTGACTAACACTGACTAAGTATATAGTATATAGTATATAGTATATAGTATATAGTATATAGTATATAGTATATAGTATATAGTATATAGTATATAGTATATAGTATATAGTATATAGTATAGATGATCATGTACCTGGACTTCTAATTGTTTCAGTTCATCTACAACATCCTTTGTAGATGGTCTTTTGTGCCGGTCATCTACAACACAGCTTAAGGCTATTTCAACACATTTCTGCAGTTGTAGTCTTTCTGATTTGTGTGATGGATGCCCGGGCATTTCCTCCAGTCTTTTGTTCCAGTTTCCGTAAACCTGTTTAGTTGGCACATATAGTTAGGAAACTTCACATAATAGTAGTACAACATATATGTCTGTATGGAATTATGGGAAAGGATATAGGTCCTCGTAATTTTTCTAATGTACATGCTCAATAAACTGTTCAGAGCTCATTTCAGTAGAGCGTGTAGGCCCAATATTCCCGTCCAGTAACCGTAGAATTACAACTCCAAGACTGAACACATCATTTTTAATTGTTATACAGCCATTCTTTCGAAATTCTGGTGGCATGTAGCCTCTGCATCGTATGGATGGATCGGCATCAATAGGATTATATTACTGCAGTATAATGGAACTATGTACTATGGAGCTACTACAAATAAACATGAGGCAGCAACTTACAGTGTTCCTATGACATTACTTGTTACCAGAGTCTGTGTTACAAGTCTGGACAAGCCAAGATCTGCAATTTTGGCATTCATATTGTTGTCCAGCAAAATATTAGCAGGTTTTATGTCCAGATGCAAAATAGGTTTCTTGTATGCAGTATGCAGGTGATTTAGACCCTCACATATTCCTCTGATAATTTTGTAACATGTGGGCCAATCAAGATCACAATAGTCAGCTGCAAAAGAAATGGAAAAGAAACATACAAAGGTACGGATCAGGTATTCCTAAAACAGGGGTGATATACAGTGTTTCACTGATCATCATACCTGCGATATGTTTCTCAAGGGTTCCACCTGGCATATATTCGAAACAGAAAATTCGCTCAATTACTGTGGCAAAAAATGCTTCCCCATCATGTTTAACATATTTTCTTCTTGAATCATGACAGTAGCCAACTAACTTTACAACATTCTCATGGTGGATCTCGCAAAGGTTAAGGAATTCATTTTCAAATTCCTTATCATCGAGCCCTTGCAACTGATAAAGCCTCTTCACAGCAATCTCTTTACCTTCATACATACCCTGCCAAGAATAATAACTTGTTGGTATAGATCACCAAATTCTAGCCCCCAGTTGGGTGTATCACTGAAACAAGTGGAAATACAATGTGTGTATTCATACCCTGTAAACAACGCCAAACCCGCCACTGCCAACTTTGTTGTCCGCTGAGAATTTATTCGTCATGGCTTCAAGTATGTGCAGTTGGAACTCCATATCTTCAAAAAAACATGTCTAAAAATAAAATGTGTTATAACGAGGCCCGAGCTCCGGATCTAGTGGTGAGGAAGGGGGCAGCACGGAGCTCGGATCTGGTTCTGCGGCGGCATGGCTAGCAGCGGCCGTGTGTGCGCGCAGCTGCGGCCTGCCCGGCAACCCGGCGGTTTCTGTGTGTTTTCTTAAACCCACGGAAAAAATTGAAATTTTTCTTTGTGTGTTTACTTTTTTTTGTGTGCGTACAAAAAATTCCACTTTTTCTGTGTGTGTTTTCTCACGCACAGAAAAATCATTCAATTATTCTGTGAGTTTTTCATATTTTTCTGTGTGTATATTTAAAAACGCACAGAAAAAGTATAAAAAAAAAAGAGAAAAATTCCACACGCTCAGAAGAATGTGATTTTCCAGTAGTGGTAGGGGCATCAGATCAGAACGATTACCACAAAATGTGTCTAATTAATAAACTGGATTAGAACTTTGATGGCAAAGGGCTAACTAATTTCCATGCGACTTCGCCCTGCCAATGGGTTGTAATCCAAACTGAACCCACCCCAAACCATTTGCGATGAGCTTAATTTAAAAACCCACCCAGCCCGGTCAATTGGATTGCTCATTTTCTGATACTTCTTTAGACAATCATCACGAACAGTTTGTCGCCCCAAACCAGTCACAGTTGGCTGCATGGATTGGAGCCATGGTTTGCAGTATGGATCATCAAACTTGTTGAATGGAATTTCAGCATGTATGGCCCATTCTATCATATGCTCACGACTAAACTGAGGGTCAAAGACAAAATTTTCTATGCTCTTCTTCATGGTGGCTGCGAATCTGTTCCTCTCAACTTCCCCAATGGCATGGCAATACTTAGAAATGTGGGATATAAGGCTACTAGTTCCAGACCTAGTGCTTAAATGGAGCTGACAATACTTGCAAACAGCTTTAAAACCATCATCTACTGAATTCTCCACAAAATGTTCCCACACCTTGGACCTCTTAACACGTGTTGGGGTTGAATTACCGAAACTTTCTGTTGTAGACATGTTGGCTGATAGGCTAGACAACAAAATCCCTAGATAAGAAAATACTTGACTATATTCATCAGTGGTACTACAGTACAAGGTGTTGTAAAAGGAATTGCAGGACAGACACGATTAAAGGTATATATTCAAATAAGTACATGTCTCAGTTTCAGAGTGTCAGGTATACATACAGTACTGAATGAATATATATGTATATAGATCCCTACTAGCAGTTGAGTGGATCACGTCACACATGCTGGATTATTAATGACAGTGCAATGCATGTCCAGTATTTGCATATGCAGCGGCTGAAACTTAGTACTAACAAAGTCGTTAAAGGCCATGATCAGGGCATTCAGCAACACACAGGTCAAAATGTCAAATGCTGAAGTAAAAAGCAGATAATTCTGATCAAACTTATAGCCACTGAATGCTTAGCGCAGGCTGAATGATCCAAACGACCAATGTCAAGTTACAAGCACACATACTGGTACTGCAACACTAATGCAATTATGCCAATCCAGTCTGCAAAAAGACACTAAATTGCAAAAGAACTTCATTTGATCACGGTATTCAGCTCAGGAATCGTAAATAAAAAAATATAAATTGCCCAAGCAAATCAAAGCTGGGACGGCCAAGCAATGCAAGCTGACACAGCAAGCTACCAGTTTGGTGCTTTCCTGCTGATGCTATTTCCACTGGTGAGCAAAAGATGGGTGTTTCGGACATTGCTTTTCACAGGGCATGTAGTCATGTACCTCAAACGAGCCGAATTTGTATGTGAATATGCCCAAGATTCTACACAATCTTATCAATGAATATGCCCAAGATTCTACACAATCTTGACCCCCTAAATACCTGTTCTATCCAAACATTGCACAGAACACGAACCAGCAAGCAAGTAGCAGTTAACGTACGATGCAAGAGATCGAACTCACCTTTGTGGCGTGGCCTCTGAGCGTGAGGCACTCCAGCTTCACGGCAGCATCCAGGAACTGGTTGAGCGGACGGAGCCGGATGTGCACGACCTTGGACCACTTGACGAAGCGGTGGAGGTCCTTCTTGGGCGGACGGAGCCGGCGATGGAGATGCAGCGGCGGAGCACCGGTGCGGCGGCGCGGGCGCGGCGGGTCGGAGTGCCGGGGCAGCAGCGCAGCCGCCGGGCGCCGAGGAAGCACGCAGGCGCGGCGGGCGAGGGACTAGGAAACCCCTAGTCGCCGCCGTTGGAGTGGGAGATCCGGCGGCCATGGAGACGGAGTGGAAGAGACCGGTCTGCTCTTGCTGCTGTGCTGGACGTGGTGTGAATCGTGTGATGGGGTGGGTTCGAACCATGGCTCAGCCCGTCAGCAAACCAGCCCAAAACCAATCCAAACCGAACTACTTTAAGCAAGGACTCGAACCGAACCAGCCTACCAGTTTGGTCAGCATGTTTCCACCCAAATTAAATTGGCCCAACAAAAACCAAACCATACAAATCAGTTCCACCCAAACCATTGACAGGGCCGCAGGGCGACATGCGACCCTGTGCATAGTGAAGCTTAGCATGATTAGTACATACCTGGAGAGATAGAAGAGTGGTCTGCTCCTTGGCAATGAGCGAGATCCCATCCTGCCACATTTACATAAAGGCGAACGAGGTAGAACGTTCATAAAAAAAAATACGTACTGTTGACTTCACGACGGATCAGCTATACTGTATAGCCAATGGCTGCGGATATCATATCATTACTGAACTGTTCCAATACTCCATCTTCAGAAAATTGCACACATCTCAAAGCAAGCTACCTCTATTAATTAATTGTTTTCGTAATTAATTCTAATATAATCTGGGTCTGAGTGGGCTCAGCCCATCCATACCGGGTATAAGGGCATGTACAACGCATCTATTGTGCCAGTCTCTTCGTTGCCATTTTTATAGAAAAGACCCCATCGAAGGCTGAAGACGGCCCGTCCGTCGTGTCGCGAAGAGACCGTCTCGTCCCGTGCTCCGATGCAGAAGTGACGACCGGGGCAGCGTTGTAGAGGAGTCGTCTCCTCATCGCGACGGCGGGCGGATCCGAGGTGCCCGCGCGCTTGGGGGGTTGTTTGGGCGCGCGGGAGGGAGCAATCCCGCCAAATCCATCTCATATATCCTCACCGGTGAGCGCTTCATCACTTTCCCCCAATCCCCAAAATCCATCTCCGATTTGGTGAAGCCCGAGATGCATACGCCGCCGGAGCTAGGAAGAAGAAGGGATCAACACCTTCGCCGTTGGAAGTTGCGGCGGCTGCCCAAGCCTAATCCCTCGGTCGTGGTGCTGGCTTGCCGCTAGCAGCTTTCTCTCTCGGTCGTGGTGGTGGCTCGCCGCTGGCAGCCATCTCTCTCGGCCGTTGTAATGGCGCTGCGCCGGGCGGACCGCTCCGCAGGCGTGGTGGCGTCTCAACGGCACCAGCGACCCGCCCAACCTCTATCGGTGTGTCGGCAATGGCAACGCGGCGATGGCGCATTCGTCCATTAACAGATCCAACGGTTTCCCTAGCTCTTCGTTGTTCACTGATGGATTCCGGCCCGTTCCCTCCCCGCACGATCTCTTGCTTGGTTTGAGTGCGGCGGTGGTGGTTCCTCTTCTCCTGGATCATCGTAATCACCGAAAACTAGTAGGCCAGGTCCAAGTTTTAAATAGGGGGCTATTGAAAATAGCGGCAACTTTTTTCGGCCGCTATGCAGCTATAGCATACTATAAGCGGCGCTATGCCGGATAGCATTTTTTATAAAAAAAAACATGAAAACACCAGTAATTTAATTCTAAAAACATGAAAAATATGAAATTTGATGAACATAAATATGTTTCTAAGGTTCCACAAGTCTAAATAACATTACAATATAACATTACTACATAGTTATAGCTGCGAATAACGGTGAAAACTGTCATGGCGGAAAAAATAGCTACGAATAGCGGCGCTATAGCTGTGAATAGCTGTGAATAGCGGTGCTATAGCTGCGAATATTGGCGAAAACTGTCATAGCGTAAAAGAATAGGAATAGCTTAGCGCTGAGTTCTTTGGCGCAGCTATAGCGGCGCTATAGCATGATGTTGGATATGATGTTGATATTATTCTCATTATGATTATGTGGGTAACGGAATCTTGATGCTAATGCTTAATTAAGATGTTAATACTTTAAAAAGCTACCGCAGTTTAACCGTTGTCAAACCTTTTGAGCCTCACGAACCCCATGTTATATTTGCCGAGTTCGACATGAGCTCACTCTTGATATTTCACCACTTCGGGAGGAGTTTAGACTTGTGGTCAACTAGTCAATTTGCCCTGTGAAGTTTAGCTACCTTTCTGCTATACTCTGCAGTAAGTTTCATGTGAATATGTTTGTTATTGTATAAGCATTGTTATTTGATAATCCATTATTTGTCTCTATATGTGTGATTTGTCTTCCTAGGCACACATATAGCTTCTACTTGGTTTTGTCTATAAAACTAGGTATGACACTAGGAGAGCACCTTTGTTGCAGCAACAATTGGATCATGGTCACGAACTGCCAGGATGTTATTATGACATGCATGATTGCTCATTTTGATCACCTAACCTCTCATTTTGATCACCTAACCTGTGATAATCAATGAAAATCATAACCAACCCTGTGTTTCTTAGCAATGCAGCTCCTCAACCCCATGTAAAATTTAGCTAGCTAATTGCTAGAGCTAAAATTTAGTCAGCTAAAGATCAGCTAGCTAAACTTTAGGTAGGGGTGTTTGGCTCCTCTAGCTAAACCTTAGCTAGGGATAGTTTGGTCATTGAGGCCTTTTAGCTGGTTCTACTTAGATTGAAATAGCTAAAGGGATTGTGTATATTTTGGCCTTGAGCTAAAGTTTAGTTGGGTTTATCTATTTGACCACAACAAAATTTGGCTAGTAGATCCAAGGAGGGGGCCATATGTCTCTAGTAGTTCAAGTATGTGCTGCAATAGAAATCTGACTCGAACACTCAATCAACAATAATGACAAGAGATTATTAATTCAGACTTGCTAGCTCACAACTGTAGACCGATAAACAAATTCTTGAAGTAAGTTGCATGGAGATGCCTAACCTGATCTCAGGACAAGTGGTCTGCCATGGTTTGGTGCTCAATTTGGAAAAAATAGTAAAAAGAAAAGAAAAAAATAAAATATACACAGGCGAACTAGGTTCGGGCGCTAGAACAACTACCGTTCCCAAAGAAAGCTGCGCGCGAGAAAAGATTGTTGGTGTTTCTTAGCATAGTCCACAAGCGCACGGATACACCATTGTAACACTTCACCCGGAAATATTCAAGTTATCGTATTTTCCTAAAGGAAGAAGAAGGATAAATTGGGTAGTGCGGTTCTTTGAGGGTTAGAGATCTTAAGAGAGGTTAACCTTGACACCACTAACTTGCTTCAGACACCGGGTTGCAACTAGTCTTCTAGTCGATTCCGCCCTAAAGCTCTACATCAAACCCCAACGTGGGGGATGACAAGGGACGGACATCTATGCTACAACCGAACTAGTCACCACCTGCTACTTACTCCTCAACCGTGGGGATGAGGCAAACAAATGCAATTTATAGCTAAGACACCACATCTATGCTACCAGTCACAACTATAGCGCTGGCCAGAAACATCCATCTTTATCAGGAGTTTCTCTACTAGCGGACCCGTCATGAGGGACAGACGACAACCCCGCAAATAAGTAGTCACAAAGATAACTTAACTTAAGAAATCAACGCAATGTAGAACATGAACTTCTTACTCCAAATAGTAAGATGAACTTAAAGGTACAAGCGTAGAGGGGTCAACAAGTCCGGCACTCCATCCACCCGAGGTACAAGGCTCACCGAGTACAAGTCGAGATGACACCACACCACTATTCCTCTAACCGCTACTACAAAAATCTTTGTGGAGGCGGCGCTTTGATTTTTGGAGGTGGGAAAAGCAACCGCCTCCATTGAAAGGTCATAGTTAATGGACGTACCACGGAGATGGGTGCTTTGCCTGCCTTTGGCTAATCGATGAAAAATAAAAAAAAAAAAAGAAAAAAATGCTCGTAGCCTAGACCTAGCCAGATCGGATTTGGGCCTTGCGCCGCCGGCGCCACGGGGAGCAGGCCCTGCCCCACTCGTGCCGTAGTGGAAGTTGCTCGATCCACCATCGGGGGAGCTCGAAACACCGCGTGTGCGTCGGCCATCGCCGGAGCTTGTGTAACATCCTAGGTTTTTGTGCAAAACCAAAAATGCAAACTTTTGATTTTTTTTTTCCTTGCGATGTGAAGCATTAGTCATTTGGGGGCAAAACTAAGTGAAACATAGAACTGTTGAGTAATAAATCGATGAATTCATATATATTGGTTGTAGTAGTGTGCCCTTGTTTGTGAGTCAGTTTTAGAGGTTCCATTTGTTTGGAGTTTGGAGTGCTGTTGATGGTAGTTATTGACCACTTTTATATATATGGAAAGCTACCAAACATGGGATGAATGCTATTAAAATATTAATATTACTAATGATTTCCACGAGTTTTGGTGCACACTCAGTTTTGCAGGAGAACTCCGGAAAACAGCGGAAACAGAGCCGAAAAGAGTGGAAATAGAGAAACGGAGGAAAATGACCAAATCAAGGCGATTGGTATAAATTCCGGGGGTGTAATTGAGAAGAGAAGACAGCTTCGCAAAGGCGGGGCCCACCCGTCACCAGGTGGGGCCGGGCGGCACCCTTCCTGGGCCGGGTGAAGATCTCTAGTTTGGTTTTGGATAATTAGTGACACCTAAGGACTAATCTCTCGATGCTAAGTGTTTGACTAGATTGGAGATTGGTCATGCCAAGATTGGAGCATGGTGATCATGGAGGATGGATCGAGGTGATCCAAATGGTGATCAAGTGTCCAACTTGGAGATGTTTGGAGATCAAATTGGCTCAAGGCAAAGGTATAACCATAGGGCCTTTTGATTTCACACTCAAGACACCATAGAGGGTGTGAGTGATTATAGGATTGATAAGCCGTACTATAAAGAGGGGAAACTTATCGTACATATCGGTCCTCCAGTGCCTTTAGGTTCAAAATTCATATGCATGCATTCTAACCTAGAGAGCTAACCCGACCTTCGAAATTGTTTGTGAAAATGCTAACACACGAGCACATGGTGATGTACACGTGGTGGTGTTGGCACATTTGCGAAGGCGGTGACGGTCTGCAGGGTTGAGATGGGTTTGGGTACTCGGCGGGATTCGGCGCTTTTGAGAAAATGAAACGTCTATTTTCTATTGCGCCGGATGCATCATGGTGGTGTAAACATGCTTTTCCTCGTGCTCAAGTTGGTATACTTGTTGGATAGCATGTCGGCTAAAGGCGACGGAGAAATGACGACTTTTCGCAGGTGAAACTCCGGCCGGACCTGCGACCGGGACGCTGACCGACGCGGGGGGGTTCGACCGGACGGTCCGTCGCCGGCTGATCCGGTCAAAGTTCCAAAGAAGCATGTTTTTCGTGCCGTTTCCTTGGATCGACCGGACGCATCCACCGGAAGCTCGGACCGGACGCTTCACTCTTTGACCGGACGCTCTCACCGCGCGTGTCGGCCAAAGCTTGTCGGGTTTGACCGAACCCATCGACCGGACGCTCTGGCGGGTCCGGGCTCGGTGCGTCCCTCCGTCGGCCCGTAGGAAGTGCATTTTGCCCCCAAACGGTTGGATATCGTGATGGGGGCTATATATACATGTTTGGCCGGCTTGTGCTCCCTCTTAGTCATTTGAATCACTCCTACCATCCTAGAGCTGAGCAACAAGCCCTCCCCTCTCTCATTCTTGATTGTGAGCTTCATTCTTGAGAGAAGTGGACATCCAAGTGCATTTGCATCGAGTTCTTGCATCTAGAGGCACTTGGGGATCGTTGTGAGCCGGTTGGTTTCCTTTTGCTCTTGGAGACACCGCTCCTAGCCGGCTTGGTGATTTGGTGGAGGCGTTGGCAAGAGAAGGTGATTGTTCTTGGCCACCTCCGGTGATTTGTAAGAGGAATACGCAATCCTCGTCGGGAAGACAAATTGCAAGGAATACATTGCTCGTGTCTTGGGTACCTCACTTGTGAGTGGTGGCTTGAGCTAGCAAGTGCACCGCCCTAGCTCAAGCACCATCCTTGTGTTGGTCGGCACAACCGAAGACTAGCTTGTCGGTGTACAAGTGAACTCCGGGTCAACACATCGACGTGTCTCTTGTCTCCTTGGTGATTGGCTTAATCTTCGTATTGTGATTGCTCATCCTTGACATCGGTGATTGGTTCATTGCCTCTACACGTTGGTATATCGAGATCACCTCTCTAGTATTACATTCCTAGTTTACTTTGTGTAGAGAGCTAGCTTTTGCTTGTGTAGTTGTTCTTGCTAGCCTAAGAACCATATTTAGGATTGTTCACTAGTTAGAGTAGTGACATAGCTCTTGAGTGACATAGAGATCATAGAGTATATTTAGAGTTGTCACTAGAAGGCTTGCAAGACAATAGAGCTAGTGCAAACCGCATTTATGCCTTTTGTTATACTAATCGGTTTGTTAATTTGAGCTTGTAGAAAATTTTTATAGGCTATTCACCCCCCTCTAGCCATCTAGGACCTTACAAGTGGTATCGGAGCTGTGGTCACCGTTTTACAAGGCTTAACAACCTCCGGTGTGAAGTATGGCTCATGTAGTGTTCAACCATGTTGGGGGAAAGCCTCCGTTCTTTGATGGGGTCAAGAATTTTGACTATTGAAAGAGAACCATGAGGATGTACTTGGGATCAATCAATGACCAAGTATGGGATGTGACCGAGAAGGATTTTGTCATCCTTGATCCAACCAACCTCACTCCCACCGACAAGTCAAACAAGCAATGCAACACCATGGCATTGAACACATTGTACAATGGCATGGATGTCAAAGTGTTTGAAGGCATCAAGGATCTTGAGAAGGCAAGTGAAGTATGGGAGAAGCTTTGTGAGACCTATGAGGGCACAAAGGTTGTGAAAAGTGCCAAATTATATGTTCTCAAGAGTGAGTTTGAAAATTTCAAGATGAAGAAAGATGAGAGCATACCGGACACATTCCATAGGCTACCAGTGATTGTAAATGATCTCAAGGCATTGGGAGTGAAGACCTTGGACCATGACTTTGGGCACAAATTCTTGATGTGCTTGCCCAAGCGGTTCATGATGTTGAGGAAGATATTGTTTAAAGGAGCATTGGACACCATGACACCTAGTGATTTACTTGGTGAAGTGTTGACCGATGAACAATGTGATGGCATGGAAGATGAGGATGAGAAGGAAGATGACAAGAACAAGAAGGTTGTGGCATTCAAGGCCGCCACCACATCATCCAAGGCTAAGGGCAAATCCAAGGCACAAGAAGAAGTTGATGAGGAGATTGATCTAGATGAGGTTGATCAAGAGTTTGCTATGTTTGTGAGGAAATTTAGCAAAGTCTTGAAGAACAAGAAGATGGGACAAGGCTCAAGAAGAAGAAATGATTCATCCAAGGGAAATGAAGAGCCAAGAAAGTGCTTTGAATGTGATAGCCCTTATCATGTCATTGCCGAATGCCCAATCAAGAAAGAAAAAGACAAGATGAAGGCATACAAGAGTGGCAAGACAAACAAGAAGAGCAAAACCATGACATTCAAGAAGACAAACGATGGTGCTTTTGTTTACTCTTGGGATAGTGATGGCTCCTCCGATGAAGAGGAAGACAAGGCCAAGGCAATGAGTGTAATTGGCCAACACAAGAAGCCATCCCTCTTCGGTTCATCACCATCATGCTTCATGGCTAAGGCCACTAAGGTATCATTGCATGAGCATGAAGAACTAAGTGATAATGAAGTAAAATATGATGATAGTGATAATAATGATGAAACCTATGAACCAACTAAGGAAGACCTTCTTGAGATGCTTAAGCAAACCCATATCATGCTTAAGACTAAGGACAAGGAATATAAGACTTTGCAAAAGAGTGTAAAAACTCTTGAACAAAGTTTTAGTGAGCTAGAGGCCACCCATGAGGGTCTAAAGAAAGACCATGGGGGAACTTGAGCTAGCTCATACAAGGCTTCAAAAAGCCCATGCCTTGCTCTTAGAGAAGAATGATAAGGCTAGCTTAATCATCAAAAAGGATGTTGGTTCAACATGTGACATCATAGATGAACCATTCTTGGTTGATGTTGAAGAACCATCAATTCCTTCCACATCCACATCAACCCACTCTACCTCTACTAGTGGTGATGAAGTAATTTTAGATTCATCATTGTTAGTTGAGAATGAGACTCTCAAAAGAGAGGTGGATGAGCTCACCCACGCCTTGGGTAAGGCATATGGTGGGGATGCCCGCTTGCTAAAGTGCTTGGGTAGTCAACGGTTTTCCCTTAACAAGGAAGGCTTAGGCTATGTCCCCAAGAAAGGCAAGAAGGCCTCTGCTACTCCAAAGCCTAGCTTTGTGAAGAGCAATGGTGCTTATTGCCATAGATGCAAGCAAGTGGGGCATCAAGAGCATCAATATGCTAAAATGAACAACAACAAGAAAGAAAAGAAAGTGCATTCCATACATTTCGATTCTTGTTATTTACTTACCAAGGGTGAGAAAGGTGTCAAGGCAAAGTTTGTTGGCACACCCATTGTTGGCCCAAAGAAGAAGGCTATTTGGGTGCCAAAGGCTTTGGATGCTAACCTCCAAGGACCCAAGCAAAGATGGGTACCTAAATATTATTGATTTGCTTGTAGGTGAATTACAAGACCGGAGGGAGGCATTGGATACTTGATAGTGGGTGCACTCAACATATGACCGGTGATGCAAGAAAGTTCACTTCTATTGATTCAAGTCAAGAGAATGGCAAGCCTATTACATTTGGTGATAGCAAAAGTGGCAAGATACAAGGACTTGGGAAGATAGCAATAACCAATGATATGAGCATCTCAAATGTGGCACTAGTTGATATCTTGAAGTACAATTTGCTTTCGGTGGCACAAATATGTGATCTTGGTTACAAGTGCATCTTTGGTGAAGATGGTGTTGAAGTGATAAGTGGAAAAGATTCAAGTTTGATCTTCAAGGGCTTTAGATTTGAGAATCTCTATCTTGTGGATTTTGATGCTAGTGAGACTCAAATTAGTACATGCTTGATTTCACAATCTAGTATGGGTTGGTTATGGCATAGAAGGCTTGGTCATGTTGGCATGAAGCAACTCAACAAACTAGTGAAGCATGATCTTGTGAGAGGCTTGAAAGATGTTTATTTTGAGAAGGACAAGCTATGTAGTGCATGTCAAGCCGTAAAAGCAAGTGGGCAACACACATCCAAAGAAGAGCTTCATGAGTACTTGCAAGCCATTTGACTTGATCCACATTGATTTATTTGGACCAACCACATACACAAGCATTGGTGGCAACAAGTATGGATTTGTGATTGTGGATGATTATACAAGATTCACTTGGGTGTTCTTTTTCAATGACAAGAGTGACACATATTCAATCTTCAAGATATTTCTCAAGAGGGTGCACAATGAGTTTGATATCATAGTCAAGAAAGTGAGAAGTGATAATGGAAGTGAGTTCAAGAACACAAGGGTTGATGAGCTTTGTGATGATTATAGGATTATGCATCAACTTTCGGCCAAGTACACACCACAATCCAATGGCCTAGTTGAAAGGAAGAATAGGACTCTCATTGAAATGGCAAGGTCTATGCTTAGTGAGTACAATGTGAGTCAATCATTTTGGGCGGAAGCAATCAACACCGCATGCCACTACATAAATAGATTGTATTGTCATCCCATGATGAACAAGACACCTTATGAGCTATTGAATGGAAGAAAGCCAACCATTGCATACGTTAGAGTATTTGGATGCAAATGCTATATCTTAAAGAAGGGTGTAAGACTTGGTAAATTTGACAAGAGGTGTGATGAAGGGTTTCTAGTTGGATACTCCACTACAAGCAAAGCATATAGAGTTTGGAACAACTCAAGTGGTCAACTAGAAGAAGTCCATAATGTTGAATTTGATGAAACCAATGGGTCCCAAGATGAAGATGAGAATCTCAATGATGTTAGTGAAACTCAATTGGTAGATGCCATGAAGGGCATGGACATTGGTGATATTAGGCCAACTCAAGTTGATGAGGACAAAGATGAAGTGCAACCAACTCAAGCTAGTGGTGCTCAAGTGCAAGATCAACAAGGGGCTAGTACATCATCTCATGACACTTCAAGTGATCAACCAAGCACAAGCAATCAAGCTCCAATACTTCAAAGCTCAAGTGTTGCTAGAGACCATCCAATTGATCAAATTATTGGTGATATTGCAAGTGGAGTGTAAATAAGAGGAAGACTAGCGGCATTTTGTGAGCACTTTGCCTTTGTGTCACAAGAAGAGCCGGAAAAGATTGATGATGCTTTGAAGGATGAAGAATAGGTCATTGCAATGTAAGAGGAGCTAAACAACTTTGATAGAAACAAAGTGTGGGAATTGGTAGAAAGACCAAAAGACTACAATGTCATTGGAACCAAATGGGTGTTCAAGAACAAGCAAGATGAAGATGGCATTGTTGTGAGAAACAAAAGCAAGACTTGTTGCACAAGGTTACACTCAAGTAGAGGGTCTTGACTTTGGTGAAACTTATGCTCCGGTTGCAAGATTAGAGGCAATTAGAATTCTATTAGCCTATGCATGTGCCCACAACATCAAGCTATATCAAATGGATGTCAAAAGTGCTTTTCTCAATGGATTCATCAATGAGCTAGTGTATGTTGAACAACCTCCCGGTTTTTGAAGACTATCATCATCCCAACCATGTGTACAAGTTGAACAAGGCATTATATGGGTTGAAGCAAGCACCTAGAGCATGGTATGAGAGGTTGAGAGACTTTCTACTCAAGAAAGGTTTCAAGATGGGAAAAGTTGACACTACTCTCTTCACCAAGAAGATTGGCAATGACTTATTTGTCATGCAAATATATGTTGATGATATCATATTTGGATCAACAAATCAAGACTATTGTGGAGAGTTTGGCAAGATGATGGCAAAAAGAATTTGAAATGTCTATGCTTGGTGAACTCACATACTTCCTTGGTCTACAAATCAAGCAAATGAAGAATGACACATTCATTAGTCAAGGCAAGTATATAAGGGACATGATCAAGAAGTTTGGGATGCAAGATGCAAAGGGTATCAATACACCAATGGGTACTAGTGGATCATTGGACAATGATGTATATGGCAATATGGTTCATCAAAAGTCCTATAGGTCATTGATTGGAAGCTTACTCTATGTGACCGCTTCTAGGCCCGATGTGATGTTTAGTGTTGGCAAGTGTGCAAGATTTCAATCCTCACCTAGAGAGAGTCATCTCACGGCATCCAAAAGAATCTTGAGGTATTTGAAGCATACACAAAATGTTGGGCTATGGTATCTCAAGGCGTCAAACTTTAAGCTTATTGGATATTCTGACTCGACTATGGGGATGCAAGGTTGATAGAAGAAGCACAAGTGGCACTTGTCAATTCCTTGGAAGATCTCTAGTATCATGGTCATCAAAGAAGCAAACCGGTGTGACACTTTCAACCGCCGAGGCCGAATACATTAGTGCCGGTAGTTGTTGTGCACAATTGCTATGGATGAGATCAACCTTGAAGGATTATGGATTTGATTTTCATCATGTGCCTTTATATTGTGACAATGAGAGTGCTTGCAAGATGACACAAAACCCAGTCCAACATACAAGAACCAAGCACATTGACATAAGGCATCACTTCATAAGAGACCGGGACACATTGCTATTCATCCAATTGGCACCAAGATCAACTTGCCGATATCTTTACCAAGCCACTAGATGAGAAGAGGTTTTGCAAGCTAAGAAATGAGTTGAACATTCTTGATTTCTCCAACATGCGTTGAATGCACCCCACATCTATGACATGCCTCTCCTTCGAGCAAAGCCAAGGTATAATTGGTTGACATGTCATTCATGATATCTAAGGACTTGTTAGAACATATAGACATATAACTTGTACCTTAGGAAGCATTCATGGAAAATCAAAGGATTTCAATGTATGTATGCCCTCACTATTGCTATTTATTCTTGTTTGATCTAGTGATGGCATATGACATGTTTATGGGTTTGCAATCTCAAGTGTTGAATTTGGCTATCTTTTCACACATATACTTTAACATAGGCAAGATAACCCTTGTCATGAGGTGTGAAGAAGCTTGTCTTTGGTTCAAACCGAAATATATGTTTGGCAAGCATTCCAAATTTGACCAAATTTGAGCACTATTCTTTCCTCCATAACACAACATGGTCATACCTTTTGTGGAAATTGTCGACAAAGCGGGAGATTAGTGCATGAAAGGTTTTGGAAAATTAAAAAATTCCACATGTTTTTGAAGCAAACATCTTTCAAAGTGGTTTCAAGTGGTTCACACAAGTAGGGGAGCAAGCTCATAGACAATTTGTTGCATTTGTTTGTGCACTAACATATGACTTGCTCATTGCACATGTATTTAAATTTCATATATATACATGCTTGTGTGGTGTATGCTAGTAATATCTTGAATGATGGTTGAATAACTAGCATGCATAAGAGTTAGCTAGTTTTTCTAAAATTCTGCTCTCAATTCAAGTACCCCAGCTTATAATGTGATCTCACGTGGTACTTTGAGTTTTGATGAAAATCTAGTTACCCTTGATGCTTGTATGGTGAAAATGGCGCAACTCCGATTGGTATCACGCTTACAGGTCCATTTCTTTCACCTTAAGCATCATTTTGGTAACATAGCTCACCCTTAATTTCAATATTCATACATGTATGCAAAGCTACACTCCAAACTCTTGGCATACATGTAGGGGAGCTCATGCTATCAAAACCGAACTATGATGATTGTCCAATCCTATGATTGTAAGCAAAATGCTTGGACAACCATGATATGTTCAAAAACATTAATCATAAAACCTTTATGCGGGTTGTCACCAATTACCAAAAACGGGAGATTGAAGATCTCTAGTTTGGTTTTGGATAATTAGTGACACCTAAGGACTAATCTCTCGATGCTAAGTGTTTGACTAGATTGAGATTGGTCATGCCAAGATTGGAGCATGGTGATCATGGAGGATGGATCGAGGTGATCCAAATGGTGATCAAGTGTCCAACTTGGAGATGTTTGGAGATCAAATTGGCTCAAGGCAAAGGTATAACCATAGGGCCTTTTGATTTCACACTCAAGACACCATAGAGGGTGTGAGTGATTATAGGATTGATAAGCCGTACTATAAAGAGGGAAACTTATCGTACATATCGGTCCTCCGGTTGCCTTTAGGTTCAAAATTCATATGCATGCATTCTAACCTAGAGAGCTAACCCGACCTTCGAAATTGTTTGTGAAAATGCTAACACACGAGCACATGGTGATGTACACGGGTGGTGTTGGCACATTTGCGGGCGGTGACGGTTTGAGGTTGAGATGGGTTTGGGTACCGGGCGGATTCGGGCGCTTTTGAGAAAATGAAACGTCTATTTTCTATTGCGCGGATGCATCATGGTGGTGTAAACATGCTTTTCCTCGTGCTCAAGTTGGTATACTTGTTGGATAGCATGTCGAAGCAAAGGCGACGGAGAAATGACGACTTTTTCGCGGTGAAACTCCGACGACCAGGACCCTCTGACGGACGCTTGACCGACGCGCAGGGGTTCGACCGGACGGTCCTCGCCGGCGGATCCGGCCAAAGTTCCAAAGTAGCATGTTTTTCGTGCCATTTCCTTGGATCGACCGGGACGCATCCACCGGAAGCTCGACCGGACGCTTCACTCTTTTTGACCGGCGCTCTCACCCGCGTGTCAGCCGAAGCTTGTCGGGTTTGACCAACCCATCGACCGACGCCTCGGGCGGGTCCGGCCGGTCGCGGCCCGGCCCGGCCCGGGGAAGTGCATTTTGCCCCCAACGGTTGGATATCGTGATGGGGGCTATATATACATGTTTGGCGGGCTTGTGCTCCCCCTCTTGGTCATTTGAATCACTCCTAACATCCTAGAGCTGAGCAACAAGCCCTCCCCTCTCTCATTCTTGATTGTGAGCTTCATTCTTGAGAGAAGTGGACATCCAAGTGCATTTGCATCGAGTTCTTGCATCTAGAGGCACTTGGGGATCGTTGTGAGCCGGTTGGTTTCCTTTTTGCTCTTGGAGACACCGCTCCTAGCCTACTTGGTGATTTGGTGGAGGCGTTGGCAAGAGAAGGTGATTGTTCTTGGCCACCTCCAAAGATTTGTAAGAGGAATACGCAATCCTCGTCGGGAAGACAAATTGCAAGGAATACATTGCTCGTGTCTTGGGTACCTCACTTGTGAGTGGTGGCTTGGAGCTAGCAAGTGCACCGCCTAGCTCAAGCACCATCCTTGTGTTGGTCGGCACAACCGAAGACTAGCTTGTCGGTGTACAAGTGAACTCCGGGTCAACACATCGACGTGTCTCTTGTCTCCTTGGTGATTGGCTTAATCTTCATATTGTGATTGCTCATCCTCGACATCGGTGATTGGTTCATTGCCTCTACACGTTGGTATATCGAGATCACCTCTCTAGTATTACATTCCTAGTTTACTTTGTGTAGAGAGCTAGCTTTTGCTTGTGTAGTTGTTCTTGCTAGCCTAAGGACCATATTTAGGATTGTTCACTAGTTAGAGTAGTGACATAGCTCTTGAGTGACATAGAGATCATAGAGTATATTTAGAGTTGTCATAGAAGGCTTGCAAGACAATAGAGCTAGTGCAAACCGCATTTACGCCTTTTGTTATACTAATCGGTTTGTTAATTTGAGCTTGTAGAAAATTTTTATAGGCTATTCACCCCCCCTCTAGCCATCTAGGACCTTACACCTTCACCGGGCTGTGGGCCCATGAGCCCAAAGTTAAAGCTTCCCACCACCGACCTTGAGATCCAATCTAGTCCGGCCAATCAAGTCGGTTTGATCCGAGGGCTGAGATTCATCCTATGGGGCTATAAAAGAAGGGGCGGGGCTACCTCCCCCTAAAACCCTAAGTCATTATCCTCATGTCGAGCCACGAGCAATTCCAATTAGCTACCAAGGATATGATTAGCAATCAAGATTAGACTAATTCTTAGAATTTGTCTATGATTAGAAATAGATTAGATCTAGTAATGAGTAGATTAGAGGAGCTCCGGCCTGTCGGATCTTCTCTCAGCGTGATTCTCAGGATCAAGTTCTTTCTTGAGAGGAACTTGCTCTGAGATTCTCTGGTGAGTCAACTTCTTATTAAATTAAGCATTGGTTTATATTGTTCTCCTTGTTTGCAACTCTCTTTTGAGTACTTTAATCTTCACTACTACATAAATGATCTTCCGTGGCGGACAAAAGCCTTTTAAAGTGGTGGGCTTTACGTCCGCCATGGACCTAAGGGTCACCGAAAAAATGGTCGGGTTTTCCGTGGCGGGCATAATGCCCGCCATGGCTAACAAAAAAAAAAAAAAAAAAAAATCAAATCGAAACCTAAGCGGGCCGGCGCCCGCCCATCTGGGCCGCCGCCCGCTAGGGTTTCCCGCCGCCCGGGATCTCGGGAAGAGGAGGAACGCCGGAGGAGGAACGCCGCCAGCCCTAGCCAACGGATCCATCTCCACGCACCGGATCTCGGGGAAGAGGAGGAGCTTCGCCCATGCCCGGATCTCGGGAAGAGCTTCGCCCGCCGCCGGATCTCGGGGAAGAAGAGGAGCCGCCTTGCCGCCGCCGACGGTCCCGCCCAAGGCCGCCACCGTCCCCCCGCCGTCCGCCTTCACGCGCGTCTCGGCCGCCGCCGCCGCCAGCCGGCACGCTGAGCTCGCGCCCGCCGCCGCCGTGCCTTGGCTCGCGCCGGGAGCCGCGCCATCGGGGAGGCCGGATCCGGCGCGCCCGCCGGATTGAAGCGGGCGGAGAGCCGCGCGTGTCGCGCGCTCCACATCGAAGGGGAAGGGAGGGAGAAGGATGGCGCCCGAGGGAGGGAGGGGGTGACCGGGTGAGGGATCGAGAGAGAGAGTGGGGAGGGGAAGGGAGTTGGAGACCGGAGAGAGTGGGAAGGAGAGAGAGAGGATTAGGGTTAGGAGTTTCCTTTATATATTTATGACCATCGAATTGGGCTTTGGGCTGATGGGTTGGGCTTTATTTTCCTGGTGGCTGCTAATTACAAAACCGCCACGGTTAATCGATTAACCGGGCGGTTTTTCTTCCGCCGGGAGGGGGTGCCGAGCCACCTATTTTCCGTGGCGGTTTCTCAAATGCCCGCCACGGAAAATAAAATCGAACACCACGTAAAATCGGTTGTGTAGTAGTGCTTGGTCATTACTTGATTAAAGGAGTAATTTCTAGTGTGAGCATGGTGCTTAGACTAGGTTTATTTGTGAATGACACTTGCTTGGTAGGGAATCAGTGGTAGTATCATAAAGGTGACTTTATAGCTTTATTGAATCCTCTGTAGCCCACTTCCCACCAAGAAGAAACGTTAGACATTGTCTGCGTTCTTAGTAGAGTAATTTTGTCTTGCCCTATTAAGAATTAGCGTCCTAGATAGAACAATATGAAACAACGCTTATGAGTGTTTGAATTAGATTTGCTTGAGGAATCTCCTTTATCTCGCTAGTTTCTTAAGTACCTTGATTGTGAAGTTTGGGTTAAGTTAGATCTTAGTTATATTCACCTCTTTGTTCCTTTGGGTTTGATATTAAAACCGGGGAGTTTATCTTTGGTGAAGTGCTACAACGGTTTTCTATCTCTAAACTTGCGATATCTATATCTTTATTGTGTGCATATAATAAATACCAACAAGTGCACAAATCCGTGACAATTCCCATCAAATTCCTTTTCAAATCTTCTCAATCCATTCCAAATCTCTCTTGAACTCCCTCTTCATTCTATTCAATCTTCCCCAAATCTCAATTCAAGAATTTCTTTGATCCCTTTAAAATTACACCTCAATTCTCCTTTGAATTCATCCCCATTCCCTATCCGATTTTCCTTCAGCAAGGGGCTCACCTTTTTAAGTCTCATTGAGTAGAACTCTTCTCCCTTCGATTATCGCTTGTATCCGATCTGGGAGAAATGGATGCAAATGGTTGTTTTACCCACCAAACCTATTTTGTCTTCTTTGGTGGTATGGTTGTGGGTTTTGAAGATTCTTCTTTTTCTTTCCACACCTCTTTGTTTTTCTTGGGAGGTGTGGGAGTAGACTTTGGTCCTTCCTTTTGTTTTTGACAACTCTTTTTTCTACTCCTACGGTGCTTAAGAAGGGTCATCCAAGGATAAGGGGCGTTATTGTTTCCACATCTAGCACCAAAAAGTTTACTGGGACAAAATACCCTTAGATTTTCACCGGGTTATCTTCTGCAATCCCAGCGGGGTACCGTACCGTTGAGTCGGCTGGCTAGAGCATCATTGGCGTGGGTGCTAAGTGTGTGAAGTTCATCTTGTTGAATACAACCTTGGGCATAACACTTGACACTAGCCCCTAGGTCGCACAAAGTAGGATCAAGCCGTGTCACGATTGAACAAGTGTTGGTAGGGCACCATGATCCTTTTTGTTTTTTAGGCAGATGGTTGAGTCTAGCTGCATTACGCTCTTCCATCAACTTCACAACCTCTGTGGTTGGCATTGGTCACTTGTTGTTGATATGTAGTTGATGTATTTTGCGTAGGATGGTACATGTAAGACATCTATTAATGGGACACTTACATGTATCTTCTCTATCATCTCAACAAAGCGAGTGAATTGATCGTCCACGACTTGCTTCTTCATTCTAGTAGGGAATGGAAGGTAGATGGTGTCGACAAAGTCTTGTGGTACCGTTCCCTCTTCTCTTTGATCTTTTGGCTTCATGGCATAGGTTCTTCCTCGCCTTTGCGTTCTTCCTATTTTGTTGTTAGGATTCGGTGGATCATGAGTGGACTTAACACTGTCGTGGTCACCGCATTAACTTTTTCAAAGGAGTTTACTTGGTTGGCGGGGATCTTTCCTTCGTTGCTACTCCGAATGGTGGCAACAAAATGAGCTAATTTAGTTTCGATCATTTTACTAAAGCTCAACGAAAACGCCGACTACTTCCCTGAAATGCTAAAATGATTTCTCCGTCCGCTTGTGGATAAATATCTAACATATTGAGGACATTACCTAGTCGCATTACTAATTAATGTTAGACTAGCCTATTGTTAGACCATGGAGTGCCTACAGGCCTCGATTGTAGTGTGAGTGTGTGAGTAAGTTTAGGCATGGAGACCTGGCATGGATGGCCAGGAATGCTCTTCAAGCACAAATTCCAGTTTGATGGCTCTCTTGAGCGGTACAAGGCCCGTTGGGTTCTTCATGGATTCACCTAGCGGCTGGTGTTGACATTGATGAGACGTTCAAGCCCCATCGTGAAGCCTGCCATAGTGTGTATTGTGCTCTCTCCGCAGTGGCCAATTCATCGACTAGATGTGAAGAATGCTGTTGGTATAAATTAAATGCACACAATAAAGATAGAAATATCCGCAAAGCGCCGCGGATAGAAATACTGTTGTAGCACTTCACCAAAAGATGAACTCCCGGTTTTAAAATATCGAACCCAAAGGAACTGTAGATGAATATAACTAGCGTTTACCCAATCCACTTCACAATCAAAAGTACTTAAGAAACTAGCTAGAATTAGGAGATAACACTGACTTCTTGTTCTAATCTCGATAAACCCCAGTTTATTTATTCTATCATGGATGCTAATTCTTAATAAAGTAAAGCGAAATTACTCTACTAAGAACGTACAAAGCACAGCCGTTCACTTCTTGGCGGGAAGTGGGCTACAGAGGATTCAATAAAGCTATAAAAAGTCACCTTTATGATGCTACCACCGATTCCAAGCCAAAAGGGGCATTCACGATAACTCTAGTCTAAGCACCGCCAAGCATACACTAGAAACTATCCCTCTAATCAAGAGCAACCAAGATTAAAGTACTCTAAATAAGTTGCAAACTTGAAGAATAGAATAAACCAAAATTTACTTTAATTATGAAGTCGAAAACCGGATAATCTCCTCGAATACACTCCTCTCACGAAGAGAATGATCCGTTAGAATACAAGAGAGAAGATCCGACAGGCGCGAAACTCCTCCTCAAGCACTCCTCACTAATCTCTCTATTTCTAATAAACTCGATTGCTAATCAAGATCCTTAGTAGCTAATCTAGAAGTGGCTATGCTCTAATCATAGGATCTTGACTTCTCTAACCCTAGACTTCTCGAGAGAAGGAATTACGTCTAATGAAAACTAAATACTTGGATTAGGGTTTCGGGGGGTAGCCCCGCCCCTTCTTTATAGCCCCATAGGATGAATCTCAGCCCTTGGATCAACCGACTTGATTGGGCGCAATAGATCAACTCCATAGGTCGGGTTGTAGGAAGGTTCCGAAGCTAGACACGTGGTTCCACCGGGGGGTGCCGCGCGCAAGACGGGTGCCGCCCGCCCCACCTCCCGACATGTGGGCCCCCGGCCTTGGCGGCCGTGTTCTCTTCTCATTTAGACCCTTGAAATTGTACTAATCGCCTTGGTTCAGTCCTTTTCTTCCGTTTCTCTATTTTTTCTCTTTTTTTTCTGTTTTTCTTATTTTCCTGGAGTTCTCCCCCAAAACCGAGTGTGCACCAAAACTCGTGGAAATCATTAGAAATAATAAGATTTTAGTAGCATTCATCCCATGTTTGATAGCTTTCCATATATATAAAAGTGGTTAATAACTACCATCAACAAATGCCTTCCTTCATGAGAACACTGTCCGAGGCTGTCTCACTGCCAGCCAGCCCTCTGGGTTCGAGGATCCAAACTCTGTGTCATGTGTGTCTCCTCGGGAAGTCTCGTATGGGTTGAAGCGGGCGCCACTGTGCATGGTACAGTCGGATGGCGTCTTTTCTGCTGTCCATCGGGTTTGTTGAAGCTAAGTCAGACACCTCCCTCTTCGTGTTTCAACGTGGATCAGATATTGCCTACATGTTGCTCTATGTGGATGATATAGTCCTCACAGCCTCCACACCTACTCTCCTTCGGCGGATCATCTCAGTGCTTCAGCATGAGTTCACCATGAAGGATCTTGGTGTCCTGCATCACTCCCTCGGCATGCAGGTTCAGCGCCGTGGTGATGGTCTTCTACTCTCAAATGACGGTACATCTGGATATCTTGAAGCGCCCAGGGATGTCCAATGCAAGCCATGCTCCACTCCGCTTGACACCAATCCGAAGGTTGCTATAGGCGAGGGGGCCCCATTAATCCGAGCCTACGGACTTTCGCAGCCTTGCTAGAGCTCTACGATTACGACGTTCACACGGCCAGATATCTCGTATGCAGTTCAGCAGGTTTGCCTTCACATGCATGATCCTCGTGAGCCTCATCTTGCAGCCCTAAAGCGGATACTCCGCTATGTTAGAGGCACTCTCCATCTTGGGCGCCTCCGCGACCATCCTCTTCGTCCCGATCTTGTTGTCTACACCGATGTCTTGACCGGGCTAGTTGCCCGACACTCGTTGGTCCACCTCGGGCTCTGCCAGGTTCCTTGGCGGCGGCCTCGTTTTCTGGTCCTCAAAGCGTCGAAACACCGTGTCAAGATCCGGTCGCGGCGAGTATCACGGAGTGGCAAATGGAGTTGCGAGAGGCCACTTGGTTGCGCCCGGCTCCTTTTGGAGTTGCATGCCTCTCTCGGGCGCGCCACACCGGTATATTGTGACAATATCGATTAATGTCTACATGACCTCCAATCCTATACAAACATCGGCGTACCAAGCACATTGAGTTCGATCTTCACCGTCCGAGAGCGTGTTGCTATTGGTGATGTTCGAGTTACGCATGTCCCTACCCCTCCTCGCGATGCGACATCTTCACCACAGGGCTACCTTCCTCGGTGTTCACGGAGTTTAGGTCCAAATTAACATGCAAAGTGGCTGACGTTCCCGATTGCGGGGGAGTGTTAGACTAGCCTATTGTTAGCCCGATGGAGTGCCTACGGGCCTCCGATTGTAGTGTGAGTGTGTGAGTAAGTTTAGGCATGGAGACTTGGCATGGATGGCTAGGAATGCTCCATGCCTAATATATGTATCTGCACTCTGAATCAATCAAACATCATTTTGTGCCTAATCTCACTTTCAATTAATAGTGATGTTGCTAAGGATGGATTCAAACCCCGTGCTTAGTGGGGACATTAAGAAATCCCAATAGTTATGTGTAGTCATATTCAAGGATGTTGCACACAAGAGGTATTAGAAGAATGTTTATGAAGAAAGAGTCACGGAGCTACTTGCGGAAGCTGGAGGTCATGCCCATGCATTGTAATTGTTGCATGGACTCTCGAGTAGCTTGATGGATCCATCCAACGAGAAGTGACCATTCTATATGGAAGTATAGACCTACAGTAGTAGTGTGGAATATGTATATGAAAAATAATTTGAAATAAAGAGAATTGAATGGAAAACTACCCATAAAAAGAAAAGGAAAGGAAAAAAAAAAAGAAAAAGAAAAGACATCTTTAGGGTGTGTTTGGTTGGGAGTCGTGACTTTTGGAAAAAGCAGACGTGAGCTGTGGCTTTACAAAAAGCAGCTTTGTAAAAGCAACTATGAGAGAGTTAAAAGCCCCTTTGGTTCACTAGTTGTGGCTCTTTGAAGCTTTGCTTGCCAGCGACAAGCAGGTCCCGCATGTCGCTTCTTCCCTTTGGTTCCCATGTCACGCACGAGAGGGCTTGAGCATGGGACTAGAGATTCGCCAGGGAGGGGGAGGTCTCGCCAGCCGCATGGCCGCGGAGTCCGCCAGCCATGGGCGGAGCTAGCCCACCGGGAGCTCGGTCCGCTCGATCTCGCCCGAGAAAGGGAGGGGCTCGCCGGCTGCCTGCACTAGAGCCAAGGGGACGGGGCGCCGCACGGGAGCTGGGGATGGGCTCGACCCCGGCCATCCGTGCAAGCGACCCGCCCGGTGAGGCCGCTCCCCGCGCCACTAGGGGATGGAGCTCGCGGCGGTGATGGAGCACCCGCCCGGTGAGGGAGCAGGGGAGCGCCCGCTGGTGAGGGACGAGCCGGCCTCCGGCGGATGGGCGACCGGGATGGGGCTCGCCTTCCATGGCGCGGCGGGGGGACGGGATGGGGCTCGCCTTCCATGGCGCAAAGCGGCTGGACGGGGAAAGGGGCGACCGGATGGGAGAATAGAAGATCGAAACGTTATTTGCCCCCATCATAACCAATGGCGGTGGGTAATTTTCTCCAACTTGTCCATCCAAAAGCCAAAGAAAAGTAGGGGTCTGGAGGTGCTTTTGCATTTACATTAGGATGAAAGCTGCTTTTGCTAAAAGCGGTTGTTGGCTTTTGACCCCTTTGGTTGGGCTTTTGGCTTTTGGCAAAAGCAAAAAGCTAAAAGCCCAACCAAAGGGACCCTTAGTCTCAGTGGATGGTGGACTAAAGGTATTCACCCGCCAAGCGTGGGCGTTAATGTTACTAACCGATATTAAAGGTACGCTTCAGTCCTAATTGTCTGACTTGGGACTAGGGGCGGCTTTAGTACGTTCCGGTCTTCTAGATTCGTTGTCCCGGTTAGGAAACCGAGGTTTTGCAACCGGGTCTGTGGCCCCGTTCTCTTCAAGTGGATCATGCTTAGAATAGCCTGTTTCTATAGCCGGCGGCTGGGAAATATATATAATATATATTTAATTTTTAAAAGGATCGTTTTCACTACATCGCCAATGGGATGAACACGCGCCACGAGTGCAAATTTTCTATACCACGGAGGGCAACTAGTCATGTAGTACAAACAAGGGAACGGCGGCAAAAGAGGGGGAAAAGCACGCGGCCCCAAATGTGGTTTCGGAATACAGTTCCTTTTTGCACTGGTTGGCGAGTATGAATGCTATGTGTTTAATGTACATGTTCAATGTTATTGGTTAGCGACAATATTGGGCATGTGCAGCTCTTTCCTGAAACAACCAGCCACAGTGTTGTCACTGTAAATTTCAAAAAAAAAAAAAAAAAAAAGTGATGTCACTGCAGCTCTACTCATTTTTTATTCTTGGCCCATGACGCAAATCAAGGAAGTCTGTGAGATTACCAGAAGTAAATTGCACTGAACAGCACAGTATTCATGCATGCATATGGTCAGCTTTCCGGGCTGTGTGCGGTCACACGTTGGCCAGGCATCTTTACGCTTTGTTACAGTTGGGTCCTCCTCGTTTGACTTAGTTTGTGTTAATTGCCATCTTCATTCGTGAACTAGACTTTTAATTGGCCACATTACTAACAGCAGACATCTTTGAAATTCGCACCATATCAAATTTTGAAGCATCTTGGTTTAGGGTGTTTCAGCGATACTCCCTCCGTCCCTAAAAGGTCGTCGTCGTTGGCGTGCGTGTCACAAGTTTAACTCTATTTCTAGAAAATACGTGCAACATTTTTTATCTCTAAATAAATTTGATAAAAAACTAGATTCAAAGATCTATACAATGATACTAATTGTGTATTATGAATATTAATATCTTTTAATATATAATCAATCAAAATTATTTTTGGATGTGCAAATGACACTCTTTTAGTGATAGAAGTGACACTCTTTTAGTGACAGAGAGAGTATGGGACATCAACTAGCTCATACACATGTAAGCAATTTTTTTTCCTGTTTCTTCTTTCCTCCTCTCATTTTTTTATAAGCAGGTCCACAGACATCCTTGTTTTCTTAGTGAGATTGGTGTGGAGATAAGAGATAATCTCTTATCTTTTCCAATTTCTATCTCTTCTACATAAGAAAAGTGCGGGCATGGATTTCTATGAGTTACTCCCTCCATCCCAAATTATAAGGCATTCTAAGAATCTTGGAGAGTCAAAACATCTCAACTTTGACCAAAATTATAGAAAGAATTAAAAATATTTATGACATCAAATAGGTATATTATGAAAATATATTTAACGAAGAATCCAATGATACTTAATTGATATCCTAAATGTTATTGTTTTATCATATACATTTGGTCAAACTTACAATGCTTTGACTCTCTAAGATTATTAGAATGCATTATAATTTGGAATGGAGGGAGTAGCTTAAATGGCACTGAGGGGACACCCGCTCTACGCTGGAAAGTCTCTAGGTCGTTACATCAATCTCTAGCGATGAAATAACGTGTTAAGTCGTCGGCGTTTGCACCAGGCTTGTTAGACTTTGCCTCTGTTAATTACTAGATCGGTGTTGGTTTGCAGTCAACAAGACCTACTGAATGAGTTCTTGTATCAAGAAGAGAACAAAGACGCTCTGGTAGTATAGTTGTCAATACTATATAGGTTGAAGATCTCTATGCACCTGTCGAGCAAGAAGGCAAAGAAGGATGAATGTCAGCTGCTGGAGGACAACACTGGCAACCGCTAGAAGGAATGAGCCGTCTCGGACGAAGATGCAAGTCATCGCCTTTTGTCCAATCGTTGGCTAAACCGATGGATGTTATCTTGCTCTCTGTAATATTTTTTTTTTAGAGTTCCAGGGTAAAAACCACACCCCGGCCTTTTAACTGTGTCAAAAGACCAAAGTTCAATACAGCTCAGTTTTCAAAAACCAAAACTAGACATCTGCGAAAGCGTAGAAGACTGAAGCAAAACAGAAGGTTAAACGAAAAACCTTGCTTGCTCTCTGTAACGATGGTGATACTTGTGTGGTGGCATCGACCCGCTTTTACTGTGACGTTCCTTCAGGCTTTCTGTCTGCAGCTCCTCTGATGCTGGTTTCCTAGCTCTTTCTATCTCCATGTTCCTTTTTGCTTGATATACTCTCGAAATGGGGAATCCCCTCGATTTGTAAAAACAAGACCTATTGAAAAACATACTCTACTAGATCCTATATCTATCTATATAAAGAGGCAATCGTGTCACGAAGCGGCTTTTCTTTTTGCCAAACAGTACTTCAAACTTGGAACCGAGCATGACGATATTAGCGAGATTTCTTTCTCATCAAAGACGTTAATTAGGTATAGACTTGCGAAGTCAAGATCGGTGATTAATTTTTTAATTTTATTTTAAATAAGGCAAGCACTTGAAGTTTTGATAACAAAAAAAGTAAAGTCCCCGTTTTGGGCTACATGGGCAGTTCTATAAAGCAAACACAGATAATTTGGTCTTGGTCCAAGATACGGCTGACACTCCCCATTTCTAGGGCTCAAAGTGGCGGAGCTAGGATTTGAATCTAGGTATGTCTAGCAAAAATATCTCGCAATCAATATGGTGTATACTCTAAGATATAATCAAATCTAGCGGAATACAGTGCATGCATCCATGTTATCCTTCGGACCTTGCCCAATGTACCTATCTTCATCAACCTTCGTCCCTGCTCGTATTAAAGTTGTAGCTCAAGAAATTAATGGAGCTGTTTTTGAGATGACTAATTTGGTGTGGTGCGAGCAGTGCGGTCCTAGAATTTTGAGGGCCCTCAGGCGAACTCATCGTGACGACCCCTATATACCATGCATAACATCTTATAATATATAGATGCTAATTTTACTTGCAAAGCGACAGCAATCCATTACAGGAACATCAGGCACAACACTACTTCAAGCTGCAAAAACTTATGTATAGCACCTTTTTTTTTGATTGAATAGAGTGATCTTCTTGTGTTTTTCATTTTTTCTCAGTCCCTGACAAATATTTCTTAGTTAACATTCTAAAATTCTAACATATGGCTATATGAGTACAAAGTACTATAAGTCCGAAAGACTACAAATAATTAATTTGGATTAGAAAATGAACAAGATAAAAAAATATCTAGGGCCTAGACATGAACTAAAACAGGCGATCACAATTCATAAGAAGTCAAATGAAGTGTTGACGGTAGTTAACGTTCATCATCAACCATCAACATTACTTAGAAAAAAAATGCATAGAAATGGTCACCAACATAGAAATAGGGTTTAAGCCGACAATTTCCATGAGTTTTGGTGAAACTGTGTATTTATAGGGATTAAACAGGAAAAGAGCAAGGAATATCCAAGATGTCGGCATAAAAAGTATATTCCAATCGGCATCAATGAAATAAGAATCTAGAAGACGCGAGAGACCACGCTGCACAAGGTGCGGCCCCATGTGTCACTAAGACAGGCCACATGGCCCCACTTGTCTGCCTACATCTTGCTATGTCAGGTGTCCACCACCTCAAGGATTGCATCTCAACCATTGATCAAGGTCTATTTGATCCGAGGACTCCGTTGCATCCTAGGCTCCTATATAAGTCAGCATATACCCCCTGGGCTGAAGCAATTCAATTCCATTCAATTCTAATCAAAGGCAGAAACCCTAAGCCTCCTCTAAAAACTAGAAGCCGTAGATAGAACTGAGAGCCAACCATCAAAAGGAGATTAGTCTTATGGTCCCCACGTGAGAGATTAGGACTAGTCTTATTTAGATATAGAGTGGAGGGAAGAGTTGGATCGAGGAAAAGTGTCAGACACTGTCGGTGTCTCCTCTTCGGTCTGCGGGTTCAAGTTCCATCTAGAGATGTAAATTAAAATATTAATTTTGCTTAATTCCTGTTAAAGTTTAATTTTTAATATTTAATCTATAGCTTTTAAGAAGGTCTAGACAATTAAAGCTTAAAATATCCAATTGCTAATGCTTAATGAGTTTCACTAGCTTTGTTGTATATTTGAGTTTCATCAACAGGAATTATAAGCCACGACAAAAGGAGGCATTTGACTACTTGATAGAGCATTCATTCAACAATCATAATCATCAATGCTCCACCAAGGAAGGACGACATCACCTCCATCCGTCAACCTCATCTCAACACCAACACGTTATAATCAAGCTTGGGGAGACCACCCCAAGTTAGTAAGATAAGTATCTTTCTATTATCATTTTCTCTCTATTATCATTTTTATTACTAGCTTATATGATTGCTTGCTTTAAAAAGTCATAAAAGATGCATAATGTTTTAAATCAAATAAAAAAAAAGTTTGTCTTAGATATTTATATGCTTGCTTTTAAGGTGTGGTTAATAAGTTTTTGTTAAAATAAAGTTTGCTTTGGAAATGATGAATAGTTGCTCTGCTCTATTTCTTTTTAGTACCTTGTTTTTAATTTGAAATTACTCCGATGTTTTGGATATATTTGTCCTGCTTTCAAATTTGCTTTATACCGGACTTGTGGGTAGCATACGCTTGATCTAAGTCTGGGTAATTGGGGGATATGATATGAGAGAGTCTAAGCTACTATTTATCTTGTCCTTTATGAAACTATATCTGGTGATTTGTTTTTGAAAAGTTAAAATCTTTCATGATGAGCTCTTGTTTGGCAGAGTGTTAAATTCCTACCAAAGCCATATTTATGATATTTAGATTTGGAAAACTTTCCAATACATATGCTATTTGCTTTGGATTGAGTAGTTCAAGCTTTGCTTTTTACCTGTGAGAGTCCAGTCATGAAAAGACAAGTTTTATCCAAACACCTTCCACATATATTCATATGCATTGTTCCTACAATGGGAATGATCATAATACCATTCAATCTATATCCACTATTACATGTTTCATTCCTACACTGGGAATAAACAACCCATGAAACTATAGGAAGCCAATGGTTATTTACTCCGGATATCTTTGTTGTTATCTCTCAAAAGTATATCGATTATAAAGAGATTTGGGTTGCTTTGCTAAAAAAGAAAAGAAAAAAAGAGAGAAGAGAGTAAAAAGGACAAGTGTCCACAATAAAACAATGGGTACTTAGATGCCCGCCTCTCTAGAAAAAAGAAAAGAAAAAGAAAGAAAAAAGAAAAGTATGCAGCCCAGGTTCTCTCAAGTTTCCAAGTTTCAAAAGTAGAACTAGTTTTAGCCACCAAATATACACCTATCCATCATATTCTCTACACATGCAATCTTTGTTCTTGACTGGCTGAACTCTCTATGGATCCATTATTTGAACTATAATATATCCTTTGCAGATATGCAACATTATTTAAGAGTGCCACTCCTATGAGCCCCACATAAGCCATATTTTAGAGAGAGAGAGAGAGAGTGAGTAAAAGTGAGATGAGAGATAGCTTAATATACTCAGCCTTGTTCCACAAATACTACATACTTAAGAGAGAAGGCATAACACTATTAATGCCTAATGAGGATCCATAAATACCACATATTGAGAGACGAGAGTGCTATTCAATTCGAGCTTTGAGTTTTATTTTGAAAATTTATGAAAACTCCGAATATTAGTTGATCTAAGACTTGAGACATAGTGCTTGACTTGATTGTTTTATCTTTCAATTACTCAAGACCCAAGTGAGAGTTAAAAGCTCCATGGTTTAAGGTTATTTGGGTGAATTTGAAGTCGAAATGATTATTATCCGATCTGGAGTAGAGTTTCTTTTTGAAAGCATGTGTACTCTTTAAGAATGAAAGCATTGTAAAACTCCTGATCCAATTTTGTTTTTAATAAATAGCTTTGCTAAGGGATTAGCAAAGGGTAAGCTTGGGGGACGATAGATAATGTCTAAAATTAAGTATTTATTTTCCTACTAAATCATGGATAAATAATATAAAAGATTATTATTACTAATAGATTCTATGAGTTTTGGTGTTCTCACTTGTTTTGCAGGTTAGGTAAGTTTTCACTTAATAAAAGTATCTCAAATGATGATTTGGAGTACACCATTGCGAAAAGCTCGTCGAGACGATCGAAACCAGAACATATTATTTGCTATATTTGAAGCTCGGAATGAAAAGATATTAATTTCACAAATAATAGAAGATTAAGAGCTGCAGGATTAATTGGGCCCCGATGAGAATTTGGCCCATGAAATCCTATCTACATTATAATGAGATATAGTGAAAGGTTGAAAGGTCCTAGATAGCTAGAGGGGGGGGTGAATAGCCTATAAAAAAATTTCTACAAACTCAACTCAACAAACCGATTAGTATAAAACACGGCGTAAAAGCGGTTTGCACTAGCTCTAGTGGTCTTGCAAGCCTTCTAGTGACAAGACTAAATATGCTATGATCTCTAAGTCACACAAGGTCTATGTCACTACTCGACTAGTGAGCAATCCTAATATGGTCCTTATGCTAGCAAGAACAACTACACAAAGCAAGGCTAGCTCTCTACTCAAAGTAAACTAGGAAGGTAAATACAAGAGTGAGAGCGATATACCACCACGTAGAGGATGTCAACCAATCACCGGGAAGTAGATGAACTATCAATCACTCGAAGGTGATGATCCACACGAAGAGACAATGAACAAGTCGATTTGTTCACCCGGAGTTCGCTTGTACACCGACAAGTTACTCTCCGGTTGTGCCGACCAACACAAGGATGGTGTTTGAGCTAGGCGGTGCCCTTGCTAGCCTCAACACACCACTCAACAAGTGTGGTACCCAAGACATGAGCAATGTATTCCTTGCACTTTGTCTTCCCGACGAGGAGTGCGTGATCCTCTCACAATTTCAACCGGGTGGCCAAGAAACAATCACCTCTTCTTGCCAACAACTCCACCAATCCACCAAAAGCCGGCTAGGAGCGGTGTCTCCAAAAGAAACGAAAACCCACCGGCTCACAACGATCCCCAAGTGCCTCTAGATGCAAGAACTCGATGCAATGCACTAGGATCAACTCTTCTCTCAAGAATGAAGCTCAAATCAAGAATGAGAGGGAGGGAAGCTTGCTTGCTTGCTCAAAGGTGTTAGGAGTGATTCAAATGTCCAAGAGAGAGAGCAAGGAGCAGCCATGGGGGTATATATAGGCCACACCACGAAATGTGGTGGAAAGGGTGAAAGCCACGCTTTCTGCGGCGGCCGACCGGACCTTCGACCGGACTCACCGGTGAGTCCGGACGGTGGGTCCGGTCACAACCGACAAAACCCAAACCGCCCGGTGACCCCCTGCCTCGAGAGCTTCCGGCCGCGATGCGGTCATGCTTCCGGCCGCGATCGGACGCATCCGGCCGGGCGTCCGTCACCCGTCGGCGCCCGAGCCGTTTGCGGATCTCTCGCGCGGCGACCGACGACCCGGACCGTCCGGTCACTTCCGACCAGCTTCCGGTCGGTGCGTCCGGCCATGCCGAGCTGCGAAATCTTCGTCGTTTCATCGCCGTTCTTTAAACCTTTGCTCCAAACCGACTTCCGTCACTTGTTTCTTGTTGCCGACATGCCGAAGAACACCTCGACACCATGTGTTAGCATTTTCGAAACATTTTCACCAAGGACGGAGTTAGCACTTTAGGTTAGAATGCATGCATATGAGACTTGAACCTAAAGGCACGTGAGGACCGATATGTACGATAAGTTTCCCCTCTTTATAGTACGGCTTATCGATCCTATAACCATCCACACCCTCTATGGTGTCTTGGGTGTGAAATCAAAAGCCCTATGGTTATACCTTTGCCTTGGGACCTTTGATCTCCGAAACTCCACCGAGTTGCATGCTTGATCAACTTTTGAATCACCTCGATCCATCCTCCATGATCACAATGCACCAACTCCGGCCCGACCAATCTCCAATCATGTCAAACACTTAGCATTGAGAGATTAGTCCTTAGGTGTCACTAATTAGCCAAAACCAAACAAGAGATCTTCAATCTCCCCCTTTTTGGTAATTGGTGACAACCCGCATAAAGGTTTTATGATTAATGTTTTTGAACATACAACGGTTGTCCAAGCATTTTGCTTACAATCATAGGATTGGACAATCATCATAGTTCGGTTTTGGTAGCATGAGCTCCCCCTACATGTATGCCACGAGTTTGGAACGAAGCATTGCATACATGTATGAATATTGAAATTGAAGGTGAGCTATGTCACCAAAATGATGCTTAGGTGAAAGAAATGGACCTTTGAAGCGTGATACCAATCGGAGTTGCGCCATTTTCACCATACAAGCATCAAGGTAACTAGATTTTCATCAAAACTCAAAGTACCACGTGAGATCACAATATAAGCAAGGTACTTGAATTAAGAGCGGAATTTAGAAAATCTAGCTAGCTCCTATGCATGCTAGTTATCAATCATTTGTAAACCACTTGTACAAACTAGCATACACCACACAAGCATGTATATATGGAATTTAAATATATGTGCAATGAGCAAGTCATATGTTAGTGCACAATCAAATGCAACAAATTGTATATGAGCTTGCTCCCCTACTTGTGTGAATCACTTGTAAACTCATGAACCACATGAGAGGTTTTCAAAAACATGTGAAATTTTTAATTTTCTAAAACCTTTCATGCACTAATCTCTCCCCCCTTTGTCGACAATTTTCACAAAAGGTATGACCATGTTGTGTTATGGAAGAGAGAATAGTGCTCAAATTTGGTCAAATTTGGATCTCTTGTCAAACATATATTTCGGTTTGAACCAAAGACAAGCTTCTTCACACCTCATGACAAGGGTTATCTTGCCTATGTTGAAGCATATGTGTGAAAAGATAGCCAAATTCAACACTTGAGATTGCAAGCCTATAAACATGTCATATGTCATCACTAGATCAAACAAGCATAAATAGCAATAGTGATGGCATACATACATTGAAATCCTTTTTATTTTCCATGAATGCTTTCTAAGGTATAAGTTATATGTCTATATGTTCTAACAAGTCCTTAGTTATCATGAATGCCATGTCAAACAATGATACCTTTGCTTTGCTTGATGTAGGGGCATGTCATGATAGTGGGGTGCATTCAACTCATATTTGAGAAGTCAAGGATATTCAACTCATTTCTTAGCTTGCAAAACCTCTTCTCATCTAGTGGCTTTGTAAAGATATCGGCTAGTTGATCTTCGGTGCCAATAGGTTGGATAGCAATGTCACCCTTTTGTTGATGATCTCTAATGAAGTGGTGTCTTATGTCAATGTGCTCGGTTCTTGTATGTTGAACCGGGTTTTGAGTCATCTTGCAAGCACTTTCATTGTCACAATACAAAGGCACATGATGGAAATCAAACCCATAATCCTTCAATGTTGATCTCATCCATAGCAATTGTGCACAACAACTACCGGCACTAATGTATTCGGCCTCGGCGGTTGAAAGTGTCACACCGGTTTGCTTCTTTGAGGACCAAGATACTAGAGATCTTCCAAGGAATTGACAAGTGCCACTTGTGCTTCTTCTATCAACCTTGCATCCCCATAGTCGGAGTCCGAATATCCAATAAGCTCAAAGTTTGACCCCTTGGGATACCATAGCCCAACATTTTATGTGTGCTTCAAGTACCTCAATATCCTTTTTGATGCGGTGAGATGTCTCTCTCTAGGTGAGGATTGAAATCTTGCACACTTGCCAACACTAAACATCACATCGGGCCTAGAAGCGGTCACATAGAGTAAGCTTCTAATCAATGACCTATAGTACCTTTGATCAACCATATTGTCACTCTCATCATTGTCCAATGATCCATTGGTACCCATTGGTGTATTAATGCCCTTTGCATCTTGCATGCCAAACTTCTTGATCATGTCTCTAATGTATTTCCCTTGACTAATGAAGGTGCCATTCTTCATTTGCTTGATTTGAAGACCAAGGAAATATGTGAGCTCTCCAAGCATAGACATCTCAAATTCTTGTGCCATCATCTTGGCAAACTCTTCACAATACTCTTGATTTGTTGATCCAAAGATGATATCATCAACATATATTTGCATGACAAACAAATCATTGCCAATCTTCTTAGTGAAAAGAGTAGTGTCAACTTTGCCCATCTTGAAGCCTTTCTTGAGTAGGAAGTCTCTCAACCTCTCATACCATGCTCTAGGTGCTTGCTTCAACCCATACAATGCCTTGTTCAACTTGTACACATGGTTGGGATGATGGTAATCTTCAAAACCGGGTGGTTGCTCAACATACACTAGCTCATTGATGAAGCCATTGAAAAAAGCACTCTTGACATCCATTTGATAGAGCTTGATGTTGTGTGCACATGCATAGGCCAATAGAATTCTAATTGCCTCTAATCTTGCAACCGGAGCATAAGTTTTACCAAAGTCAAGACCCTCTACTTGAGTGTAACCTTGTGCAACTAGTCTTGCTTTGTTTCTCACAACAATGCCATCTTCATCTTGCTTGTTCTTGAACACCCATTTGGTTCCAATGACATTGTAGTCCTTTGGTCTCTCTATCAATTCTCAAACTTTGTTTCTATCAAAGTTATTGAGCTCCTCTTGCATTGCAATGACCCATTCTTCATCCTTCAAGGCATCATCAACCTTTTTCGGGCTCTTCTTGTGACACAAAAGCAAAGTGTTCACAAAAGGCCGCTAGTCTTCCTCTTGTTTGTACTTCACTTGCAATGTCACCAACAATTTGAACAATTGGGTGATCTCTAGCTATGCTTGAGCTTTGGAGTATTGGAACTTGATTGCTTGAGCTTGGTTGATCACTTGTTGTAGCTTGAGATGATGTACTAGCTTGTTGTTGATCTTGAACTTGAGCACCACTAGCTTGAGTGATTTGCACTTCATCTTTGTCATCATCAACTTGAGTTGGCCTAATATCACCAATGTCCATGCCTCTCATGGCATTTACCAATTGAGTTCCACTAACATCATTGAGGTTCTCATCTTCATCTTGGGACCCATTGGTTTCATCAAATTCAACATCATGGACTTCTTCTAGCACTCCACTTGAGTTGTTCCACACTCTATATGCTTTGCTTGTGGTGGAATAACCAAGTAGGAACCCCTCATCACACCTCTTGTCAAACTTGCCAAGTCTTGCACCCTTCTTCAACATGTAGCATTTGCACCCAAATACTCTAAAGTATGCAATGGTTAGCTTTCTTCCATTCAATAGCTCATAAGGTGTCTTGTTCATCATGGGATGGCAATACAATCTATTGATGTAGTGGCATGCGGTGTTGATTGCTTCGGCCCAAAATGATTGACTCACATTGTACTCACTAAGCATTGATCTTGCCATCTCAATGAGAGTCCTATTCTTCCTTTCAACTAGGCCATTGGATTGTGGTGTGTACTTGGCCGAAAGTTGATGCATGATCCCATAGTCATCACATAGCTCATCAACTCTTGTGTTCTTGAACTCACTACCATTGTCACTTCTCACTTTCTTGACTATGATATCAAATTCATTGTGCACCCTCTTGAGAAATGTCTTGAACAATGAATACACATCACTCTTGTCATTGAGAAAGAACACCCAAGTGAATCTTGTATAATCACCCACAATCATAAATCCATACTTGTTGCCACCAATGCTTGTATATGCGGTTGGGCCAAACAAGTCAATATGGATCAAATCAAATGCCTTGCAAGTACTCATGAAGCTCTTCTTTGGATGAGTATTGGCAACTTGCTTGCCGGCTTGACATGCACTACATAGTTTGTCCTTATCAAAGTGAACATCCTTCAAGCCTCTTACTAGATCATGTGTCACTAACTTGTTGAGTTGCTTCATGCCAACATGACCAAGCCTTCTATGCCATAGCCAACCCATGCTAGATTGAGATATCAAGCATGTACTAATTTGAGTCTCACTAGCACCAAAATCCACAAGGTAGAAGTTGTCAAATCTAATTCCCTTGAAGATCAAGCTTGAATCTTTTGTATTCACTATCTCAACACTATCTTCACCAAAGATGCACTTATAACCAAGATCACAAATTTGTGCCACCGAAAGCAAATTGTACTTCAATATGTCAACTAGTGCCACATTTGATAATGTCAAGTCATTGGTTATTGCTATCTTGCCTATGCCTTATATCTTGCCACTCTTGCTATCACCAAATGTAATAGGCTTGCCATTTTCTTGAGTTGAATCAATAATGTTGAACTTTCTTGCATCACCGGTCATATGTTGAGTGCACCCACTATCAAGGATCCAATGATTCCCCCAATCTTGTAATTCACCTACAAGCAAATAAGAATGACTTAGGTACCCATTTTCCCTTTGGGTCCTTGGAGGTTAGCAACCAAAGCCTTTGGTACCCAAATTGTCTTCTTCTTTGGGCCAACAATGGGTGAACCAACAAACTTTTCCTTGACACCCTTCTCACCCTTGGTAAGCATATAATAAGAATCAAAATGTGATGGAATGCACTTTTTGTTGCCTTATTGTTTATTTTAGTGTTCATTTTTGAGCACATTTTTGCATCTATTGCAATAGGACCCATTGCTCTTCACAAAGCTAGGCTTTGGAGTAGCAAAGGCCTTCTTGCCTTTCTTGGGGACATAGCCTAAGCCTTCCTTGTTAAGGGAAAACCTTTGGCTACCCAAGCACTTTAGCAAGTAGGCATCCCCACCATATGCCTTCCTTAAGGAGTGGGTGAGCTCATCCACCTCTCTTTTGAGAGTCTCATTCTCAACTTTTAGTGATGAATCTAAAATTACTCCATCACTACTAGTAGAGCTTGAGTGGGTTGATGTGGATGTGCAAGGAATAGATGGTTCTTCAACATCAACCACAAAGGGTTCATCTATGATGTCACATGTTGAACCAACATCCTTCTTGATGATTGAGCAAGCTCTATCATTCTTCTCTAAGAGCAAGGCATGGGCTTTTTGAAGCCTTGTATGAGCTAGCTCCAATTCCCCATGGTCTTCCTTTAGACCCTCATGGGTGGCCTCTAGCTCACTAAAGTTTTGCTCAAGAGTTTTTACACTCTTTTGCAAAGCTTTACATTCCTTGTCCTTAGTCTTAAGCATGATATGAGTTTGCTTAAGCATCTCAAGGAGATCATCTCTAGTGGGTTCATCATCATCATCATCATCATCACTATCATATTTTACTTCATTAGCATTTAGTTCTTCATGCTCATGCAATGATACCTTAGTGGCCTTAGCCATGAAGCATGAAGGTGATGAGCCGAAGAGGGATGACGTCTTGTGTTGGCCAATTGCACTCATGGCCTTGGGCTTCTCTTCCTCTTCATCGGATGAACCATCACTATCCCAAGAACAAACAAAAGCACCATCATTTGTCTTCTTGAATGTCATGGTCTTGCTCTTCTTGTTTGTCTTGTTGCCCTTGTATCCCTTCATCTTCTCCTTTTCTTTCTTGATTGGGCAATCGGCAAGGATGTGATAAGGGCTATCACACTCAAAGCACTTTCTTGGCTCTTCATTGCTCTTGGATGAATCATTTCTTCTTCTAGAGCCTTGCCTAAACTTCTTGCTCTTCAAGACTTTGCTAAACTTCTTCACAAACATAGCAAACTCTTGATCAATCTCCTCAAGGTTGACTTCCTCATCATCTTCTTCTTGAGCCTTAGACTTGCCCTTGGCCTTGGATGAGGTGGTGGCGGCCTTGAATGCCACAACCTTCTTGTTCTTATCATCTTCCTTCTCCACTTCATCTTCCATGCCATCAACTTGCTCATCGGTTAGCACTTCACCAAGCAAGTCACTAGGTGTCATTGTGTCCAATGCACCTCTAAAAAGAATCTTCCTCAACATAGCAAATCTCTTGGACAAGCACATTAAGAATTTGTGCCCAAAGTCTCTATCCAATGTCTTCACTCCCAATGATTTGAGATCATTAACAATCACTTGGAGCCTATGGAATATCTCCGGTATGCTCTCATCTTTCTTCATCTTGAAATTCTCAAATTCACTCTTGAGAACATACAATTTGGCACTCTTCACCACCTTAGTGCCCTCATAGGTCTCACATAGCTTCTCCCACACTTCACTTGCCTTCTCAAGGTCTTTGATGCCCTCAAACACTTTGACATCCATGCCATTGTACAATGTGTTCAATGCCATGGTGTTGCATTGCTTGTTTGACTTGTCGGTGGGAGTGAGATTGGTTGGATCAAGGATGGCATAATCCTTCTCGGTCACTTCCCATACTTGGTCATTGATTGATCCCAAGTATATTCTCATGCATCTCTTCTAATAATCAAAATTCTTGACCCCATCAAAGAAAGGAGGCTTTCCCCCAACATGGTTGAACACGACATTAGCAATACTATCACACCAAGGTTGTTAAGCCTTCAAATATGGTGACCACGGCTCCGATACCACTTGAAAGGTCCTAGATGGCTAGAGCGGGGGTGAATAGCCTATAAAAAATTTCTACAAACTCAACTCAACAAACCGATTAGTATAAAACAAGGCGTAAAAGCGGTTTGCACTAGCTCTAGTGGTCTTGCAAGCCTTCTAGTGACAAGACTAAATATGCTATGATCTCTAAGTCACACAAGGTCTATGTCACTACTCTAACTAGTGAGCAATCCTAATATGGTCCTTATGCTAGCAAGAACGACTACACAAAGCAAGGCTAGCTCTCTACTCAAAGTAAACTAGGAAGGTAAATACAAGAGTGAGAGCGATATACCACCACGTAGAGGATGTCAACCAATCACCCGGAAGTAGATGAACTATCAATCACTCGAAGGTGATGATCCACACGAAGAGACAATGAACAAGTCAATTTGTTCACCCGGAGTTCGCTTGTACACCGACAAGTTACTCTCCGGTTGTGCCGACCAACACAAGGATGGTGTTTGAGCTAGGAGGTGCCCTTGCTAGCCTCAACACACCACTCAACAAGTGTGGTACCCAAGACACGAGCAATGTATTCCTTGCACTTTGTCTTCCCGACGAGGAGTGCGTGATCCTCTCCAATTTCGCCCGGAGGTGGCCAAGAAACAATCACCTCTTCTTGCCAACAACTCTACCAATCCACCAAGCCGGCTAGGAGCGGTGTCTCCAAGAGAAACGAGAAACCCACCGGCTCACAACGATCCCCAAGTGCCTCTAGATGCAAGAACTCGATGCAATGCACTAGGATCAACTCTTCTCTCAAGAATGAAGCTCAAATCAAGAATGAGAGAGGAGGGAGGCTTGCTTGCTTGCTCAAAGATGTTAGGAGTGATTCAAATGTCCAAGAGAGAAAACAAGGAGCAGCCATGGGGGGTATATATAGGCCACACCACGAAATGTGGTGGAAAGGGTGAAAGCCACGCTTTTACCGGCTTGACCGGGGCGCATTGACCGGACTCACCAGTGAGTCCGGCCGGTGGTCCGGCCACAACCGACAAACCCAAACCAGCCAGACCCCCCCTGTCTCGAGCGTCCGGTCGCTGATCCGGTCATGCTTCGGCCGCGATCGGACGCTTCCGGTGGGCGGGTCCGGTCACCCGTCGGACGCCCGACCCATTTGTAACACCCTCTCTGCCAGACGCACTTGGCCGGACCGTCCGGTCACTTTTGACCGAGCTTCCGGTCGGTGCGTCCCCGCCACGCCGAGCTCGCGAAATCTTTCGTCGTTTTGTCGCCGTTCTTTTCGCCTTTGCTCCAAACCGACTTCCGTCACTTGTTTCTTGTTGCCGACACGCCGAAGAACACCTCGACACCATGTGTTAGCATTTTCAAAACATTTTCACCAAGGACGGAGTTAGCACTTTAGGTTAGAATGCATGCATATGAGACTTGAACCTAAAGGCACGTGAGGACCGATATGTACGATAAGTTTCCCTCTTTATAGTACGGCTTATCGATCCTATAACCACCCACCCTCTATGGTGTCTTGGGTGTGAAATCAAAAGCCCTATGGTTATACCTTTGCCTTGGGACCTTTGATCTCCGAAACTCCACCGAGTTGCATGCTTGATCAACTTTTGAATCACCTCGATCCATCCTCCATGATCACAATACACCAACTCCTCCCGACCAATCTCCAATCATGTCAAACACTTGGCATTGAGAGATTAGTCCTTAGGTGTCACTAATTAGCCAAAACCAAACAAGAGATCTTCAAAGGTTTAGTGCCATATTGCTTGCTAAAGGTAAAGGGAGATCAGGAGACCCTTATATATAGAACCCTAGACCTATAGAATTAATCAATTATTTTCTAATTCATTATTTATCTCATTGATTAGAGAGGGGTCCCAATGTAAGGAACTCTCTCTTCAATGTAGATCTAGGGTTAGACTTTCCAATGTAATAGATTAGATCTAGTTGAGAGTTAGGGAGAGCGGAGCTGCACTCCGGTTCTGGAGAGTCTTCAGAGTATTGGTATGTCTTTGTATCTTCACTCTACAAGGCTTATGCTTTAATATATATTTATCTTCTCTATTTACTTATGCCTTTCATATATTTATGGTTAGTATAGTTGTTATGCAATTGCATAGGATCTCCGTTCGCATCGAGTGCTCTAGTTATTCATGGTAGCTAGAGTAGTAATTGCTAGTGTAGACTTGGTGTCTATCCTATAGGTTACCTGAGATTGCACCCAATCCTACGGATAGTTTGTGGTAGCCCCTGTGGTGACAAACGACGGCCGACGTATTCCACCACGTTCAGGATGGTGTTTGTAGGACTATAGTTAGAGCTTCCTAGCCTCCTTCTCATCCCTTTCTGTGGCTAGTGTTACGTGTCCCGAAGTGTTATTGTGTGATTGCTATATCTAGCCATACTTCAGTTATCTTAGAACCAAGGTAATAGAGAACCTCGATCTCTCCCGTTGACCTTGATTAGCTAAGCTATTCATTTGTCTTATAATTATTAGCCGTGTTATTATTCATAGATTACTTTATGCCTTATTATTTATAATATTATTTATATTTATCACTTACCCTCTTCAGTCTAGTTGGTTTACTAAGTTAGCGGATGCATGATTGTGAGTTATTAGAATTCTTTAGCCAAAGCTTCCTTTTGGATACGATACTCTATAATACTCTCCTAGGGAAAAGCTACAATGGTGTTACGTGGCGCTTGCGAGAATTCTTCTTATTCTTTTAGCACTTAATAAACATCAACAACAACTAAAACCTAAATTATTTTTCTACAAAACACTCTAAAAATGTTTTCAAAAACCACACAATTCAGATCTCACCATATAGAAAAATCGGGTTCCTTTGTTTGCTTGCTTGTTGAGCTTATGGTGGCAACAAGAGAAAAGCATAGTCCAGATTCAAATTATGGAATAAATGCATGAGAGTCAATTTACAACTTTCTCTGGGAAATAATAATATAATGGGGACATGTATACAACTATATATAAGTACAAGTGAATATTTACATAAGTAAAAGTCAAGAGAATAAAGATACATGTGCTTGTACAAATAATATATGTAAAAAGTATACATGAAAATAAAAAAAAGGAAGAAAGAACAGAGAGCAATAGAAAAAGGAATGGAAAATGGAAAAGGATCATGGGCTCACTTCCTCCCTTCTGGCTCGGCCGGCTCCCTCCTCTTCTTTTCTTCTCACGCGCGCGAAGCAAGGTGCCCAAGGCCCGATGGCGAGCCAAGCACGGCCTCCCACTCCTTCCTTTTTCCCTATCGCCCAGACAAAGTGGGGCCGAACCGGCTTCATCCCCTTCCTCTGCCCACATCACAACGCGGCGTGCGACAATCACGGCCCGCCATACCTCATGGCCCACCGTGCCAAGGGACGGACAACCTCCGCCGCGAGGAAGGTACGCTAACTCGCTGCGGAGCCATCGCGTCGTCTTTCCACCGCCGCAGGAGGAAGCTTCCAGCGCACCGCGGCGCTGGTGACCCTGCCGATGCACCCGGTGGCCTTGGCGTGACGACCGCGATGAGCCCGCTCACGGGGACGCCATCGCTGCGTAACTCGACATTGTCCACGTCCTGGCAGGTTTACGCGCACAAGGACTAGAGTCGACGGGCATAACACGCCACGGACCGAACCTGCACCTTGCTGTCATGGTGTGGCCGACAACCCGTGGCTTCCGTGATAAGACCACTCAACATGCCCGACCACGAGCACGGCGACACGTCACGGCCAGCTAAGAGTCGACACGCTCACGCCATGGTCGGAAAAGATCGCGAGCACGGGAAAATATCTTCCCCGGCGAGCTCCCCATGGCTGCGCCTATAAATAGGCCCCTCCGGTGCCCAATTCAGCTCGCCCTCGCTTCGATGAGCTGCGCCCGAGTCGGGAACACACGGTGCTCACCTTAGTTCTTCCCTCCCCCTTGTCCCACCTCACGCCAGCGGTTTTCCCCAAATCGGGGTCCCCGCCGCCGGGAAGAGGTTCGAGCGCCGCCATCAGTCAAGGTGGCCGTTGGTCGAATTAGCGACTTATGCAGCCCTAAGCCCTTCTCTCTCACTTCCTAACACCCTATGCCACATTATGCTATGCTAGCAACGTCTTGAAGTGCCGCCGCCACCGAGCTCTACCATGACGCCGCCACGCGGAAGCACTTCTCCCTACTGCCCCGCGAGACGCCGTCTAGTTCGGGGTAGAGGTGGGGACCTAGCGCGACCCGCCGCAGCCCGCGATGGGCTACACCGCGGTCTGATGAAGCTAAAGGAGCCGCCGTCTCGAAGAAGGGCGGAGCTCCGTCGGCGTCGCCGTTCCCGGCCTGCACGGCGTCACGGGGAGCTACACTACACCACAACACTTAATCGACGAATCGCCTCACGGTTGCTAAAACTTTAATTAGCGTTGGATGGTGGGTTGCTAAAAGTTTGTCTCGAGCGATTGGTTGCTAAACCGAATACGGCGTGGAGGTGCGTTGCTAAAACTTTTTCACTTTTACGTTGGATGGTCGGTTGCTATACATGAATAATAAAGTTGGGTCCTCCGTCGCTAAATAAAATTTGCATTGGATGGGCCGTTCACGTAGTTATGTTGGCCCAAAAACAAACCCTAAGACACCCCGCGGCACCCAACCCACGGCCGCATCTAGCCATTGACCCGCGCCGCCTCCACCGCTCCCGTTCCGCAAACTCGCGCGCCGCCTCCACTTTTACTGCTCCGCGCTCACCGCCCACGCCCGCCCCTACTCCCACGCTGCACACGCCACCGGTCGCCCGGCCCGTCGCTGCCCCTGCCGGCCGCCGGCTGTCGCCGCTCTGCCCGTCCGATCGCCGCCCCGTCGGCCAACAGCGTGCTCTGTCCCCGCCGATATCACGGATAAGCACCACCGATTCACCGGTCCTCCGGTTCAAGCGGCGACCGGATCGGAATAGGGGAAAGGAGAGCCGATCTAGGAGACCACACAGTGCCCTTCCGGTGCTACCCGATTAGGTACGTCTCGGCGCTTCCCCCTTAGGTCGTGGCTTAGGGTTGAGATCTCCTGCGGCGGATCCCTACCATGTCCGCTGGAGAACCGGAGTTGCTTCACTCCTCAACCCCGTCATCAATAAATGGGTATGCAGCGATTACATCAATAAATGGGTATGCAGCCGATTCTCCTTCCTTCGCTCCATTGTGTGCGCTCCTCTCATCTAACTTCTCGTTCCATAATTAGATCCGGTAGTGGAGGGAAGAAGCCTCGCGGTTCTCGTTCTATATTTAGATTCTCGTTCTATATTTAGATCCGGTAGTGGAATGAAGGAGCCTCGCGGTCTGAACCTTGGGTACCACATGCTGCCATGCGCCAACTGAAACTGTTATTGAGAGAGATTACATGCAGCAAACATTGCAGCTAACAATAGTGATAATTAGTTATTAATGGCTATTTCTAGTGAAATTGTAACTCACATTTTCTGTTTTGCAACATGGAATCGAATAAGTTAGTTTTGTAGTCACATCCACTCTGTATTGCCGGTTATTTTTTTTGTGGATCTTTGCCTGCTATTATCTCAGGTGAGGAGTGAAAGTAGCTAAGCATCAATTCACTTTCGTAATTATTGACTTGTTCTATTTTTGTTAATCATTGACTGGTTGATGACACCATAAACATATATTAGTTCCAAGGATATTTAACACCCACTTATATTATGATGTGACATTCAAATACTTGTGGAGCTTGATTGGTTGCTCTCTGATTGATTGAGAAATGTTAGGTGATGTACTATGCTGCACAACTAAGTCAATCGGTACTTGTAGACTGCACCGCTGTAGTGAGGTTTCTAGTAGCCTGCTACTTGTTTGTCTCATTACTGTGTTTGATATAATCGCACGGAACATTTCTGTTCATTTTGGTTAAAATTTACAAATCAGTATTAGTCAGATAACATTTGCAGCATGTCTGATTTCTCTGTGTAGTGCAACATCGGATTCATTTTGGTTCAGATTCTATGTCATGCTTACGATGTTCAACCCCAGAATATTGATCTTTCGAAAAACTCCACAATATTATGTGCTTTGTGTCAAGGAGCACCTTAGTATTTTCTTGAGTTTACTGCCTCATTGGTTTAGTGATGTCTTTAATTGTTATGCAATCAGATATTTGAATACTGGCCTGCACGGGGAATGCTCCAGATCTTGTAAGTATTCTTTATATGACCCTTTGTTCCCGTTTCCTCTAATTTTGTATCCAAAACTCAGGCACTCAAGCGAGCTAGTGTGGTTTCTACATAAAGTCCAATAATTCATGGGCTCCTATGTATCTGAGCATGATTACTCGAAGCTGAAGCTGTGATGTGGGTTCCTAGTGCGTATTGTGGTTGTGGCAGTGCCTCTGCAGTCTAGCGAATGACATAGCAGTCAGTATAAAGTGATTGAAATATGTTGTACAAAAAAAATATGCTGCAAAAATATGCTGCAGACTTGGATGTAATATGTTATGCTGCAGACCTGGTTCCCCATCAATCTGTGGTTGCCACTATTGCCTTTATGATCGTTATTCATATTTGTTGTACTCCCTTTTTTCATTTTCCTTGGCTGTATCTTACCACTACCAAGGTCTATCATGTCTTGTAAAATTTTCTTTGCAGTGGGGATAGCTGAATGGTCAATTAATGAATAGATGCACCACCAGTAAAGTATCCTGTATTTTAGTTCCACTGGAAGCCTGTAAATAACATATTTAGATGTAATTTAGATCTCACAAGTTCTCTTATGACACAGCACACAAAGTACTTGAGCATAGATGAGGTATAACATTGATTTATAATGGTTTTGCAGGATCTCAAGAACAGCCCTTATGAGCTTTTGTTCCTCTACAAGCTAAGCTGATATGAGGATCTCAAGAACAGCCCTTATGAGCTTTTCATGTTTAAAGGAAGAAGCTTGGAGGTATATGTATTGCCATTTCTTGTTTCTTTTTTTTCCTTGTCTGAACCCAGCAACCTGCTATACTAGCCACTATTATAGGAACTGCATAAATTGATTGCTGTCACTGTCTAGGCCCAACTGGATGGTTTTGGATCCAGCATATAGTTGTTGAAATTGGAAGATTTTGATTGGATGTTAAATCTGACAACACACATGTGTCAATTTATTCTTAGTTGCTGACAATTATTAACTAGAGGTCCCTGTAAAACCTGAAGTATTCTTAGTTGCTGACAATTATTAACTAGAGGTAGTTTCCTATAAAAGAATTATCTCTGTGCTCTTTATCAATCATCATTACTTCATTTTGTTTCTTTCTGTAAGGTTACAATATACAATTGTTTTTGCAGGTCCAGCACAACAACATTAGCAAGTGCTACTCCAGCTCAGTCCCTTGTAAGTGCGTTTGTTTTAAAGCAGATAGTGATGACTTAGTTGAAATCTGAGTGTGAGAAGACACAGTTTCACCATTCAAAATTCACTACTTCATTAGAGAACTAATTCTGTCATTTTTTCAGGAACTTTTGTACGCTGCCACCAGCTTGTTGGTTTTCATGGACATTGTGTTATGCTAAACTTTAGATTAGCAGCTAGGATTAGCCTTTATTTTGATCATTCGATACATAAAACAAGGATGTTAAGTGACATTACATGTATAATGTACTTGTTTGATACAATCAATGTAATGTGATCACTTTGAATGTCATGATTTCTGTGTATGTGAATTAATATATGGCTAATGTTTGATCATTAGCTATAACATGAGACTAGATTTTATATATATTTTTTATCTATTTACAAATGAGCTCGATGGACCTGGGGTTGCTAAAATTTAATATTGCGATGAACCATCCGTTGCTAAAAGCTCTAGCGATTGTCCGTTGCTAATGTTTTACCATCCAACGGTCCGTGGCTAAAAAGGGTCCGTGGCTGTATATATTTAACCACGGCTTCATTAGCATCTGCGAGGGTCCGTCGGTTGTAAGTTTTAGCCACGGACTGAAAGTTGTTGTACCCCCATATAGCGGATGGATGGCAAGTCGATTAAGGGTTGTGGTGTAGTGCTAGTGAGGCGTCGACAAGTGGCACCTGCCATCGACCGCCGTCCCCACGCCGTTATGTGACACACGGCCGGGCCCATGGCCCACCCGTCGACCACGTGGGGTGACACCTAGCGGCGGCAGTCGCGGCAAGGGAAAAATGCTATGTACCCACGATATGTGTACCAGGGATGTTCGAAATACATTTTCTGATTCAGAAAAAATTCCCAAAAAATTGTAAATTCATTATTTAAATTTTATAATTTTATCATGTAATTAGTTCCTAATTTATTACATGATAAAATTATTATATAATATTACCCTAGGGATTATTACATGCGTTTTAACTCCGTTTCGCATGAAATGACTTCCATAATTCATCTAAAATCTAGGACTATGCACTAATCCTGTCATCACCATAATGTTCTATGTTTGTTTTGTATGCCATAGTTCAAGCTAGGTATTCCACTAGTCACGCGGTAGCTTTTCATCAACCCGTAGGCGTTCCTTCGAGCAAGCTAGTGACGTTCGACACCGTCTTGAACAATAAAAAACACACCAGGAAAGTCCTTACCCCCTAACTATGACCTTAATTAAGTAATGATAATGTTATATGGAATGCAAGATCAAGCCTATTATGCGTATGTGGATTTTGAGGATAATACATACATGGTGTATAATGCGAGATATTGATGAACTGGGTGCTCGAGATTATTGATGAGCTAGGTGCTCGAGATTATTCTTGAGCAGTGCTCGAGACTAATGAGGAGCTAGATGCTCGAGATGTATGATGAGATGTTGTGGACATACGCTAATGGCCATGATGTAAATTGTTATGGAATTACGATGATGAAATGAACCTAACCAACCAAAGAGGTGAGTAGTGCTAGTCTGGTAGAGCCTAAATACCACATCGGGAATCGCTGTGAGGGATTCCTATGGAGAGATACTCGCCTCCCTAAGGACCGGATCATAGACCATCTACCTAGTGAGATATTATGTACAACCACACGTCGATATGGGACAACTTGATCTCACCCCACGCTAGATAGAAATATAATTTCCTAACCTAAGAGGCCGGAGTAGGCTAGCTGTCACGCTCCACTTTTAATGGGTCGTTAATCACACGTGTTTGCGCCAGGGGATGACGCCACAAACACGTCCGTTAGTCCACGAGATAATGGTATCTGAAAATAATAATCCGAGCTTAATAAATATAGGATATAGAGGGGCTTACGATTGGCGACGAAGGGTCACCAATACGGGTTACAATATCGAGTTGGCCAACCGAAGCGGTGGATTAACTATGACAACGCCTGTGCTCCGCGTGGGCAAACTTGTGCATGGATGAATTACGGGCTTCAACGTCCTTCTCCTAAGCAAACGTCTCGCGAACTCCTACGTTCTGGCGGTCCTCTACCTTGTCGTCAATCTTACCTTCACATGTGCCGATATCTATAAAAATAGAGGGGTGAGTACAAACATACTTTCAGCAAGTCCCAACCGGGGTGGTTGTGGTTATTAAGGGTTTGGGCCCTAGCGGAAGTCTCTAAAAAGCTGCTCTCGCTAGTTCCGGTTATATCTCGTCATCAACATCATCACATGGTCACAACGGGTTAGTCATATAGTGTAAGCTAATCATAGATGATCTGTCTAGCATCCGCCCATTCAAAGGCGTGGCTATTAGAATAGATTTAGTAACTCTGCGAGAGGTTGTACAATTTCCCCACGATGGACATACTCCTTCCGTGATCGTGGACAAGAATAGTCCAACAAGATCCCGTGCCCGCTTGGCGACCAACCTAGGTGTTAGTATATCACTACACCACAACACGAATCACCATCGAAACATCGGCGCTAAAAATTTTCTTTATCGATGGATGATCGGCGCTAAAAGGTTACTAAGAGATCGATCGGCGCTAAATCCTCATTTAGCGATCGTTGTCGACGCTATAGGTCCGTAAATTTAGTGTTGAACTGTCGGCGCTAAAAATTTATACAACATCACCTTGTCGACGCCAAAAATAAATGCGCCCACATACCTTGAACATGAACACAAGTTTTTTCTTTTTTTAATCTGCGGTCAAAATTTATAACAAGTTTTTTCTCCCTCATGCTAACTTCAAATGGAATGATTATTTTTTCTAAATTCTTCTAAAATCATGATCTACCAAAAGGGAGCTTTTTGTTTGGATGTTAATTATTTTTCTCGGTTTTTATTTGATATGGTTGTTTTCCATTCTTATGTATATATAGAAAGCACATTGTGAAACAAACATTAAAAACAGTCTTTTATACTCGAAACTTGCCCTTGCATAAAATAGGATACACAAATACTATTATGTGCAAGTTTAAAAGTTTACGAACTCAATTTACTATCCATTGCTCATAAATTATACATCTCTCACTTAGTATAATATAAAATTATTTGAGGGATGTATCAATTTTTGAAAAATGTATAGTTTACTTCGTTAAAATAACTTTAAAAATTTATGGAAAGCTTATACACCCATATTATGCTCCTATGCTAATTTGTAGGATATTTAGACCACTTTATTTTGTGTTAAACTTGAGAAAATTATGTTGATCCCTTCAAAATATATAATTATGTTGAATTATCCTTTCAAAATAATATAATTTTCCATCTACCTCTACCAAAATTGGTTCACTAGGCCATGTGAGACCCAATATAGAAATATGGTCCACTGTAGCCTTAGTTCAAAATCTAATTATTTAGTACCATCATGTAGAAATTAATTTAAACTATAGCATAATATTAAAACTATAGCATAACAATGAGCTGATTCATAAATTAATTTAAACTATAGCATAATAATCTAATTATTTATGCCGCTAAGAAACAGGCCATGCAGCTAGCAGGCCTAGGCCGGGAATGTCACATTGGGCTACCTGTTGCCGCAGGCCTGTTTAGTGCGCAGCTCATCGCAGCCATCGATCCTAATCGAACGGCCAACCTTCTTTATCGGTTGATAAAAAATCGGCTGCCTCCCAAACCCCTAGCATATTCTCCCCCTCCACTTTTCACGCACACCGTAGCCAGCCGCCGCAACGACGATGCCGAGCGTGGAGAAGACCTGGCGTCGCCTCGCGGTCCCGTGCTGGCCAGGGCGAGTGCTGGAGCCTCGCGCCGCTCCACCTGCGCGCTGGCCGGTCGTCATTGCGGCGCCCTCGCCCCACTGCGCTCTCCGCAGCAACGACGGCGGCAGTCCATGGCGCCCCACGTCCATGGCCATCCACCACGACTGGGCGCTCCGTGTCTCTGGTCCCACCCGTCTCACCTCCCCCGTCGTGGAGGACTAGAGGTGCGGTGAGGCACTGAGGAGATGGCTGGCGAGACGGTGCCCACTCGCGCAGCAGTTGACGGTGCCCGCTCGCGCAGCAGTTGGGTGCGACCCCGCCTGCTCGAGGGTGTCGCGTCGACCGGTACCTGGAGGTGGCCAGATGCGTAGCACATATTCAAGTTCTGTTCCATCTACGGCTGGCAGATCCGGTGGCATCTCATCACCAGCCAGCAGATCCGGTGGTAGATCCAGTTCAGCAGCCAAGGTCTGTACCCTACCAAATTCTAATTCGTTCTTTTTCTTCCTGTAGTTTAGTTCAGTAAGGAGAGCATACAGTTTAGGTGATTAGCATGACACAAGGTACTTAGTTACAGGTTCCCTAGATTGGGATATTACGGGGAAGTTGAGTATATTTTTTTCACAATTCCAAAATTGCAACTATGTGCTTTATTGTTTGATTTGTGATTGCATCGTCACTTGAGCCAGTCATTGTGACTGAATTGGTTACGAATATTAGCCGGCTATGTGAACAAGCATGGTTGAAATTTCTTGTAGAAGGAAGCTTCTTCTCCATTTCATTGATGCTTGACTGCAGTGGGTTCAAGTACAAAAGCAGCTACATGATATTATTATGAAGTGTATATCCAAAGGCACATACAACTCACGACTATCAACTTTTTAGCTTGCTAAGTCGATCTAGAAGGGGGAGTTTATCTCTTGTCAATCAGTTTTGCCCGGTCTGCTTTTCATATTTCACAACAATACAGTACCTTTGATCTTGTGTGATATGTGCTTGGTGTCCTTGTGCCGCCTCTTGTTAGGTCTATAGAGCACATGATGTTGCATACAGTAATCAACTTCAAGCCCTTGCAAAAGAAGTATGGTAATAACATACTCCAGTATGGTATTTTCACTAATCTGACTTATTTTGTGGCAACTATACATTCAGAGGTCTTCCAGTTCCAGTTGAGTTTTCTTTGTACCTTTGTAGGTAGCATTGCTTACACCAGTGGCCTTTCATATGCTTTATGCGTTCCCTCAATGTATACTTTACATGCTCCAGATTCAACTGTAATGCTTCACACTAGTCCTGGAGCTATGTTTATAATAACTGTATATACTGCTTGCAACTATATCTTACTTTTGGATATTACTATGTACGCAAACACTAGTACTGGAGCTATGTTAACATGCTACTTTACTGATTGCATGCTTTTGGTTTCAGGGTCTGCTGTGTCAACTGTGCAGCTCTTGGTCCATCTACATGTCAATGACTCCATCTACATGTCAACTGTGCAGCTCTTGGTCCAATTTGTAAGGCAGCTGTGTGGCTCCTGGTGCAAGTCTCCATCTACATATTAACATTTTCAGGTAATGCACTTGGGTTGAGTCATGGAATTGATAGTTATGAAAGATTAGTAACTACAGGCTATAGCTGGAACCAGATTCTAGGAGTTTAGGATCTATTATTGATTTTTAAATGCTTCCATGCTCAGGTTATTCACATCTTGTAACCTTGAAATGAGAAGGCCTTGTACTTTTATAGATGGTAAAATAGTTCAGATAGTGGTAGCTTGCATATTTGGTCTGAAACAAATGTGTTTAGGCATGATGTTCATCACCTTGTAAGACAGAAGCTGCTATTAAGTTGCTGTTATAAGAAATTCATCATCTTGGAAAACACAATTTGGGTAATTTCTTCTCTTTGTGTCATAGAAAATGCCAAACTAAACTAGGTTAATCCTACTAATTATGTCCAGGGGATGATGTTCTACAAGTGAAATGTCTGGTAGTTATGCACGCTTATGCACAAGGGATTTTTATTGCAGTTTGTAAGAGGGAGGCACCAGGACTTGTATCTGGCCAGCTACTTCCTGCATGATCTAGAAGTGGTTCCAGAATTTGGCGTGTGCACAAATGGGTTGTGAAGAGAGAATGAATTAACTTAGATATCAGACTTGCTACATCTTGATTAGGGAAGTAGACTGACAGACATCTTGATAGGCTGGCCCTAAACAATGAGGTTAAGAAACTAGATCTTTAGGAAAAGATGGTTAACAAGACAGCTAATATGACTATGAAGCAAGCCACAAAACTTATTCAAAATAAGTTAGTAATCCACATTAGTATTAGTACTAAATTGTGTTGCACGTGGCATCACTACATCTGCAAGTTGACCCTGTTTGTTCTTTTTTTTGCTTTTTAGGATCTCATTTTTTTGCTCCTACATCAAAAAAGGAAGAGGAAAGTTGTGTTATTAACCAACATTGTTGAGACATCGCTGGCTCTGGAGGTACTGCATTTACTTTGTGCACATTTACTTGTATGCAAGCATCAGAATTCTTGAATTTTGAATCGTGTAATCAATATCTGTGAGGGCATTCATCATGAGTAGTTTCAGGCCCCTTTCTTGTTTGCTAAAATCTGGTGCTGTTAATAAATACGTCTATTCTTCAGTTTTCAATATTTTTTTCTTTATTGACTCTGGCCTTCCCAACCCGACAGTCTGCATATGTATGGTCAGGATGTAGAGGCGATTAGTTTTTTCGTTTTTTTGTTATTTTATGCAGCCTGAAGAATCTTAGTGGGATGATGAGTTTGGCAATGAATTATATTAAAACTGCAGCAGTGGTGAGACATTTTCTAGTGGGGTTTCCTGTTACATTTTCTGACATGATAGTAGTTAGAGCTTCACCTTGATTGGTTAATTTCTATATGCATATGTGAAAATGCAAATCTAAGATGTTGTTTAGTCGAATGACATATACCTTTGCTGCTTCATGATTTTGTGATCCATTTACTGTGCTATATACACTTAGAAAACCAGCAGCTTCTAAATATTCTGATCCATTAATTAATATACAAGTTTCATCCTTCTATGCGAAGTGAAGATCCAAAAATTGCAAATTTTATTGAGTAGGCTTATGCCTAGTATGCTCTCTAAAATACTATATGATCGCATAGGCTTATACTTTGGTAGAATTAGCTTTTCTATGAGCATGTCTATTTGGTTGATTGTAACTTTGTATACTTTACATATTTTCTCTACTTGCTTAATTATGTGGTTATATTTTTTCAGGAACTGTTGGGCACAAGTGCTTGAGTTTCTAACACATAACTTGATGGATGTGCTCTGCTGTTCGCAACCATTACTCTTTTTTTTTAGTTTGTGGAAATGATTGTGTATGCAGTCCATAGTATCTCAAACACAAACTACTAGCCTATTGAGATGTGCATTCTTGTAATCTTTTGGAGCGTAACCTTTGTTGGAGAATGAAACCGTGTGCAAGATAATGTATGTATTGTTATATATGTATATGTATTGACCTCTATGTGATTTATGTGTGGATCTTTATGTGATAAACGCTAAGTTTGAAGCTGGGCATCATTTGTGCTGCTTTCTAATTGTAGTTTTTATTTTTACATATTTATATTGTCCGTTAGACAATCAGACGCTATAAATGCCTGGACTATTGGATGATCTGGCTATAACTATGCTAACAGAGTATCTGACGCTAAAGAATAGCAATGGAGAGTCTGACGCCAAAGAAATTCAGTGCAACAGATTGTCTGACGCTATAAGTCTGGTCTGACGCTAAAGATTTTTAGCGTCAGGACTTACAAATCAGCTGAAGTCTGGCCGCTATACGTGTTTAGCGTCAGATCATCTGCGGCTATATGTGGCTTTTAGCATCGATCGTTGGGTGCTAATTAGGGTGTTGTGGTGTAGTGTATCTTCTCCAAAGATTCTCGAGGGTTGGAAATGGGAAGATCACATAGCATCCCATTAGCACACAAGACATTGGGGCCACTTTCCCCATTCAACAATTCATAAGCATCGGGCCCACTTTCCTATTCCACAATTCATAATTCACACATTCAATATCTCAATTGTTTAACGTGGAGGATCACATAGCAACCACGCCAACCGGACCATGGGGCCACTTTCCCCATGTCTGCTCCCGATAGTCCTTCTGCCTACTACCGGCCACCTAGGCATACCATATACCTCGACCTAACGAGGTGTGAGATCGAGCCGTCCCATCCCGGCGTGTGGGTCATGCGAAATATCGCACTAGGTAGATGGTCTATGAACCGGTCCTTAGGGAGGTATCTCTCCGCGTGACTCATTCCCCGTGTGATTTGGTCCACCTCCATGTAGACTATCACCACTCACCTTTACGCTTGGTAGGGTTCACATTATTATCCAAGTTATATTAATCTCATACTTAATCATATCATGGTTATAACAATACACATCATCATCTCAAGCACCACGGCATAAATAATCTCATATGTCATTATAATCTCATAAGCACCTCATGTGCATCTCATATATCTCATAAGCACCTCACGTGCATCACATATTCATCATCTCATCAATGTTCACACGTAATCGATAAACCATGATCATCATCTTATAAGATTAGGTTGATTAATTAGGTCATGATTATTAGGGGGGTAAGGACTTGCACAGGGAGGTTCTTACGGATCGAGACGATGTCGAGCGAAGGCGGCTCGCTACGGAAGAAACTTCTCACGGTCAATCGCGGCTACAACGCACTATTGCTTGAAAGAAAAAGAGGCACATATAAACCTAGAATTTAAGTGGGCACCAAATAATATGACAAGGGCGTGAAAATGTAGAGTGTGATTTTAGAGGAATTGTGGAAGTGGAACGGAGTGATTTGGAGTTAGGGCGGGAAAAGATATGAATTTTCAAAGTTTAATTAGGGATTTATAAATAGATTAAACTTTGGAGTTAATTCTGGAAATTTAGGGATTTAGAAACTGGAATGTAAGAGCTTGGGTAGGATCTAGAGTGTACCTAGTTTATTTAGGAATTTTCTGGGATTTTTACTGTAATCTGGAAAAATGGATTTATAAATCTACGTGTACACCTCGTTTGGTACGCGTAGCATTCTCACTAGCACTGACGCGCAGTCCCCATTCACAGCTGAGCTGGTCGGTCACTGTTCTGTGGACTGGGTTTACAGTTCCGTGGACCGATCTAGGGCTCATGCCCCTTTCCCTCTCTATTTCCTGTGCACCGGGTCTACTAGGAAGGGATGAGTGGGTGCGTGCCCATGACTGGTGGGTCCCGCGAGTGGGGATAAGGTGGAGGAGTGGTGTTGGTCACGGACGGCCTTCACGCGTCGCTCCCCTGTGCCGTACCCGTCGTCGTTCCCCAACTGAAACAGAGAGGGAGGGAGTTGGGAGAGGGATGGCCGGCGGTGAGGCAGGACACCGGTGGGGCTGGGCTCCGGCGGCGTCTGTCGGTGGCGAGGCTCGGCTGGACAGAGGGGCGGCGGTGCGCAGAGCGCGGGCGGGCGGAGAGCGGCGTGAGCAGCGGGTCGGCGAGGCGGCGCGCTGTGGGGCAGGGCGCGCGGCGGCAAGTACGTCGCGGCAACAGCGCGAGCACGGTGGTGCTCTCGGCCTCGGCGTGCGCGTGGCCGCGTGGCAAGCAGCGCGGCGTGGCCGTGGGTTGCGGTGGCGGCGGGCTATGGCGGACGCGGCGCGGTGGTGTGGCGAGGCGGCGCAGTGGTTGTGCGTAGGTGAGCTGCGGCGGATGGCTGGTGGATAGCGCGGCGAGGCAGAGCGGCAGCGTTGGTGGTGCTCCAGCGCAGCAGTGGGCGCAGTGGCGGGCGAATCGCGAGCACGGTGTCCTCGGCGTCTTCGTCCTCGTCGCGGCGGCCGGAGCGGCTGGGCGGCGGCGGCACGAAGGAGGCAGGGCGCCGTGCACCCATGCAGGCCTCGGCCTCGGCCGTCCCGGCGCTGAGCTCGGTGTGGTGAGGCCGGTGACCGGAGGGGCTATTTATAGGGCGGAGGGAGGAGTGCTCGCCGGAGATATTTTCCGGCAGCCATGGGTGAGCTGTCCGCGCGTGTGCTGTGGTGAGTTCGACGGGAGCAGTGGCAGCGGCGGCGCGACGTGACGGCATTAATTCCGGCAAGGACACTGGCAGCAGTGGCAGCGGCGACCTGGTAACAGAGCTTGGCAAGCAGTGAGCTGGCGCCGGCGTGTTCCTCGTGGCTGACGCGGTTGCGACGCGGCGTCCACGGCGGGACGAGGATATTTTCCGGCAAAGCTTCTGCTCCATCTGTGGAGGTCAGCGTTGCTACTGTGGCAGGGTCAGCGGTGCTGTGCGTCGCGTACGCGTGAAGCAGGGATGGGAAAGGATAAGGATGGAGGAGGTAGAGAGATATGACAGGTGGGGCCTGTCTGTAAGTGGGGAGAGAAGAGAAGAAGAGGGATTTGGGCCTGCTGTTGCTGAAGCTGCGCTGTTGGGCCAAAAAAGAGAAGGAGCCCGTCGGCACTTCTCATTTTATTTTCCATTTTTCCATTGTATATATATATACTCATGTACATGTATGTATATATATATATATTTATATATACTTGCCATACCTCTTATGTAGTCATACATGTTTGGTAACGTACACACATGGATACACTCGTATATATTTATATCATATATACGCATTTATGTGTACTCACATATGTATTTACATCCATGTATTTATATACGTAAGGGATGGCTTCTATTTCCCAGAAAATATAAACTAAGCACCATTATATGGATTTGGATATATGGATGGTTGGATATATATATTTGGCTTTGGAAAATCAAGAGAAAGATCGAGGGGAGGTCAAGGGGATATATGGTGGTTCGATGATGGGTAAAGGGATAGATCAACAGGGTTATTCGGTGAAGGGTGACAAGGGGAAGGTCAAGGAAAAAAAATAGTTGGTATGGATGACAAGGATTAATTATCTGATGCCAAAATAAATTCTAGCTTCACAAGCATTGAGTAAGCAAGCATGCATTCAAACATTTGACCTAAAATCTATATGGTGAATTTTAATGCAAGGTTTTTGAAAACGGGTTTCGAGTTGAGCGGAAATAAATCAAGTTTTAGTTGTAATTATAAAAGTTCAAATTTTTAGTGATTTTTAAAATGATGCAAAAACACGGGTGTTACACTAGCGGTCTATCGAGGAGGCGACACGGGAGGAACGGCCCGGTGGTCCAGTTCGCGTGGTTGCTAGGAGTCTTCCACGTAAGCTTGAAGTTATGGTATTGGCCAAGTTGTGCACAAAATATGTTAGAGATGTTTACTACGTACAAGGACGCATCCTCCATAGCACCGTTCGCTACATACAGGGATGGGGGCCTCCGTAGTGGGTTCCCTCTGCGTATGGGGACGACATCCTCCGTAGTGTGTATTGAAGCTACGTATAGGGAAGGCCAATAATGTTAGGCCCCCACTTTAATGGGTCCTTAATCACACGTGTTTGCGCCAGGATCACGCCACAAACACGTCTATTAGTCACAGATAATGGTATACAGAAATAATAGTAATCCGAGCTGTATAAATATAGGATAGAAAAGAGGCTTACAGTGGCGACGAAGGGTCACCTGTCTGGGTTACAATATCAGAGTTGGCCAACCGAGAAGCGGTGGATTAACTATGACACTGCCCCGTACTCCACAGGCAAACTTGAGCATGGATGAATTCTAGGCTTCAACGTCCTTCTCCTAAGCAAACACCTCGCGAACTCCTACGATACGCTGGTTCTCTACCTTGTCGTCGATCTTACCTTCACATGTCCCGATATCTGTCAAAATAGAGGGGTGAGTACAAACGTACTCAACAAGTCCAAACCAGGGGGTGGTTGTAATTATTTGGGGTTTAGGCCCTAGCAGAGTCTCTAAAACTGCTCTCGCTAGTTCCCGGATTATATCTCAACATCATCATTATCTCATGGTCACAACAGGTTAGTCATTTATAGGTAAAACTAATCATAGATGATCTGTCCTAGCATCTGCCCATTCCAAGGACGTGGCTATTCGAATAGATTCAGTGAACTCTGCAGGGGTTGTACACTTTCCCCACACGATGGGCCACCTCCTCCCATTTACGGTGGTCGAAAATGGCCCAACGAGATCCCGTACCCGCTTGGGCCGTCACCCTAGGTTTTAGTATATCTTCTGCCAAAAGATTCTCGGGGTTGGAAAGTGGGAAGATCACTTAGCATCCCACTAGGAAGATCACTTAGCATCCCGGTGCGGAAGATCACCTAGCATCCGTGGGAAGATCACTTAGCATCCGCTCAACAACAATTCATAAATCATATACTCAATATTCCAAAGGCTTTACGTGGAGGATCACATAGCAACCACGCCAACCCGACCTCGGAAGATCACCTAGCATCCGAGTCAGCTCCCGATAGTCCTTACGCTACCACCGGCCTCCTAGGCATATGATATACCTTGACCTAACGGGGTGTGAGATCAGTAAGCCCCATCCCGACGTGTGGTATGCGTAATATCGCACTAGGTAGATGGTCTATGAACCGGTCCTTAGGGAGGTGAGTATCTCTCTGCGGGACTTATTCTCGAGTGTGATTGGTCCACCTCCATGTAGACTATCACCACTCACCTTTTGGTTGGGTTCATTTCATCATCATTATTCATATTAATTTAACAATCATGGCTATTATCGTATGTCCGCAACATCTCATCAACAACCGGGCACCTAGCCCTCAATAATCTCGAGCACTCGGCTCCTCAAATAACTGGGCACCTAGCCCCTCAATAACATCGAGCACACAGCTCCTTAATAATATTGGCACTCAGCCATTCATAACATCGAGCACTCAGCTCCTCATCAATATCGAAAGCACCACGACTCATCATCATCATCGCATACGATAATAGCCCATGATCTCTCGTTTCTCAATTAAACATCACTTAATTAAAGATCATGATTAGGGGGTAAGGACTTGCACAGGAGGTTCTTACAGATCGGCCGACGTCGTCGAACGTCTCTAGCTCTCTTCGGACAGAGAACTACTACGGCGTATGTCGACAACCTAGCTTGAACTAGTGCATGTAAAACAAAAATAGAACATTATGGTGGCAATAGGTTAGATGTATAGAGCTAGATTTTAGATGAATTATGGAAGTCGTTTCATGTGAAACGGAGTTAATTTGCATGAGTTATGAATTATACAATATTAATCCCTAATTAATTTATTAGGGTAATATTATATACTAATTTTATCATGTAATAAAATTATAACTAATTACATGATAAAATCCTATAATTCAAATAATGAATTTACAAATTTTCTAGGAATTTTTCTCGACACGGGAAATAGTATTTATAAAGCCCTGTGTACATTAACCGTGCACTTAGCATTTAATGTCGTGCGCACAAAAATCCATCTCTACGTGGGTGCCACGTGGGTCCGTGGGCGCCACGGTGGTGGCCACGTAGGCGCCACGTGGGCTTTACGGGATGCCCGCAGCTGCGGTGACGGTGGGGGGACGGAGGCGGCGTGTCGGCTCCTCATTGGACCCGATCTTGACGGCGTCAAGGTAACGGGGCGGACGTCGGGGTCGTCCCGTCCTCGTGCTGTGGCTCGCGGTGTTTAGCCGGAGATTCGCCGGAGTAGCCCGTCCTTGCCCGAACCTCGCCGCATGGAGTGCGTTGGCTGCACATCCTCACCCCGACCTCACTAGTGAGCTTGAGGGCGGCGGTGGAGGTCTCCATTGCGTGCGGCGGCGAGGCTCGAGCGGAGGCGGTCGACGGCGGCATGTGGGCACCTAGCTACAAGGCATAACGAACGGGATTGATGGGGAAAATGGAGGAGGGAGGACGGGAGAGGCGTGCCCGGCGACTAATTTCAGCGGCGACAACCCAATCGGCGGCCCCCGTTTCCCGGCGGCGGCGGAATCCCTAATTGGGGGATACCCGATTTCGGGCGAGGGAAAGGAGGAGGGGATGAGCCGATGGGAGCACCTTTGCATGTTCCCTTGGTCACCCCGAGCTCGTGGATGCGGTGGCGAGGCTGATTAGGCTCCCAAGAGCCCTATTTATAGGCTCGCCGGAAGGGATGCCGCCGATGAGATTTTTTCCCCTCGGATCTTTTCCGACCACCGGTGGTGTGTGCGTGGACTT
>JADLZK010007629.1:0-106762 GCA_015847255.1 Hyparrhenia diplandra | reverse complement strand
GGTTGGCATGTCTAGGCGGCTCTTTGCGGATGCTAAGTGTAATTTTCGCAGAGGGCGACATGTAGCCTAGCGGCAGTTTTGATTTGATCTGCAGTTAGATGTATCCATCCATCCATGGCCTGGCTGTGGGTTGCTTGAGCCCCCCAGACCTGCGGTGCGTGCGTGTGTCGGCACCTGACTGGAGGTGACAACACCTCGTGACAGGTAACAACCCGTTGCCGAATCAGCGAATCCCAGGTGCTCTGCTCTGCGTTGTACCCTTGTTGTCCCTGAAAGCGAGGCCTCGTTTCGTTCCGTTTCGTTCTGCTCCAGTTGTGCCAAAGCTGTAAGCCTGTAACCATCCGAGGTCGACCTGGCAACCGAAAGAAAAGCGAGGCTGTTCTTCCATGGCGTGCCTGCCCGTGCCCAAGCTTTGGTGGCATCGATCCGCATGGAAGAATGGCTCCATTTCAGAGAATTCCGAGGTCGCGAGTGGTGGGCAGTCAAAGGGGTTTTTTTTGGGGACTCTCACAAGTCCAAATCCAGAGGTTAGGCTGGACAGATGAGCTGGACACGATGTGTAGTCCGTTACGTAGACCCGTCTGTCCGTCTACCGCGACTTTTGTTTGGCATCAATCATGAACGTAGCTGGACACCACTCTCTTGGTTGGGATTGGGAGTCGTGTGATTGGAACCTTTCCCAGCCAAATCGGTGCCGGTGGTGGTCCACTCCAGCTCCTCGGATCCTCTCTTCCCTTGAGACAGCCATGCATCAACACAAGATGATTGATGAATAGATAGGTCTCATCAAATGTTGGTATTATGCACGACGTCTTGTGGTTCTCGTGCGCGGCGCCGCTCCTGTTTTTAAACAAGAGCCTGAGGAGCTGTCGCTAGCGAGTTGGAAAGGTGTTCAAAAACTTGGTTGTTGTGGTGAAAAAAGATTGGCCGGCCACTGCGCGACAACGATAGGAGAGAAACCTGGTTCCAGAGCGCTGGCTGCTATCAGCCGGCGCAAACCCTGCAAACGCAGGAATAGGTTTGAATTTCGCTTGGGCTAGCCAGGTATAGTGAAGTCAGGCGGGGGGGGTGACATGGCAGAGGGCCGCGAATGGCTGCACCTCGATCGGCATGCATGTGCCTGGCCTCAACACTCGGATCGGATGCAATGCAAATGCAAGCAATGATAGAAGATGCATGCATCCCAGAATCGCCAGTGGACCAGACACACGAGACACGACCTAGAGGGATTTGGAAATTCGGTGCCGTGACGCGTGACGGCGGTGCATTTCACACCGCACATGGCTGCGTCGTCGTCAGTCAGAACACGACGAGATGAGCGGCACCGGCGTGGCACCTCGCCGTCTACTTACTCTGAACCCGCGTGTAAACCAGCTTAGCCGTCGAGAAGGCGGTGGTTAGTGACAAAAAAGGACTGCGTGTACTACTATTTCGGGCTTGGTCATCCTTGTTCACAGCTGTATAGACCTGAGCTCATGACTTCCTACGTCCTCTCGAGGAATTTCTGTCGGTCGGTCCAGTCCTAGCTTCTGCTCTGCTCGCTCGCTCAGGTAATCTGTCCTTGGCGATGGCGACCGGTTGTTGTGGTTCGTTCGTCCATCCTGCAGGAAAAGAAACCGTACGTGTTCACATCATCGTACTAATCGAGCCGTCCATGATTCGCTGTTCAACGGTCATTCAACCGTAAGCCATCAATCATCATCATCATCAACTGGGCAACGGCTGCACTTGATAGCATTCATCGTCACTGCACTTTATATAGGAGGTGTGCTGTATATGTTGATCTCCTAAACTACTATATACTCCCTCTTTCTTTTGTTTTGACAGAACCCCTCTTTCTCTTTAAATATGTGGAGCTGGTTGAGTGTCCACGCTCATACTACTATGCATGCATTAGTTATAGCTTACAGTGTAGATTCGTAGTAGCATGCATGCACCTACTGAAATGCTAAAACGACATATTGATTATAGAATACATATTCTTATAGTAAAGTTGTTTTTAGATTCATAAATGTTAAGATTATTTTTCTATAAAGTTTAGTGAAACTTGAGAAAATTTAACTGGCACATATATATATAGGTTAACATTTTTTTTTTTGAATGGAGGGTTATTAGTAAGTTAAAAGGTCACAATTGACATTAGCTAATTATTAACTATTAGCTGATTAACTATATATTAAGAGATATTATTTGGATCCATCACCTAAAAGGTGGATCTATGGGTAGTTTTATATAAAATGTGCTTTTTTTTTCTTTATACTATTTTTTTTAGACCACATTATTGCACGTTTCTCATTAAGCAAAAAGAAAGTTCAAAAAAATAGGTACAAAATGCAACAAGTAACAAACGAACCGAGGGCGACCTACTCACTACGGATGCAAACTAAAAATACTACATAAAGAAACAATTTGCGACAAAACGAACAGAGGGACCCTAGATCCCCAGGCAGCCAACAACCCGAGAGGTGCCTGTTGCTAGCGGCGCACACCCAGCTTCACCCTTCATGGCTGCGCAAGCTGCACAGTAGGGTGACGACACGACACCATCAAATGTCGGCATTGCGCTCCTTCGAGGAACCACCCCACCCGAAAAGAACATAGAGTCAAAGCCACGACAAAGAGGTTTGGCAATCTTTTTATGAAAACGGAGCCACCAGGCCATGAAACCTTCTTCCAATGGAATAAAAAAAAAAAATATAAAAAATAAGACGAAACGAAACTGGTCAAAGTCCAAGTCATTTTGGTGGTCTCGTAAATTCTGGTTCCCAATTGTCTGCTCCGTATATATATATATATAGGGCAAGAGTTGTTTACGAAATGTATTAGGTTCCAGAAGTACACGATACCACCCGCAAATAATTTTGGCCGCCCTCGTCATACACGTCACGATTTTCTCGTGCGCCGCCTGCACAATTGACCACGGAACGGAACTTGTTCAATATATATCACGTCACGCCATCAATCAAGTCTCAGCATCCTTATTATCAACCAAAAAAAAGTCTCTTTGTCCTTTTATGTGTGCCATAATATTAGCACGAAATTCGTTGAACAATTAAGCAACACACACATGAGAGCACGCACGAGCGTACTCACTCCATGCCCGAATAAATCAACTGCTAGAATCCGTGTCACTCAATTTTTTAAGTTTCACTAACTTCATAAAAATAATATCTATGATATAAAATGAGTGCCTTATGAAATATCTAATGATGCTAATTTGATAGCATAAATCTTAACAATTTTTTTTCTAGAAATTTTGATAGAGTTTAAAAGGTTTGACTCAAAGAGAATTTAGAAATCTGTTCTTAAAGGGAGTACTGTGCAGGCTTTAATTTATCTCGCAGAGTACAGTTTGCGCATCGCAGTACGCTTCTTAATTTCCTGATGATGATTCTAGCTAGTTTGTCAAAGAAATCAAACGTTTTAGGTAGTAGTAACCGCCGCCGTACGTAATGAATTCAACGAAGGAATTGGTACTTGATATTTGAAATTTCAAATTTGACGACTGTATATCTCCATGTACTTGTATATATATATATACGATCGGCTTGGAAAGCTTCTTGACATGAAAAAAAAAAAAGCTTATCAATAGTCCCTGCAGTAGTCGCCGCACAACAGCTTATCGGAAAGTGAGCTGAAGAAAAATCTTATCAGAAAAAGTCAAGGAGTTAATCAGCAATTGATTAAGCCACGTAGGTGATCAGTGCACCTCATCAATATATAACGTACACGTACTGTAGTATTCTAGTGACCTGCTCCACGAAAAGGATGGAAGGGAAAGCGATAGAGATCGAGATATCATAACCCTTCTAAACGCTGGTGGATTTATTAAAAAAACACGCGTGAATTAATTAAATGGAAGAGATTAATTCCCTGCAAAATTTGGAAGAATGGAATCAAATCGTTGTACGTACATACCACAATATATAATCCATAAAAGAGTAGATATAGCTACTATTAAATACCCGGTCCGCTCAGAATACTAAATTGTTCTAATACTTCTGCCTAGTAATATAGGCCAAACTTATCGGTTCGATTTAACAGCTATGACAGTGTTTTCACTCACACCAAATCAGCATCGGCCAGTTTATTAATTAGCCATCGAAATGACCAGGTGGATCAACTATGCTAACAGTCGCTACCTACCTATACTTCTCTGCTCGACAGTGACCTAGTATAGTAGATTGATTAAGAAAAATCTTGGTTTGTCAGTTGAAACATAGCAGTCCCGTCTTACGGCTTGCAGGAAACTCATCGTTGTTCATCAATTTATTTTTTTAAGAAAAAAAAAAACTAGCACGCTCGTGCAGTGGCATCCATGTGAGAGTGGGTGATGTGGCCGACCGAGATAGAGCATCCGGATCCGATGGTGCCTTGGCAGTGTGGTGGGACAAGAAAAAAGCTTGCTTCTGCTAGAGCTAGTGAGCTGATAAGATAACGCATAGTAGGCACAGGCCGCAGACAAATCACAAAAAATCATAGGATTCCCAGCAGCGAAACATCAACATGCGATTAAAGGCCTGAAATGCAAATGCCAATTGGATCAAAGTCCTACTACCTCTTCATTTTGGAGCAGCAATTACCTTGTGGCAATAGCCATGGGAGAGCAGAGCACCAGGGACAACCGGACATGGAGCCATCATCGGCTGGAAGTGCACAGCACAGTGCGATTTCCGGTGCTTTCTGCCTCGTTTTGGTCGGGTCCATTCAAAAATCATTTCATCAGTCCGTAACATATACTACATCCGTTCCACCATACTTGCCGGTCTTTGTTCTCATTATAAACCGTTTGGCCTCTCGTGCTATTCAACTTTTTTAATAAATATTATCACTTTTGTTATTATGACATTACATCACTAAAGATATTGTAACGACGTTTTGTTTGTTTTATAATTTACATAAAAAATTTGAATAAGGCGGCTGATAAACACGCTTTATATGTTAAAAAGAATCGTTATTGTGGAACGGAGGGGGTAAATGTGTCATTTTTCCTTTGTTTTGTATGGGAAAAATACTGTGCTGCATTTCGACGTGTTCAGAAATAAATAAAAAGTGTTGCGCTCGCCAAGAAATAATCCTTTCACCGTCGGTACGGATGCCATGGCAGACTGGCAGCAGTAGCAGCGGCGGAGTGATGGAAGGTGACGCGTGATGCAGAGCCACAGGCGGCGGGCCCGAACACAGGCGGTCAGCAGCCAAGAGCACAGACGGCGACGACGACATGACATGCGGTGGTGAGGTGGGCGACGTCGTCTTGGAGGGGGACGCCTCTGCCTGCCACCCGCCTGCCTGCCTGCCTTGTGGGCCCTTCTCCTCTCCTTTCTCATGGCTTGCGTGCCAGGCAGACTGCGCCGTTGACTTTCTCCGTATCTGCCTGCCTGCCCTGCCCTGCCTGTGACTGATACGGAGGTCCTATGTAGGCTGTATTATAATTCGCTATTTAATGATGTGTTATATTAATAATAATATGTTCATTGATGTGTCTACACACAAAACAATTGCGTATTGCAGTCCAACTTCGTATCATCATGCAAATAAGTCATGAATCTAGATCATATACACCTACATATAGGGCGTGAGAGCATTTGAAATTTGAAAAGTACAAATGAATAAAAGGTAAATTCTATAGAAAGTAAAGAGAGTAAATTTGGTTCGAGGGCTTTTTAGTCGCTAGGGATGTTTGGTTCGGGACTTTTTAGTGCTAAACTAAAAAAAAAGTTCCTTTTGTCCTCTGAAACCAAATGTAAAGAGATTTTTTTTGAGACTTTTCCCTATTTGGCCCCTAAAAAGACTTTCTTGGGGACTTTTTTATTACTACCTAGAATTAACAAAAGTTTAGTTCTTAACCCAAAAGCCCCTAAAAGCAGGTCGAAAAAATCATGATATAAATAAATAAATATAAAATAATGAAAAAATAGCAATATATAATAATAAAGAATGGAAGGAGGGGAAACCGAAGGGAAAATTAAAAACACACACAAAAAAAAAAAAAACGTGGATCCCAATGAAAACCGAAGCGCGAGGAAGGTTGACATGTCAGCGGCTGGCGCCATGGGCCCCACACACTCACTTCTCTAGAAGACGAAAGCCGTGGTCGGGCTTCCCGTCCCCTCCCTCCCCTCCCCTCCCTCCCCCCGCCTCCGCTTCCTCTTCTTCCTCCTCGCCTCCTCCGCCTCTTTCCCGGCCGGCCGCCGTCTCTTCCCAAGTGGCGCCGGTCCCGGCTCCGGCCCCAGCCCCAGCCCTAGCAGGCGACAGCGCGCAACGCGACGCGGGCAGTGGGTACGCCAGCGCGAGCGCGACCATTTCCGCGCCGTCGCCGCCCGTCTCCCACCTAACCTAACGCGCCCCCCACCCAATCAATCGCCTACTCGCCTCTCCTCAGGCGGGGAGGGGTCGGTCAAAGGAACGGAGGGGAGGGATTCCGTTCCGTTCCTCCCAGCCGCCACCGAGGAGCGGGCGCTCCTCCTCCGGCCCTCTTCGCCATGGCCGCGCCGGCCTCGTCGCCGGTCGAGTTCCTGCTCCGCCGCCCGGCGCCACGCCAGCGGAGGAGGCCGCCGCTGGCAGGCGCCTTCTTCGCGCCCACGGGGCTGTCCGGCGCGCCGCTGCTCCGCGCGCTGGCGTCGCTCGCGGCGGAACTGCTGGGCACGCCGCCCCCGCCGTCGCAGCGGCGGAACCTCGACGCGCTCATGCGGAGGCTCGCGCTGCTCTCCGCGCTCCTCGACTCGCTCCTGCTGGTCCTCGCCGATGAAGGGGAGGCCGCCTTCTCCGACGCCGCCAACCTCTGCTTCCGCGAGCTCTACGTCGTGCTCTTCCGCGCCGACCTGCTCGTCTCCTACGTCGCCTCCGCCGGCCGCGCGTGGGCGCTGCTACGGGCGCCCCAGCTCGCCGCCTCCTTCAGGGACCTCGACGCCGAGCTCGCCGTCGTCCTCGACGTCCTCCCCGCCGCCTCGCTCCGCCTCTCGTGGGACGCCGCCGAATACCTCGACTTACTCCGCGCGCGCTGCCGCCGGCGGGCGCCGGCCCAGTACCACGACCCCGCGGAGGCCGCTCTCGGAGACCGCCTCCTCGCCGCCCTGCGCCACTTCGAGCTCGGCCAACCACCCGACCCCTCCATGCTCCGATCCCTCCTCCTCCAAATCGGCATCTCGGGCGCGGCTTCCTGCCGCTCTGAAATCGACTACCTGGAGGAGCAAATCCTCAGCCAAGAGGAGGACGCCGACCTCCCGCTCATCGGCGGCGTCGTCGCCTTGCTCCGGTACTGCCTCTTCTCCTTTTCGACCCCAGCAACACAAAGGCGTTGCGTGTTTGGCTGTCGGCGGGGAACAGGCAGCGCCTCCTCTCCTGGAGCTGCAGCGACGACAGCTCCTTCTCGGTGCCCAAGGAGTTCTCCTGCCCGATTTCTTTGGATTTGATGCGCGATCCCGTGGTGGTCTCCACTGGACAGACCTATGACCGCCCGTCGATCATACAGTGGATCGAGGAGGGGCATTCCACCTGCCCCAACTCCGGCCAGGCCCTCTCTGACAACCGGCTTGTGCCAAACCGGGCGCTCCGCAGCCTGATTTCACAGTGGTGCGGGGTGCATGGCTTTCAGTTTGATTCGCCGGAGAGCAACGAGGGCATGATTGAATGTGTTGCTGTGTCGTGCAGCAGCAAGGCAGCAATTGAGGCGAACAAAGCCACGGCAAGGATTTTGGTCAAGACCCTGATGGAGGGATCCGATAACACAAAGCCGGTTGCAGCTAGGGAAATCCGGTTGCTGGCAAAGACTGGGAAGCAAAACCGGGCGTTCATTGCCGAAGTTGGGTGCGATACCATTGCTATGCAGGGTTGCTGTTGTCGTCGGATTGGATGGCGCAGGAGAATGCAGTGACTGCACTGCTCAATCTATCCATCTATGAGCCGAACAAGACAAGGATTATGGAACAAGAGGATTGCCTGCATCTTATCGTCAGTGTGTTGAAGAATGGTTGGACGACAGAGGCCAAGGAGAATGCTGCAGCTACGCTCTTCAGTTTATCTGTGGTCCATGACTACAAGAAAAGGATCATGAATGAGCCGGGGCTGTGGAGGAGCTTGCCTCTATGCTGACCAAGGGGACACCAAGGGGGAAGAAAGACGCAGTGATGGCTTTGTTCAACCTCTCAACACATCCAGAAAGCTCAGGTCGGATGCTTGAGTCATCTGCAGTTGTAGCTTTGATTGAGTCACTGAGGAATGACACCGTGTCGGAGGAAGCTGCTGGTGCTCTGGCTCTGCTAATGAAGCAGCCTACCATCGTGCATCTTGTTGGGAGCTCTGAAACGGTGATCACTAGCCTTGTTGGGTTAATGAGGCGTGGAACTCCAAAGGGAAAAGAGAATGCAGTTTCAGCTTTATATGAGATATGCCGGAGAGGTGGATCAACATTGACACAACGCGTGGCAAAGATACCTGGGTTGAACACAGTAATACAGAACATCACACTCACAGGAACAAAGCGTGCCAAGAAGAAGGCAAGCTTGATTGTCAAGATGTGCCAGAGAAGCCAAATGCCGTCGGCATTGGCTCTAGGAAGTACATTGACAGTGGTCGATCATTCATTGGTAGGGAACAGCACATTGAGGCGCGCTGCAAGCTTTGGCAGCGGGGAGTTATCAAACCCTGTGTCAATTTCAGTGCCTGTGCCCTAGGTTGAAAAAATCCATTCCAGAGCCCACATAACTGTCAGATTTGGTGAGTTTTGTCCCTGAAATTCTTTCATTGCATCCTCGAATGAAGGTATACAAATTTAATCCAAAGAATCAAATATATCAGATGTGCTTGTGTGTATGTGAATATCTGTTCAGATATAGGTTTACAGGCAGAATTCCAGCTTGATGTTTCCTTGGCAAGCTTGGAAATTATTTATTTTTTGTTCAGTTTCAAAAACACTGAATATGTATGCAACTTGCTGTAAACTGTTCTCATAATAATTTAGTAGTCGCCCATTCCAAATCGTAAGTCGTTTTGGCTTTATCGATATATAGTTTTTACTGTCTCTCTACACATCACCTGTATTTAGGTACATAGCATAAGCTATTGTACCTAGAAAAGCCAAAACAGCTGACAATTTGGAACTGAGGTAGTTTACTTTGAGGCGAGGCAACATTGGAAAGAGATGGTATATCATTTCACCAATGAACTATAATAGAACAGAGGATGAATTTGGTGCTGCTTGTATTGTTGCAACATTGGAAGAGATGATATATCATTTCACCAATGAACTGTAATAGAACAGAGGATGAATTTAGTGCTGCTTGTAGCTTGTTGCATAAGACAGGGCATAGATGCCAATTTGATCTGAAGGACATGCATCCCGAAAAAGGCAGAGCACTTTGATTCTTGAAGATATTTTTCGGACTGAAGACAACCTTTTTGAGCTCTGACTAGAATCTGAATCTCCTTCAGAAAGATTATACATGTGCAAGCCACTCTATTCTGGACTATGAAAAGGACTTCATTTAAGCTTAAAAACAGAAGATTCTTTGTAGGAGCCGAGTATCAATCAATCAATAGAACAAAGGTTACAATTTGTAATGATGTGGATCCGGTGGTTCACATAAAAGTTTCAATGAAGATGGTGCTTGCCGGGACCTCCTACAAAAGCGAGGCGTCTCCAGCGAATTGCTGCAGGTAAGCAGAATGAGAAGGCCCTCTGATCTAATAGCAGCCCTTGGCGTTCACACATCATCATTGGTATCATCAGGGCTGCTTAGTTTACATGGCCTACAGACTTCCATTCTGCAGCTGTGAGTGTTCGTCATGAGAAACCGTGTGGAATATTGTGTTCCTGCAGCTTCCATTTTAGATACTTTGTCTGTTTGCATGTTGCAACAACCAGACAAAGTATCATCATGACAAGTCTGGAGACTTGTTCTGGGCTGAACCATCTGTCATGCCCTGGAGCACTTGATTCTCCTTAAAAAAAAAACTTAAAATTCATTAGAAACGTCAACCTTTAGAAGTCGTCATGTAAAAGTTTCAGAAAACCTTTCCAGGATTCAATGATGTATGAGTCATTAATAAAGCTTCATTTGTCCATTTAAAACAACGAGCAATTCCCATGTTTGAGTTACATTTGCCCCAAAAGACTCCTACAGACCTTTGCACACTGTCCCAGTTTTGAGGTTCCTGCCCCAGAAGACTCGTACAAAACCGTGTGCAAACAACTTCCTGCCTGTATGTAATAAATAAACTGAGAAAAGGGCCGTAGTCCATTCTCTACGCCGCAGTTCTGACGGGTTTCACACCACATGATTTAGCGATGCGTCAGAGATGAACCACAACCAAGCAAGGTCTAGAACTTTGTCCACACCACACATGGATCATGTCGACATGTGACGAAGGTTTCCAGTTGATGGTTCTCAAGTTCTCTGAAGCTGATGTGGATGCGCTGGAGCAGCCTGATCATGGAACTGCAGGATACGCATCAGGAAAATCAGGGAATTGAACTTTCAAGATTGATGATTTTGTGGTTGCTGTGGATTCAGGTCACTAAACCAATGTCGGTCCGGGGAACTTGCATGACCTTTCATCGTCTGCCGCATCGCCTCCGATATAACAGGGATAAGCCCAAACTATCTAATCCAAAAATTCGATTCCTGGACCCAAGTTGACAACCAAAACTTCAGTAACTGGGGATTCAAAACAAAGACTAATATACTGGAACTTAGAATGCTGATGCCAACAGCCATCGGTGAAACCAAGACATGTTTAAAGTGTACTTTATGTTTGCTTTTCACAGAACTCGAAGACCACTTCTGACCGTGCATTGTCTGATTGTTTAATCCATACCAGAAGTCTTTGGTTCCCCTCCAGACAAGCTCTGTCTTGGTCTTCGTGTATCCTCTTCCACAACCTCTCAGATCAAAAGACACATGAACTGCAGATTATTGTCCAGTCCAAGAACTCACAAACCAGCCATGCCTAGGGGTCAAAGCTTACTTTTTTCATGCTGTCCATCCCTTTCTCCCAAGCTTGGTCCATTGATTACCCTAGCCCCATTGTTCCTTCTATGTGGATCAACAATGAACACTATCCCCACAATGCAACCTATGCTGATGGTTCCATGATCAGAGTCATTCTTGTCAGACAGAAGCCTGCCGGGTTTAGTCCATCCTTTGGCTGTGGCTTCATCTGCACTGCGCCCTGCATTTTCACTTGTTCCTCTTTGAAACCATCGGAGATCCAAACGATGCTTGCCTCACCACGCCAAGGATCCTGCAGCCATATAGAATATCAGTGCAGTTTAACAGATGGAAATCTTTTCTGAGACCAATGGTTCACTGGTCTGGTCCATTTTACATCACTTCAGTTGTTGGCATGAACCTTGGAACTGTCTGAACTTTCAACATGATTGGAAGACTCAATCGTTTGCAAAAAAAAAAACACACCCTATAGTCATTGTGGCATAAAAGTTCCTCTTCATCGGAGACAAATAGTACTCAACCAGTTCTACCTCACGGCTCGACAATGGCCTCTATGCTTTCATTGATGCAGACCCTCCAAACTTTATTATCAGAAAAGCTTTAATATAACTGATGCAATAGTTCAATCAAAGACAAACATATCCTCTGATCAAGTGAAGAATATCAGCTTACATTTCCTTCTTACAAGGGAGCTTCTCAGCATTTCTTAGCTTCAATAACACAGATATAAAGTTATTGATATCTCAACCTTTGCCATCTTCAGCACAGTTCATGAGTCTTGAGGATGATGGGCAAACTGATTTATGCATGGGACAGTGTTTCATGGAAACCTCTTGATTTTTGCATGTGTATCCCAATGAATGCGCATTTTGTCTGTGGAACATATGGAATTGTTCACAAAGGGCAATGCAGTTGCTCATAATGATGACCTTTTCCATCCCGGCAACCCAACCTTTGGTTGCTCATTAGAATATCTCATCTGATCCAATATCAGCTTTGGCACTCCCAAATGTCACATATTTCAATTTTGCAAACAGTTGGACTACCGATGAAGAAAAGCTGCAAGGAGGCATGTTTGAAGACCTGTTCGTGCAAGGCAGTATTTTTCCAGCAACAAAATGTTTCTAAGGGATCCTGTTATCTGATGCCAAAGATCTTCTCATTCATGAATTATCAGCCAGAACTTGGTTACCATATGTCAAAGATGTTACCTCCACCATCAAGTAAAAGAACAAATGCAACTGAACCATGTCGGTGTCCCTGTTCTGGTTGTAGTCATCTGCCTACCCATTCTCCTGATCAGAAGAATAATAAAGAGGATGGAAGAGGATGATCCATTTAAAGGAGTGGCTGTGCCTACACGGTTTTCATACAAACAGCTGAGAGAAGCAACCAATAACTTCAGCAAAAAGCTGGGGCAGGGAGGATTTGGGCCAGTCTATGAGGGAAAACTTGAAATGTCAAGATTGCTGTCAAATGCTTGCTCGATATTGGACACGGAAGGAAGAATTCATGGCCGAAGTCATTACCATTGGTAGCATCCATCATATTAATCTTGTCAGATTGATTGGATACTGCTCAGACAAATTCCACAGGCTCCTTTTGTCTATGAGCATATGAGCAAATGGGTCTCTGGATAAATGGATATTCCCAAAGTTTCACTCAGTTGCTGATCCTATTATCCTAGACATTGCAAAGGGTTTGGCCTACCTTCATCCGCCAAAGATTGCTCATCTTGATATTAAGCCGGAAATATCCCCTTGATGATGTTCAATGCAAAGATCCTTTGGATTAGCAAAGCTTCTATCAAAGCCATGGACTGCAAATCAATGAACAAGGGGTTACCTATCCCAGAATGGTTGTCATCAACAATCACTGAGAAGGCATATTTACAGCTTTGGCGTCCAGTGTGCTGATAGTTGGAAAGGAAAAACCTGGAGAACAATCAACCTGAGGGTAGCCCTAATCTAATTAATATGCTGCAAAAATGAAGGTTGGGCAAGTTCATATGTAGACAATCTGAAGATCCCTTACAAGAAATGCAGAAGGTTTGTCTGGTCTTGCAGCGTGACTAGAAACGACCAGTCATGTCACAAGTTGTCAGGCAACACAGGCACGTGATGCAACTGACAGAATGATATTATTTTTGACCATCCCCTTTGTCCCCAGTGTGTCTGCAAGATAATGCTTTTAGCAAAAGCAGTTTGCAAGTTGCAACCAGTGTGGTGTCTTGTAATTTGTTTCTTGGCATTGTTATTTGTTAAGTTATGAATGAAATGATATGAAGTTTATTGAACAATAATCTTCGTTCATAGAGAGATGATGTCAGGGCTGCCGATGGTTCGACTCGAGGAATCGTTTGTCGTGTGGTAAACTGGGGTTACACACGTGTCATCAGGCATTCCTCAGTTGTTGGGAGGAGATGCTTGATTGCCTTCAGAAAGTTTGTTACAATATAAATAGCCTTTCAACATGAATTTAGGAGATAATTTGGAAATAATAAAAGAAACAAATTCGATTCTTAGGATCTAGCCACTGGCTGCTGGTCAATGGCTCATCTCGGGCAGCCGGGCACATGTGACATCTCTCCCCTCCTCGAGACCTGCCACGAGTTCCTCTTCATCGTTCCCAACGCGAAGTATAACTGAAGGGGACAATCAAAGAGAAAGGCTATATCTCTGATCAAGGTGAAGACCATGGTCAGCCCTGGCAGCTTAGTTTTTAATATAACCCCCATGCAATAGTTCAATCAAAGGAGACAAATATATCCTCTGATCAGCTCAAGCATATCACTTCTTCAGCTTTCAATTCTTGGCCAGGGAGCTTTCAAAGTTTTATTTTATATCAGAAAAAGCCTTTGCCATCTTCAGCAATAGTTCATCAAAGAGAAATATATCCTCTGATCACCTGAAGTTTATCACAGCTCACAGTGTTGAAGATCTTCTTACAAATAACAAAGCATTTCTAAGCTTCAATGATGGATGATCTCTTGCTCTGCCTGTGTATCTTCAGCAATGTTCATGAGTCTTCGAGGATGACGGAACATATGGAATCTGTTGCACAAGGGGATGCAGTTTCCCATGGTGGAAATAATGATGACCTTTTCCATCAGTTGGATGAATGTGCAGCCCTACAGTCTTGTGGAACATATGGAATCCTCTGTCCTGTGATCTGATCCAATATCATAAGCTTATGGCACTCCCAAATATGTTACATATTTCAATTTTGACCGGCAAACAGTTGGACTACCAATGAAACTCCTGCAAGGAGGCATGTTTGAAGACCTGTTCGTGCAAGGCACTAAATTTTTACATATTTCAATGTTTCAAACAGTTTAGGGCTACCAATGAAGAAATCTGATGCCAAAGCATGTTTGAATTCATGAATTATCAAGGCAGTATTTTTCCAGTTACAAAATTTATCTGCATATGTCAAGGTGCAGATGTTCTCATTCATGAATTATCAAGGCCAAAAGAACAAATGCAACTTATCTGCCATGTCAAGGTGTCCCTGTTCTGGTTGTAGTCATCTGCCTATCATTCTCCTGATCAAAAGAATAATAGTGAAGAGGATGCAAGAGGATGATCCATTTAAAGGAGGGCTGGAATGCCTACACATTCTTTCATACAAACAGCTGCAAGAGGATGATCCATTTAAAGGAGTGGCTGGAATGCCTAACGGTTTTCATACAAACAGCTGAGAGAAGCAACCAATAACTTCAGAAAAAAGCTGGGGCAGGGAGGATTTGGGCCAGTGTATGAGGGAAAACTTGGAAATGTCAAGATTGCTGTCAAATGCTTGCATGATATTGGACACGGAAGGAAGAATTCATGGCCGAAGTCATTACCATTGGTAGCATCCATCATATTAATCTTGTTAGATTGATTGGATACTGCTCAGACAAATTCCACAGGCTCCTTGTCTATGAGCATATGAGCAATGGGTCTCTGGATAAATGGATCTTCAGAAAGAACCAAAGTGGTTCACTCAGTTGGGCAACTCGATACAAGATTATCCTAGACATTGCAAAGGGTTTGGCCTACCTTCATGAGGAATGCCGCCAGAAGATTGCACATCTTGATATTAAGCCGGGAAATATCCTCCTTGACGACAAGTTCAACGCAAAGATCTCTGACTTTGGTTTAGCAAAGCTTATCGATAGGGATCAAAGCCATGTGATGACCAAAATCAGAGGAACAAGGGGTTACCTAGCACCAGAATGGTTGTCATCAACAATCACTGAGAAGGCTGATATTTACAGCTTTGGCGTAGTTGTGCTGGAAATAGTGAGTGGAAGGAAAAACCTGGAGAACAATCAACCTGAGGGTAGCCGTAGCTAATCTAATTAATATGCTGCAAGAGAAAAATGAAGGTTGGGCAAGTTCTGGATATAGTAGAGAATCAGGATGAAGATCTCCAGTTACATGGGTCAGAAATGACAGAAGTAATCAAGCTAGCTGTCTGGTGTTTGCAGCGTGACTGCAGTAAACGACCAGTCATGTCACAAGTTGTCAAGGTCTTGGAAGGTATTATGGACACAGAAAGTACTGCAGGTCACGATGCAACTGACAGAGATGATATTATTTTTGATGCTTCATCCCCTTTGTCCCCAGTACCAGTGTCTGCAAGATAATATGCTTTAGCAAAAAGCAGAGGAGAAAAGACTCCTTTGCAATTTTGTTGCAACTATCGTGTGGTGTCTTGTAATTTGTTTCTTGACATTGTTATTTGTTAATTTATGAATGAAATGAAGTATGAAGTTTATTGAACAATAATCTTCGAAAAGCATGGAGAGATGAGAAGTAACTTTTTTTCCTTAGGTCACATTACACATAATCTATTTGATTGCTTACTTAAGGAATCCCATATGCATGGAGAATTTTGGCAATTGAGGCTAAGAGAACTGCCTGCTGCATGGATGCTAAGTGTGCCTGCTACTCAATAACATCACAAAGTGAACACACTTCCCACATTGTGTGCTATACTAGTTTGGGGGATTACTTATTGACTAATGTTATAGCAGGTGGCATTCTATAGCAGCTAAACAAGCAGACATGCCCAAGACAGAAGAGCTCATGATTATATGTCCCAAAACTTTGGTTGGTCATGTAGAAGCATACCATTTGGTCGTTTGTACATGTGCTGTATCATTGTGTGGCACTGGACATTTGATCGCCCTATATTGTCTTCAGATAACACATTTATGTATACCTAGCAAAGCATAAACAACTAAGTAAACAATTTGATGGGAAACGGGGAGGACGCGTGTGCGGAGTGTGTACCACGCCGTGGCCAGAGAAGAAGGCCCAGTTGATCCCGGCCGCGCATATCGTCGAACAGCACGCGGACTTGCCGGCCACCACCGCCAGTGGAGAGATGGAGCGATGATCCATCATCCATCTGACCATCTCATGCCAGAAGTGCTAGTGCCAAACGAACGCCGCCGGGCCCCCGCCGAGAGCCGTGCGTCGGATGGGGCTGCCGCGCGGGCGACGGCGAAGCGCGGTTGATTGTGGTTTGTGATCAAAGCGTCGACGCGCACAGCTGTGTTTAAAGTTTTTATTTATTTTATTTAACCGACTTGCCACTGACACCGACACACTTTTTTTTCCTCCCCATTTTGAGCCCAACGTGGCAACATCCATGAAGTGTCCTCAAATCCAGGAAGTGAAGAAGACAAGTGAGCTTTCTTACGTCATGCTCTATTTTTCTAAATTACAAGTGTTCGAATTTAGGGGGAGCTTCATTAGAATAATGTACTGTAGAATCGAGATACATAACTAAGGTTCTTTTTTTAAGCTAACATATACATAACCAAGGGTAAAACACATTAGGCGGTCATTTAAATCATTTAGGTCCATATATATACTTCCAAATCATTACTCATATATCAGTGGTCGAAACTGGTTGAGAAATGCGTGTCACTTGCTAGGTGGAAATTGTATTGTGCCATTTGGCCATTTTCATTTCACACACATACATAGTCCCAAAGCTATTGGAGGCGATGAAGTTGGCTAGGAGTGAGGTGGAGGGATCGGAGATGATGCAACACGTCGTTAGTGTTGACCGATAAGGTGTACAAGCGCAATTGGAGGCGGTGAAGCCAAAACCAAATAAAATTAGTGCGAGTGTGCGACAGTGAAGCATGGCACCTAGGTTTTAGCTGGCAAGTGAGCCGCTAATATAGTATGGTGAGTACCTCTCGGTGCCCTAATCGCTTGTGCATATTAGGAATTTTAGTTTTCTAAGTTGTACGTTTAGTGTGGTGCTTGAGTAAACGAATGACGTTTAGGCTTTTGATATAGTAGAAATTTTGGATTTAGTATGAATTAGTTGTGTACAAAAGGATGCTCTATGTACAATGTAGCTTCCGATTGCCACAAGAGATGAAAAAGAATAGTATCACGTTTGAAGTGGACAACAAAAATGACGAAGATTTCCCAATCATCCACCAACAAAATCATATTTAGTTTGTGTTGTCCCTTACCTAGATAACCACAATCTACTTTACGCTGAGATCAAGTACCAAACCAACATAACATTAGCTCATTAGCATCGCTGAATACTTTGTCCACTTGAATTTGAATCTTCGATTAATCGATATCTTTTACTTTTCCTACACCTAATAATCTTCCACAGGTTGTTTCCTCAAAAAAAAAAAAAAAAAACCACACGTTAGTAACTTAGTATACGTACGTGACAGAAAACCTTGCCATCGAAAATTCTGTTCACGAAGCACGAATCTCAAGGTCATACTGGATGATTTGCGAGTCGTGGGCGCACCACGTGCACGCAGCAGACATGGTGGATTTGTGTGGTCCGCGCCGCGCCTCCCCTTCCACGACGCTCCAGCGGCATCCACCCGCCCCTTCGTCGTCGTCGCGCTGATTGGCATTGGCTCCCTGCTCTGCTCCTCCTCATCAGTCCCGTCCCAATCATGGTGGCGTGGTGAGACACCCTTCCTTCCGTCCGGCCGTCGTCTTCTCCAGCGAGTGAAGAAAATGAACTGCTCCTCTTGCTGCGCCGCCGCCGCTCCGTCTCCTCCGCTGCTTCTCACCAGGCCGCGGGTGAGCGCCCCCCTTACCCCCACCGCTTCATCATCATTTTTTTTCCATGTCTGCCAGCACGCTAGATGGAGAGCAGGTCGTCCTGCGCTGAGTTCTTCAGTTGTTTAGACCTAGGTCGTAATTTCACACGTTTTATAATTTTGCTAGGGACCGTATGCATCAAAGGTCCCATGGTCTAGCGGTTAGGACATTAGACTCTGAATCTAGTAACCCGAGTTCAAATCTCGGTGGGACCTTCTTTTTATCTATTTTTTCCTCGTCCATTTTGCTGAAGTCAGACTGACCAACACAGGGTTACAATACGCTAAAGATGGAAATGAGATCAGAAAATTAAGAATTTCAATTTTTGTTTTGTTTTCCTGCCATTTTTTCGCGAACGTGTTCCCTTGATAAGAGGGGAAAAAAAGACGACCTAATTAAACCACGCTTATGGTGCATTCCCCAGCAATTCCAAAAGCATTGGGTTTAGCTGATCTTTTTTCCTCGTCCATTTTGCTCATATCAAACTGACCAGCATGGGAGCATAAAGATTGAAATAAATCAGTAATTGATTTTTAATTTTTGTTTTATTCCCTGTCATCAGGGGGGTTTAGCTGCTAGCTGCTCCACGACAACAGATCAGAAGGTGCTTTTCCTAGGCTCAAAACAGTTTCCACGGATCGCATACAGCCCAGTAAGCCGTGCGTCGTCACGGTTGTCGCGGAGAGAGGTAATAGCTTTTGCTGGGCAACAACCTTGGGACCTCGGCAGATTTGTCAAGACGTTGTACTTCTTCAACGGGCCTCCAAACCCTCTCAAGGTTCTGTCACTAACTTCTGAGTTTTCTGTTTGCGGTCATGCTACATTCAGTTTTGGTTTGGGATATGATGCCTCCATGTCTTGTTGCTTTTGCTTCGATTTGTAGATTGTAGAATCTATCATCAGCAGTTTTACTGGACCTGCTTCTAGTGAAGCGCCAAAGAAAATGGAAACATCGGATGTGGTGCTGGTCACTGGAGCCACCGGTGGTGTTGGGCGACGGGTGGTCGACATCCTGCGGAAGAAGGGCGTACCTGTTCGAGTATTGGTATTCTACTGTCAACCATACTCACTTTGGCATTTAACTTTTTTCCTTTTTTTTTTTTAGTACGAACAATTCCTATAGTCCTTATGACACTTGTTACATTTTTTGAGTCCAGGCTAGAAATGGAGACAAGGCAAGGAGCATGTTGGGGCCAGATGTAAATTTGGTAGGTCACTTATTTAGTTGAATTGTTACTGCTGTGCTATGAAATTTTATTTCGGCAATTACACTTCCTTTTTTACGCAAAACTGCACTTCTCCTCTACTTCAAAGCCACCAAACAAATTATTGAAGTGTCATAGCTACGGAGGATTTGCATCCCAATAGCATTACCTGATACCTTTTTTAGATAAAGGCAGTTTATTGCCAAGAGAAATAAGGTTCCCCAAAATTTTTTGGCTAAGCTCAATGCTGGCCTACAATTACACGCTGACGTATATGCTTCTGTTACATGTTTCAAACCTGTCGGTTAGTAGGAAAGGTAACTATGGAATTTGATGATATGGCGACTAAAAATTTGGGTACATATTTGATGTTTCTGACATTTTTCTATGAAGGACAAAACAAATGAATGTGCAAGGACAGGCTAAAATATGATTTTGCTCCTTATATCAGTGCCTGTGGTTCATGCTATTGTCTATATGACGTGAAATAGTCACCTTCAAAGAATCATGTCATCAAAACTCCATATTTAGAATTACAAACTTACTGCTTGCTTCAGATCATAGGAGATGTTACAAAGGAAGATACACTTGATCCTAAGCTTTTCAAAGGGATTAAAAAAGTAGTCAGTGCAGTCTCTGTCATAGTGGGGCCAAAGGAAGGTGATACACCGGACAGGCAGAAGTACAAACAAGTATGTCATGTGCTCAATACTATGATATGTGAAGAATTTATTCACTCTACCATCTGGCTACATCAGCGTGACACTTCAGTTTTAATTCATGCAGGGCATCAAATTTTTTGAACCTGAGGTAGGGTATCAGAAAGTCTTTACATGTATAATAAGTAGCACCTGGTTCTCCTAAAAGTTAGCTCTTGCTATGTGACCCCAAGTTCACGACGTTAGATGTTTCTCCAATCAGATCAAGGGACCTTCACCTGAAATGGTTGAGTACATCGGAATGCAAAACTTGATTAATGCCATAAAAAATAGTGTTGGACTGAGTGAAGGGAAACTGCTATTTGGGCTGAAAGGTATACTTTTCATTGCCTTATTTCCTGATCAAATTTTAAAACTTTGTTATACTCATTTTCATATATGTAGTGTTGCACTACTATAGTACTATGTGTGCTGAAAACCCAAGTGGGCCTGGGATCATGTAATCCTGTTCCCATATGGTTGATAGTTGATCATTTGTCTATTGTTGCATAGTATATATTACTAGTACATCCTTTTGGTATGAGAACTTAATTGTGAGATGGAAACTAATCAGGAGAATACAATGAATCAATTGTAACTTTTCCTCAAAAAAAAAAAAAAAAGAATCAATCGTAACTAATCCTATCCTACCATAACAGCCAGGTCCTTCATTATCTCTAACATGTACTCTAACATTAAGTAAATCCGTTTCTTTGCTAATCATGGTTGTTTTATTTCATGTAAAATGTGTTTATTTACTTTTTATGAGTTCATTTTCTTAACAGCTAGCACAATAATCTCATTTTTATGCAGGCAACTTATCTGGAAAGATTGTGTGGGGAGCTCTTGATGACGTTGTAATGGGTGGTGTTAGTGAAAGTACATTTCAAATCCTGCCAACAGGAGGTGAAAGTGGTGGACCAACTGGGCTGTTCAAAGGTATTTTTATTTTTATTCTCTGAATGAAATTTGGATATTAGATGTTCCATTTGCTTGAAATGATGGTATTCTAAGCTGATAACCTGTGGAAAACTTACCTTGCTTGTAGGGACTGTATCTACTTCAAATAATGGAGGGTTTACTAGTATAAGGACAAAGGTAGTTACTTCCATGAAATTCTGAGAAAGAAAATTACTGCTACACATTTAATTATTTTTTGTGTGCTGTATTATTTGTAATGATAAACTATATCTTGCATTGTTTCATGCGAATCAATGAAATTGGTGTCTTCCGTCACAAGCAACTGTAATTTTCTAGACACCTAATAACTTTACTCCATCCAGTTCCATAATCCTTGTAGTTTTGGACAAAGTTGAGGTTAAACTTTGAAAACTTTAGCTATTGATAACTTAATACTGAGTTTATTGAGTTTGATGATGTTAAGACAATGCGAATTGATTACTCTGTTGATTTTTTGTATACATGGATCATTCCAACTTATAGTTCCATTTAGATTTGTCCTAAATCAAACTTCTCTAACTTTGACCAAGTTCTTAGATAAATATGTTAACATCTAGTTCAAATAAATGCATTATCAAGACCTATTTCATGGAAAATTTAATCAAATTAATTATATGTCATAGATGCCGGGCGCACTTTTCAATAAACATGTTCAAAGTTGAGATGTTTAAGTTAGGACAAAGCTAAAGTGACTTGTACTTTGGAATGAATGGAGTATTATAATAGGTAATCTTCATCAAATATATGAGCCGTATCTTAGTTCAAAATGACAAGAATCATGGAACTTGAGGGATTAACTCTAGCACATAATTTTATTTATCAATGCATCCTATTTATTGTGATGTTTACATTGCTAACAGTATGATACTTTACTGGAATGGCAGAATTTTACTGTTCCAGAGGACCTGTCAGCATATGATGGCATTGAATTACGAGTTAAAGGTGATGGAAGACGGTATAAGCTCATTATACGGACTAGCTATGAATGGGACACTGTTGGCTATACAGCAAGTTTTGACACAACTAAGGGGAATGGCAAAGTGTATGTCATATCATGCTGTAAATATCATCATAATTTGTTTTAGCGACTTAGAACTATGTTCTTATTCCTGGATCAGGTTAAAGTACCTTTCTCTTCTCTGAAACCTGTATTCCGTGCTCGTACTATGACTGATGCTCCACCCTTCGATGCAAGCAACATCACTTCACTACAAGTATCACTTCTTCCTTTTCCCCCCTTCATCAGTAAACATTTGAAAAATTGGTAAACTCTCATCTAAAAGTTGTTGTGACAACTTTTTGTAGCTTATGTTTAGCAAATTTGAATACGATGGAATCCTGAACCCAACATTTACTGAAGGTCCATTCGAGCTTCCTTTTTCGAAAGTATTAGAGCGTACATAAAACGAGCCAACCACTCCAAGGTTTGTCTATCTACTAGTTTTTAGGCAATGACATCAGTACAACAGATACATGTAGCCACTTCATGTTTCAGTTTCTTTTTGGAACCATTCAGGACTAACTGAGCTTGTTTTTCTTTTCTATGAAGGTTCGTTCATGTAAGTTCTGCAGGAGTTACAAGACCTGAAAGACCGGGGCTAGATTTAAGCAAACAGCCACCTGCTGTTCGATTGAACAAAGAGCTTGGCTCCATTTTAACTTATAAGTTGAAGGCATGCTCACTGTCTTAAACTCATCTTTATATGTCTCTCGTTCTTGCTAATGATGAATGTTTTTTTTATTCTCCTGACATAACAAATCACAATTGTACATTTTTTGTACTGCAAATAAACCACCTATATGCATCTAGGTACTTAAGATATAGACTACAGCAACTGTGCTGCTCATTTTGCCATGTTGGTTATCTTGGAACCTCTATATAACGTCTGAGGTGGCCTTTCAGGGAGAGGATTTGATTCGGGAAAGTGGTATTCCATACACTATTGTGCGGCCATGTGCATTAACTGAGGAACCGGCTGGGGCCAATCTCATCTTTGACCAGGGGGACAACATCACAGTATGTATTGGAAGCACCGTCATCCTGATATCCCAATTCCTAATGTACTCTACTGCTCTTCCTTCCCACAACATTGATTTAATAATATGCTTGAAACATCTCAGGGGAAGATATCAAGGGAAGAAGTTGCCCGTCTTTGTGTAGCAGCTCTGGCAAGCCCAAATGCAGTGGGCAAAACTTTCGAGGTTGAATTCTGTAACTCGTTTACAAGAATATTATGCCAGAACTTATTGTCAGTTATCTTAGACAGCAAGCTAATGGTGGTAATTCTTCTGATCAGGTCAAGAGCACTGTTCCATTTAGCGAACCATATGTGATTGACCCTTTAAATCCCCCGTCTGAAAAGGACTATGAAATATATTTCAAAGAACTCAAAGGAGGCATCACGGGTAAAGAGGCATTAGAGGCAACACCTGCTCAAGTTTGAACATAGCGTTGAAAGAAGATTATCATCTGCTTTCATAAATTCTGACACGGTAACCCCCACTCTGAATGTCTTAAGCCATCTAGAAAGATAGATGACACTGTGCTAAATTTTGTAGTTGAAGATCACACGAGCAAACTAGATGATATCCCACGCGTGGCCGCAGAAATTTGTACGTTGTATATCTATTTGACATTTGGTGAAACAAAAATACATAATGAATTTTATTGTGGAATATATAAAAGTCAGAGTTGTATATGGAAGTTATAAAAATCGCATTTAGTAAACAACGACAAAAGGCAGCTTATAGAGCTTATAGAGGCAGCATTGTCTCAGCGACGGTTCAATGTGTCGGCATCATCATCGCCCTCTTCCTCACACAGGAATTTGTGGGCGCTGGTTCTTCCTTGAATGCATCCACTGCATCCTACCCTACTAGTTCTTTGGGTGAACATGTTAGATATTTTTGGGCCAATGACAACGACGCTGTTAGCATTGTGACCTTCTTGAGGGCATTGCCATGAGAATCTTGTGTCATGTTCAGTGCCTTGTTTGGTTGTGATTGTGGTCGGCAGGAGAACCTTCCAGCGATATACTTCGTCTCTTCTAGCCAGTTTTGGACTTGGGTGGCAACTTCGCCCTTTGATGAGTCTGTCTCATAGCTTGAGACATTGCTGAGGTCCGTCGATTTGATGTTGAAGCTACTTTCTAGTGGTAAGCTTGGCAACTATAGTAGTCGCGACGTCCGGCCGAACTCCATCACATGTTAGTAGTCGGAGATGGTGCTGCATTGTGTAGTTTTGCATGTAGTGGTTGTATGGATTTTGGGCTCAGTTTCTCCCATAAATCGGATCAATTCACTTCTTATTAATATATACCAGGAAAAAATGCACTTGCATCTAAAAAAATTGCTCTTACAAGTAGCATACTAGCATAAGCATGATATAATTTAGAAGTGTTGATATTGATAGAATATAGAGATGAATAATCACATCATCCATCTAAGTGTCATTCTCCTTTGCAGTAATGCATACATGCGAACTGTGCGTGTATAGGTCCCTTGGGTTTAGGATCAGCTTCGCAAAATGCTTATAATTCTATAGAATTTGCCAAGTGGAACCTGTATGGCAAGAATAGCAACTGCAAATCCAAGTCCAAATCCCAATCCAACAAACATAAATAGAGCTATATCGACATGATCTTTGGCCATTTTTGGTTTCAACTCATTTGACTGAGGTGAATTGACACATTGTCTACTCAAGGGTGCTCCACAAAGGCCTGTGTTACCTTCGAATGAACTGTTCTCAAACGTTCCAAATTGGCGTGATTGTGGAATTCTCCCTTCCAAATTGTTGTTAGACAAATCCAAGGTTTCAAGAAATGTGAGATTTGCTAGTTCTTGTGGTATCTCCCCCGAAAGGTGGTTCCATGACAGGTCTAGTGATTCCAGCTGGCTCATCTTGCCTAATTGTGGTGGAATATTTCCTGTGAATGCATTGTGTGACATATTCAATATATGTAGTGAAACAAGGTTTCCAACCAAATCTGGAATGGTACCATTGAGTTTATTATCTGAAAAGTCGACTGCAGTTAACGCAGTCAAGATCTTTTCAATTGTCATGTATTGCCCCTTGACTGATATTGCAACTGTGTCTTGGTAGTATTGATTGGATGTAGAATGATCTAGGACCTGTCCAGTGTTATTCAAATTTTCCATCATATATTTAAACATCTTGAGCCATTGTGGTTTCACATTGCCAGAGAAATTGTTTGAGGCAATATCAATTATTTGTATCCTCGAGAAGTACCCCTGGGACTTCCCACTTCTGAAAGGGTCATCAAGTGTGCCATAGAATTGATTGGATCTTAAGACAAGGACACGGAGATTGGAAAGGTTGCCAAGCCAAGATGGGAAAACATCAATAATTTTGTTGTTTCCAACGTCAAGAACCTCCAAATTAGTGCATTTAGAAAGAGCCCTAGGCAACTGTCCTTGAATGTTATTTCCATTTATATCTATTGTCTGAAGATCACATTGGCTATTAATATTATAAGGCAACTCTCCTTCGAAGTGATTCCCCCTCAAATTCAATATACTTAAGTTGCCATCTTCTATCAGGCAAGATGGAACCTGCCCTCTGAAGTTGTTATTTGCCAGGTCAAGGACTCTAAGATAAGTTAAATTGCAAACTGAGGGTGGTATATAGCCTGTTATGTTATTGTTGGACATCTTGAGAGACACAATTCGGCTAAGATACAAAGTGAAGTTTAACATAATAGATGTGAATCTGTTATTTGAATAATCCAATACTTGTTCTGAATTGCTATCCATTGTCAACATGCTTGGGATCGGGATCTGTCCCTGGATTCTGTTGGAACTCAAATCAAGAGATTCCAATTGACTAGGGAGAACATATGAAGTGAGTTGCAAATCTGTGAACGCATTATTCGAAAGATTCAAATTTGTAAGGCTATGGTCCCATGTCTGCCATATCCAATTTGGAACAGTCCCAAGTATCTTGTTGCAGGAAAGGTCCAGTATATTGATATAATCAAGGTGTACCAAAAACTAGGAATTTCGGTCAAGCCACATGACTTCAGATCTAACTCAGAGAGTTTTGGTAATAAACGGAACGTGGAGTTACTTCTTTTTCCATCCTTGATATAGAACTTGTTGTCAGATAGACGCAACATAGAAAGCTTTCTGAGTTTCCAAAAGGAGTCAAAGTCTACTGAACCTGTCAGGTTATTTGAGCTAAGATCCAAAATAACCAAATTTATGAGGTGGAAGAGTGAAGAAGGAATATTTCCGCTGAATTTATTATCATTTAAACTAACAATTTTCATGGATGAAGATACTGTATGAAACTCTTGTATGGGTCCAGAGAGTTGATTCGCTGAAAGATCCAATTGTAATAATGATGGTAAAGTGAATAGAAATGTCGGCACATCCCCTGCAAACAAGGGTGGGCTATGTTAAGTTTTTATTGAGAGAACAAAGTGCATATTATGTGAAAAAAGTAGTAATAATTAAGAAAATGAGACATGTTTTCTAGGAAACAGTCGAGAATATCAAAAGAAATTAACAATAACAATGTGCACATAACTTTGTATACTCCGTGCTTTCATCAAATAGGATGTAAAAGAACTCATTATGTGTTTCTGAAGTCTGTGTGGGCCGTCCACTCTTCATTTTTTCCAACAAAACACTAGCATTCATATTTTTCTTAGCTAAAGAAATTTGTATTGATCTTAAACATTATATAAAACCAATATCACTCCAGTCCTCTGCTGTAGAAACGATCCATTGTAACACCGGTTTTATGAACAAAACCAGATGATGCTATATGTGAGCCCCGGAAGTCAAATCTCACATATAGTTTACAAATAAATGGAGTATCAATTCACAATGCTTAAGATATAACGAACATAATATAACAACAGATAACCTCGGCTAGCGTGCAAATGGAAAGACTCTTCAATCTTCCGGTGTAGGCTCCACGGGGACAACCGACCGGGTTGATCACAAGCCCTAACTTCCTCCCCGAGGTGGGGTGTAATAGCAAGGGTGAGTCCATGTCGAACTCCAAGCAAGTATAACCGGGGGGTTATGAAGGCTCGAGAAGGACACAATCGCTTTAACTCAGCGGTTGCTTTTAGAGTGGGTCAAGTTTTAAGCTTAAGCAAGAAAAGAATCCCGTCCCCATTATTCACACTTGTGGACGTATAACATCATCGCCTTAATATCAACAGTAAAGAAAACACACAATTCTATCCATTAGTGTTCCAAGGCCGTTCATGACCGCGAACACGGCTGACATGTCAGTTTAATTAACTCTGCGCAGAGGTGTACACTTTCACTACGGGTCATGATTTTCCAAAGCATGGGTCCTCAAACCCCACAACACTGAAAACTCACATAAAGCCTTTCAAAAGGGTTATCTAAACATGCCGAATAGCGATAGGGCTACAACCCATTCTCTTCCCATTCAGGTAACCACCGACACGAGTAAACACTATCCCCTGAACGACTAGAGCCAGAGCCACGTAGCCCCCATAGTTGTACTGTATATCCCGGATGACCACGAATGGATAAGTCCTTAGGGAGAGCTAAGAGCTTCATAAATAACAACACAAGCTCTTTCGCCCTATGTACCATGGCATCATCAACTATTTATCATAATTTAATTCATAAAGCAATAAGTAAGAGTTTGTTGGTTGAGCGCTAGCAATTACTACCCAATGCATAACCCATAGGAGTCAAGGAACAAGTATTCAAGACTAGGATAATCCTTAATGGCAAACAAGGAGGACACATGCATTCATGAATTAATGATTAAAGTGCATAGGACATCAAGGGAGATCCCAAGCTATACTTGCCTCAAAACAGAGATCCTTCTTCAGGTCCAAATCTTCAATAGAACTCCTTGATCATCAACTCTTCTAGATTGCCAACATAACGCCCATCGTCTACTCGATTCCAATCAGCAACACACAATCATCCGAGCATTCATACACGAAGCAAACAAGAGGATTATAAGATAACAGTACACCAATCATTAGAAAACAGTTTGAAAAGCTTATAAAACTAAGCCACACGTCACTATGATCACATCGACGTAAAGATCACGAAATCGGAGCTAAAACGGCGTAGTTATGAATTTTACAAGTTTAGTATTAATAAAATAATAAACCTAATATAATCTCGAAATTTAAAAGTTGCAAAACCTGACTAACAGTAGCATGAAGACCTAGATTACTAGATTACTTAATCGAACGCAAATTTGAATGGTCCAAATCGGATTTAAAATGACAAAGTTATGGACATTTGAAATCAGTGGCAAAACTGTAAATACTTAATACTTGATTTCGAAATAAAATAAATAAAAAGATAAATCAGATTTGAACAAGCTGAATAACGATATGAAGAAGTACAAGAAAATCTAGGGTCTCTTTAGAAAAACTACCAATGAAAGGGTATCTTCTAATCTGGACTTTCGATCTAGAATTGGATGGCTTAGGGTGATGGATGTGTATGTGTATTTAGATTGTATTCCTAGATTTATTTTTCTAAAGGAAAAACGGCAAGGAAACATGTCGGTGTCATCATGACATCATCAAGCTAGCAAAACAAGGAGATGAATCGTAACAGCTTGGAATTTGAAAAGCTACTAAGGCATGGTGCAAGGATAGGGTGCATATGGTACATGCATGTCTCGGTTTGATCATGGAGGAACACAAAGAAGATAGAGCTGGAGCTTACAAAACGTGTTCGTCTCATCTGTAGGCTGCTGGGCATAACAACCTTGGAGAGCGACCTGAAGTAGTGAAGAAGTCCAGCGCGGTGGTGCTCCAAGGTTGACGGCGAGAGCTTGCTGGCAAGAAACATATATACGATGACTATAGGGCTATAGATGGTTGAACGGAAAGCACTGATTGACAGCTAGATGACTTCACCACAAACTCACCCTAGGCTCGTTGACGGCAGTGAAAAGACCGGGAGGATGTGCTGTTCGTGGACAGACGGTGGCTTTCTCAGCAGCGTACCACCATCGACGGAGAAACAGCGACAGGAAGACGTACGTCCAGCAACGCCTGCAGCGTGGTAGACGGCTCCTTCTTGCCGACGAGATTCAAGCTAGGACTAGGCGGCAGTAGGTATAGATGTATATATATATATAAAAGGAGCGCTGAGTTCCAGCTGCAAGCAAACAACGGCGATGAAGCTGCAGACGGCTTCAAAGGCGACGCCGGGAGACCTTGCGTTCTCGGCGAGATGCAAAACGAGGGCAGCGTTGCTAGAGTTTTGTGGCGGCTGTTGCAAGGGCTTCCGGAAAAGGTCGTGGTGTGCGGCCAGATTTTATAGCCGGAGGCAATCATATATGGAAAACAAAAACATTGAGATGGATACGGATACGGCTGCTCCAATCAAAGAAGGAAAAACGAACACGTTAATTCCATCTAAAGAGTACGGCGACGCTGCACTGCTGGTTGCTCCAATTGGCCATGGGTCTTGCTGCAGCCCAATAGGAAATGTGCCACGGGCCAAGGTGAAAAAGCGAGCTAGCCCAAGGCAAGGATGAATGCCACACGGGCCAAGAGGAAATAAAAATGACCATCGGCCATTAGGAACTGACGGGCCAACACCAACATGAGAAGAAATAAAAATCCTTTTCTATTTGTTTGGACAGCTTTTCAAATGAGACTTTCAAAAGAATTTAAATACCTTGTTGAATCAAACCAAATTCAGACATCACAAAAATATATATGCACCAGCATGAATGCTCAAACATGTTTCTAAATCCTATGATAAATTTTAATTTCACAAAAGTATTTATTTTCCCGTATTTTATGAGCACAAAATACATAAACAAATCATTTTATTCTAATTTCAAAAAAAACAAAATTTGGGGTGTTACAAATCTACCCCCCTTAAGATGAATCTCGTCCCGAGATTCGGAAGATAAAGATCGATAAGATTGTGATACTCCGTCTTCGACCCTTCTTCACGCTTCCTCGAATAGTTCTCGTTTGTCTCGGTAATGATTTCGCCATAGTCTTCTTAACCTCATAATGTTATTCCAACTGACTTGCTGAACTATTTCCAAATGGGTACTCCAAACCGATTCCCAAATAGTCTTCAACTATTAGGCCACTTCTCTAGAGCTAACGTACTCCCCTTATCCACTCTGTTTATGCTTCTCATAGAGAGCACCGAAGATTGGGCAAGACAAATTTTTATCCCCACTGATTCCAAACTACATCACAATAACTCTGGACATGTCCACCTCTATGTCTTCTTGGTCCATGATCTCGAATCTTCTACTTCAAGAACACTTTCGTGGTTTGTAGGTATACTCCTAGGTGTATAGGTGCAACTCTACCTCATTAACTCTAGCTCTTGTCATCGGTAGTCGTGGGATAGTAGCATCAACAAGGATTGATAATCATAAACACGGGCATTCCAAAAGACAACTCACACTTAAAGATAGATTGAGTTGAATTGGCACACGAGATTAAGGCACTACCCCCTTAAGATAAGGTCGACCAAAGTACACTCGGGGTAGTCTTCATAACCAACAAATACCTTAACCCTCATAGTGACCATCCAAATGACCAACATGACTCTCATAATCCAAACTAGGTCCAATCACCATCCTCCCAATATTTACAAGATACTCAACTTGAACACAATCCCTTAATCCTTGTTGTTGTTATCTCCATTTAATCCTTGTGATTTCTCATATTCCAAAATATACTTACTATTTATCCATTTTATAGCACTAATGTTACTCGAATTCCAAACACAACTTGGTCTTGGTATCATTCAATCTTTCTTAGCATAACTATCCTTTACTAAGCCATCAAAAATGACATTTTCTTCACCAAAATGAAAACATACTTTCATGCCATGCATTTGTGGCCAATACAATAATACCTCCAATTCTATATGCTTCACATGACTTGACATCCAAGCCTCACTTATTATCTCCTCTCGAGTAGCATCTTGAGAGACTTGGACAAACCTTCTTTCAACCTCCACTAGAATCATATCATTCCAAGGAAGAACTCTTGCATACTTAGACGACGTTAACTCAACACGCCACTCTCAAGTTCTCCATGCAAATCCACCATTAGAGATATCATAACCACGAGAGCTTTATCCAAACAATTTTCACCGACCAAATTGTAGAGAAATCCATCATTCTTCTCCTATGCCATCACAACTAACTTGTCCCGAGTTCTAAGTGAACCTCAAAGTGATAAGTAGAAACAGAATCCAATCATGAAGAACACAAGCTCCTTGTAGACGATCCATCCGTCATCACCCTTGAGTGAAAATTGCATGTGCTCAATATTGACATCTCAACCGAAAAATAGCATATGCTTCCGGTGAAGAACCAGAACATATCAACCTTCAACTTGCAATTTCTTCTGCTTGGCTACCCCCTAAAAGAAAAGCATACTAGGGGACCAGCAAAGATAACTTGAACATTCTCCTCAGTGAGTCATCCATCTTAATAGCCTAATGACTTCCAAAAGAAGTTCAGATGCATAAGCTAGAACAAGAAATCTGAAATTTCTTGCGAGCAGAAAACAGCAGCTCAGTAAAACACCTCTAACTTCTCTTCTGTAAATCCGATGAAGTTGTACTTTTATACCGTTGGAAAGCTGATGAAATCCTCTACAACTTCCTTATAGAAGATTTCTCCAGATTAAGCACTTATATTGGTCGAAAATAGCACGCAACCGAATCTGTTCCAGATTTCTAACAGCGCAGTTGCATCATCTTGTGATTTTCATAACTCTCAAACCAGATTTGATATGAAGGTAATTCTTGCGCTCAAAGGAAGATATGAAAGTGTACTTGTTTCCAGAATTGTTCCATGATTTTTGGTTGAACAAGAACAGAGATTCAAGCCAAAGATGATAGGTTGCTCCAAAAGACAGGATGCAGAAAACATGAGAAAACCAAAACCCAACTATCTATTACACTAAATCCTTAAATCTTAAGCCTATGAACTAATGAAATTGTGGATATACCAACAAGATCATACCACTCAATACAAAGATCCAAGACAAACATATGCATAATAACAATTCAACAAAGCATTTGAGATGCACAAATCAAACAATGACTCAACTTTCGCTACTAACGTTTTGTTGCATAAGGGCATAAACTCCTACTTAAACACGGTGTGATTGCAGCGACATCCGGGATAACAACTTTTACGTGTGGATGTGCAAAACACGTTCTCCACTTCATTGATTCATGGTAATCTAGCATGACTTCTCCACTCATCAATCTCATCAAGAGCTTCCTCATGATGTTCCTTACTACGCCAACTCTAGTTAACTATCTTCCAAACTTCGATGGAGGACTTGGATTGTTAAGGTCATCTCCTTTATTTGCTAATCTTGCTCTATACCGGGATCATCCATAATTACCGGTAGACGTCTAGGGAAATACTCTTACTTGTCATCCTTCATCCCTTCCTAGTGTTTCCCAAGATATTCCCAAAAGAGCTTGATGAACAACCTCAGATATCACGACATTCTTGTCGAGACGATCAGCGACAACCGAGTGAATGGATTCCACCAGTTGTGAACTGATAAACATATCCCTCCTTGTGACGTGTGCTTATGTGCTCTAATGACTCTTATACTTAGGATGTGTCCAATTCTAACTAGGCTTAAGTCCCTACAACAAGACGGAGTCGATACCAATTTGTAACACCCGGTTTTATGAACAAAACCAGATGATGCTATATGTGAGCCCCGAAGTCAAATCTCACATATAGTTTACAAATAAATGGAGTATCAATTCACAATGCTTAAGATATAACGAACATAATATAACAACAGATAACCTCAGCTAGCAGGCAGCGGAAAGACTCTTCAATCTTCTGGTGTAGGCTCCACAGGGACAACTGACTGGTTGATCACAAGCCTAACTTCCTCCTGAGGTGGGGTGTAATAGCAAGGGTGAGTCCATGTCGAACTCCGCAAGTATAACCAGGGGTTATGAAGGCTCGAAGCTTTACACTCGCTTTTAACTCATGGTTGCTTTTAGAGTGGGTCAAGTTTTAAGCTTAAGCAGTAAAGGAATCCCGTCCCATTATTCACACTTGTGGACAGATAACATCATCAGCTTAATATCAACAGTAAAGAAAACACACAATTCTATCCATTAGTGTTCCAAGGCCGTTCATGACCGCGAACACGGCTGACATGTCAGTTTAATTAACTCTGCGCAGAGGTGTACACTTTCACTACGGGTCATGATTTTCCAAAGCATGGGTCCTCAAACCCCACAACACTGAAAACTCACATAAAGCCTTTCAAAAGGGTTATCTAAACATGCCGAATAGCGATAGGGCTACAACCCATTCTCTTCCCATTCAGGTAACCACCGACACGAGTAAACACTATCCCCTGAACGACTAGAGCCAGAGCCACGTAGCCCCCATAGTTGTAATTGTATATCCCTGGATGACCACGAATGGATAAGTCCTTAGGGAGAGCTAAGAGCTTCATAAATAACAACACAAGCTCTTTCGCCCTATGTACCATGGCATCATCAACTATTTATCATAATTTAATTCATAAAGCAATAAGTAAGAGTTTGTTGGTTGAGCGCTAGCAATTACTACCCAATGCATAACCCATAGGAGTCAAGGAACAAGTATTCAAGACTAGGATAATCCTTAATGGCAAACAAGGAGGACACATGCATTCATGAATTAATGATTAAAGTGCATAGGACATCAAGGGAGATCCCAAGCTATACTTGCCTCAAACAGAGATCCTTCTTCAGGTCCAAATCTTCAATAGAACTCCTTGATCATCAACTCTTCTAGATTGCCAACATAACGCCCATCGCCTACTCGATTCCAATCAGCAACAACACACAATCATCCGAGCATTCATACACGAAGCAAACAAGAGGATTATAAGATAACAGTACACCAATCATTAGAAAACAGTTTGAAAAGCTTATAAAACTAAGCCACACGTCACTATGATCACATCGACGTAAAGATCACAATAAATCGGAGCTAAAACGGCGTAGTTATGAATTTTACAAGTTTAGTATTAATAAAATAATAAACCTAATATAATCTCGAAATTTAAAAAGTTGCAAAACCTGACTAACAGTAGCATGAAGACCTAGATTACTAGATTACGAATCGAACGCAATTTGAATGGTCCAAATCGGATTTAAAATGACAAAGTTATGGACATTTGAAATCAGTGGCAAAACTGTAAATACTTAATACTTGATTTCGAAATAAAATAAATAAAAAGATAAATCAGATTTGAACAAGCTGAATAACGATATGAAGAAGTACAAGAAAATCTAGGGTCTCTTTAGAAAAACTACCAATGAAAGGGTATCTTCTAATCTGGACTTTCGATCTAGAATTGGATGGCTTAGGGTGATGGATGTGTATGTGTATTTAGATTGTATTCCTAGATTTATTTTTCTAAAGGAAAACGGCAAGGAAACATGTCGGTGTCATCATGACATCATCAAGCTAGCAAAACAAGGAGATGAATCGTAACAGCTTGGAATTTGAAAAGCTACTAAGGCATGGTGCAAGGATAGGGTGCATATGGTACATGCATGTCTCGGTTTGATCATGGAGGAACACAAAGAAGATAGAGCTGGAGCTTACAAAACGTGTTCGTCTCATCTGTAGGCTGCTGGGCATAACAACCTTGAGAGCGACCTGAAGTAGTGAAGAAGTCCAGCGCGGTGGTGCTCCAAGGTTGACGGCGAGAGCTTGCTGGCAAGAAACATATATACGATGACTATAGGGCTATAGATGGTTGAACGGAAAGCACTGATTGACAGCTAGATGACTTCACCACAAACTCACCCTAGGCTCGTTGACGGCAGTGAAAAGACCGGGAGGATGTGCTGTTCGTGGACAACAGACGGTGGCTTTCTCAGCAGCGTACCACCATCGACGGAGAAACAGCGACAGGAAGACGTACGTCCAGCAACGCCTGCAGCGTGGTAGACGGCTCCTTCTTGCCGACGAGATTCAAGCTAGGACTAGGCGGCAGTAGGTATAGATGTATATATATATATAAAAAGGAGCGCTGAGTTCCAGCTGCAAGCAAACAACGGCGATGAAGCTGCAGACGGCTTCAAAGGCGACGCCGGGAGACCTTGCGTTCTCGGCGAGATGCAAAACGAGGGCAGCGTTGCTAGAGTTTTGTGGCGGCTGTTGCAAGGGCTTCCGGAAAAGGTCGTGGTGTGCGGCCAGATTTTATAGCCGGAGGCAATCATATATGGAAAACAAAAACATTGAGATGGATACGGATACGGCTGCTCCAATCAAAGAAGGAAAACGAACACGTTAATTCCATCTAAAGAGTACGGCGACGCTGCACTGCTGGTTGCTCCAATTGGCCATGGGTCTTGCTGCAGCCCAATAGGAAATGTGCCACGGGCCAAGGTGAAAAAGCGAGCTAGCCCAAGGCAAGGATGAATGCCACACGGGCCAAGAGGAAATAAAAATGACCATCGGCCATTAGGAACTGACGGGCCAACACCAACATGAGAAGAAATAAAAATCCTTTTCTATTTGTTTGGACAGCTTTTCAAATGAGACTTTCAAAAGAATTTAAATACCTTGTTGAATCAAACCAAATTCAGACATCACAAAAATATATATGCACCAGCATGAATGCTCAAACATGTTTCTAAATCCTATGATAAATTTTAATTTCACAAAAGTATTTATTTTCCTGTATTTTATGAGCACAAAATACATAAACAAATCATTTTATTCTAATTTCAAAAAAAAACAAAATTTGGGGTGTTACATCCATATAGGTATAGCCTATAATTATTACAAAGGAGAAAATAGTGACATGGTATCTACCAAACCACAACCGGCAACAGCACATGACATTAGCTTAAGCTTCATCGGCTAGCAAATGCAACACTTGGACGGTAACTAAGTTCCTCTGAGAGCAACACCGCCAAAGGGAATGACGAGCACATGCTGATGTTGCCCTGATCAAACTAGTGGAAAACTGAAAACTGGAACTATGGTTTTCACCTTGAAGAGCAAGTTTTTCAATCTCTAGACGATGCCTTGATCTAGAAACCACAACAATGCGGCCATTGCCAGGTGCAACCACAACTAAACCAACGATGCCTTGTTTGATTACTAATATGTCCTGTTTTGATATTGGATGATGTTGACAATGAAAATTGTTCAATTTTTGAAGTTGTTAAAATTCTATATGAACTTCATCATTGTGCTCCTCTCATTAAGATGGTCAAAAACATATATGGAATGTCCAATTCGGAGGTGAGATGAAGGAGTTAATGCCCTCGGGAAGAGGCTCCAGCGTCGGAAGTTCTAGCCCTTATCGTAACTTCCAAGGGTAACACCGCCTGGATGCCCGGGTTATCCCCCCATGACAAAATTTCCGACAAATAGACCCAAAAAGATCTAGGTCGGATATGACCTTTTGGATTTCGACCCGAACTTCATCCAAATTTGTGGGAAACATGGAAAATATACCTTGAAAGGGTTTCTTACTAGGATATAAGACCCTCCCCCTCTCTCTCTCTACAGATTAGGATGAAGTTTAGGGGTTCTTTATATTATTTTTAATGGAAGACATGAATAATAATTATAACATATATATCAATTAGGGGCTACTTTATATTATTTAGTGATTAGTGATAGAAGTTGGTTATCTTTAAGCTACTTTCATAATGCCAGCTAATTTTAAGAAAATATAATAGATCATGTATATTATTATTAATGATGATTCAAGTCTCTAGAATTATGGTTGATGATTTTACTTTTGTGAGAATTCTTTAGATTATCTCTTTTCTAACGCTTCTCTTAAGAACTAACACCTCTAACGAGTAATAGTAAAGATAGAAATAACAAAGAAAGAAATATTTAAGAGCAAAAAATGGCAAATGTTATTTATGACAAAAGTTACCATGGTTTCATGTATGTTAATGGTTCTTGTACGTATCATATCATTTGATGCATAATTCAAAAATAACAAGGTATAATGTGATAATTGGATTTTGAATCTTACCGACCAGGTCGTTCTGTGAAAGGTCCACAAAAATTAGTTTAGTCATATTGGCAATTGTATTTGGTATTCTCCCAGAGAAGCTGCAAGCTCCCAGTATTAATACTGCCAACTTATTCAGATGTCCAATTGCCGGTGTTATAGGGCCAGATAAACCATGGTAATCATAGGATATTTGCAGGAATCTTAAGTTTCTGAGATTGCCAACTGAAGAGAGTAATTGACCCGAAAAAGCACAATCAGAGATTGCCAAATATTCCAATGTCGTGAGGTTGCCAATTGAATGTGGAATTGGCCCAATGAAACCACAATACCTGATATCCAAGCTTCTCAAATTGGTGAGGTTTCCAATCCAGGAGGCCATTGTCTTGGTGGAGTAGCAATTAGACAATTTCAATGTTCTCAAGCTCTGGAGATCACCAATCCATGAGAATTTTGACCCTACCTCCCATGAAAAATTTATCGAAGAGAGTCGCAAGGTACTAATATGGTCCAGCTTGTTTACAAAAAAAGATAGGGTGGCTCCGTAAAATTGATTTTCCATCTATTCCCAGATCTGTCAAAGATGTGAGATTGCCAAAGTGGCTCAGAGTGACACCAGAGAAAAGGGTATCCTGCAGATTCAAAGTTTCCAGGGAGCTCCCATAGAGAAATTTTGGAACATGCCCTGACAGTTGATCATTATTTGACACATCCAGTACTCCCAAATTCTTCAGTTGAAAGATTTTTGGAGGAAAGCTGCCTCCCAAATTATTAAAGCTGAGTTGAAGAACTCTTAAGCTGAGAAAATCTGCAAAGAATTCCGGAACCACGCCGGTAATTCCATTCATTTTGAGATTGATCACTTCAATAGAGCGGAGACGTGACATGGAGTAATGGATAGGACCAACCAGCCTGCAATACTGCATGCTAAGAACCTGAAGATGAGGAACATATTTTCCAAGAGTTCGGCCCCAATCTTCTCTGGCACTACTAGCTATGTCCACTCCATCAAGGTAGAGCTCTCTCAAATTCGTGAGGTTTGACACTAGTGCTTCGAAACTTGGTTCTTGCAGAACTAAAAGGTTATAGCTGTCAAGAACATTATAGAGTGTGTCTATTTCAGCACCATCAATGTTATGGATTGAAGAAATATCCAACGAGATGAGACTCGGGAGTTTGCCTATTACCATGGGAATCTGTCCATAGAAACCAGAGTAAGAAAGGTTGAGGTGTGTGAGTACCGAAAGCCTCTCAAAGCCACTTGCCGGAATACGGGATCCACCAAAGTCATTCTTGCTCAGGTCGAGTCGCTGGAGTGAGGTGAGGTTGAAGAGCGCTCCATCAATACTGTAGCTGTACAGGCCACGGCCACTGAGGTCAAGAACAGTGACATGGCCAGAGATGCTGTCGCAGCCAACACCCTCCCAGAAGCAACAGTCCGTGCCTGCTTCCCACGAAGGAAGGGTGGTGGTGGAGTAGTCGAAGAGGAAGGATCGCTTGAGCTGGAGGAGTGCTGCAGCATGGTCTGGATGGCACGAAGGAGCTGTGAGGTTACCATAGGAAGCAGTGTATGAAGCTAGTGAATGGAGGTGTATCAGTACTATGAAGAGGGGAAGGAGATAACTAGCACGAGCCATCATTCTCCTTACACTTCTAAACAAAATGTAACAAGACAGTTCTATATATTGATCAGAGATCACATCCCATTCACCTCTGCTCACAGCCACATGGTGGGGTCCACCGTAATGACTTTGAAGATTTCAAAGTCAAGCTGCCGAAATATACCAATAATTAAGAGGGGGGCAGCTTTGGCCGAATCAATTAATCAATTAATAATATACCAATAATTAAGAGGGGGGCAGTTTTGTTAGGCTAGTCTTAGTGACATGAGATGACAATGACAATGACAATGACAATATATAGCCTGCCATGTATATATTTTTAATGACATGACAATGTTTTAATCTAGAGAGAAGAAATGAGTTTTATGACGGAACTCTCTTCACACGATTACCAACTCTATATGAGTTTTAAAATTAAATGTATACAAAACCATAGAATAAAACTTTACATTGAGAGTGGGTGTTCCATCTAAGTTTCATTTCATTCGATATAATAACATGGCGGTCTTGAAACATCACAATGAAACTCTCCATTAATACTGACCTTATATACACGCATGGAGATCTTACCTTTATATTATCATCAAGACATATGAGATCGAACAAATTACTGTAAGTATCATGTTATCGATAGACATATGCTTACCACCTAAAAAGAATATAGGGGCATTACTTATTGAAATAAATTAGAAAAACTATGTGTCATGTGCCAAGTTAAGAACTTTAATATAAAATGGACAAGTTTCACTAAAAAACCAACCAACTTATTTACGTTCACTTTATTAGGTTATTATCCTCTCAAAGATTATGCTAGTGAACCATACATCTATATATCTTGCAATAGGATAGCTTGGAAAAATCATAGCTAGCTCGCTACCGCGGGACTTCATTTCACATAGGTAAGTGCTGATACAAAAAGAGGCGAGGTAAGTTGGATTGATAAAAGTTTAACCTTGGACTCTACTTGAATTCTCATTACAACTGATGTGCATTTAAGTTTATCTAATGTTATCTATCTACCCAAACTTGGTTTATAAATTAGAGGCAATTATATTGACTAGCCTATGCTACTCCAGAAAAGGTAAGCCACGCTAGTATAGAACACATCTGGAGTGTAACTAGCGTCGCACATCGGGGAAAAAAAAAAACACACTAGACGATGCGTCCGCTGATGACAGTGAAAAAAAAAGACTCCTAATAATCATTGCATCTAGCCATCCATCCATTATTATAAAGTACCCAAGTCCCAGGCCACAACCCGCGCCCAGGGTGGCCACGGTAGTCCCAAAAATGTTGGCCCCGGATCCTCGATCCGACGGTGCCGCCGCCTCCACACCCAATATATATCCGCTCCAACCCTAGCTCTCTCGGGGCGCATCCGCGCCTCCTCCCTCTCCCTTCTCTCTCACGGTGGCGGCTAGGGCAGCGCCTTGGCGTGGCGGGTGCGGCCCACGGGTGGCGGTACCCCGCCCCCTGGGCACGGCGGCGGCGGCCCCGGGCCGCGGCACCTTGCGTGGTGGCGGCCACCACCGCAGCGCGCCTCCGGCCGCAAGGGCGGCAGACACCAGCCAGCTCCGGGGCCGCGAGACGGGTATCCCATCACATCGGCGCTGCCTCGCCCCCATGGCGGGTGGTCTCTCGCACGCCAAACGGTGAGCGCACCACACAAGTGCGACCGCTTGGCGGCGCAGGTGAGCGCCTCACCGGGCAGCGCCACAATAGTGGCGGCGGCGTGGCACCACCGGCTCGCAAGCTCTAGCGGTGGCTGCGGGCGAGGCGGCGGCGGCCCCACCCAGAGCCTAGCACGCCCTACGCGGCAAGAGGACCCGACGCGGCCGCCGCCCGTAGGGCGCCCCGCAGCAACCCCGCACGGCGAAGCTCCGGCGACCGTGGCCCGCCCGGTTTTGGTTGCTTCTCGTGTTGCGTCGGCTCCGACGGATGCTCGACCGCATCCATGGGCCGCGTGGTGGTGATCCATCATCTAGGTAGCCGTATTCCCCCTCTCATGGCTCGTCGCCTTCCCAGGACAAAATATGCACAATAGATTCACAATATGGCATCGGCTCTGTGGATTCTTAGTTCAACTCTTGCTTCGACGGTGTCGTCTGCTCCATCTGTGGCAGTCTCGCCGATTCCTGGGCATAGGTGAGCTCAGCCAAATCCTGTTTGTATATCTTACTCTTCATCCTATTTGCCCCCAGATCGATGTTATGGCTGGATGGATGTCCGACAGGAAGAAGGTGCTTAGTAGCTTGGACTATACTTCCCAAATTTAGATGCCTAACATATGAAGCATACAAGTCAGCAAGATACTTATGCGTGTGCTTTTTTTTTCCCTTTGAGCTAACTCCCAATGAATTTTAATGCTCACCACAATTCCTATGCACGGCACACAATGTTCTAAACTGATATGTGATGGTGGATGTTGTTATTGTTAAAATTAAAGGGATGGAGCATGTAGGCAGAAGGAAACTTATTCAGTCTAGCAGATTTTATGGCAGTGATTTGGTTATTTGGTGTTGATTAATTTCTTATATGTGCACCAGGTTTGGATAGTCATATTTATTCAACAAAGATGCTGTCTGGTAAAGACAGAGGCGGATCTACCCATAGGGCGAGCCTAGGCGGCCGCCCTAGGTGGTCGCCAGCGAGAACACTAGGACTCCGCAGTCAAGCGGCGAGCCGATACGGCAGCGTCGAGCGATTCTGGCGGCGGCAAATGAAAGCAAAGGTGTTGAAGATGATTAGAGCCTGGGCACTTCCATTGTGGGCGGCATGCCAATGATAACAAGGCCCATTTTTGTGGCCCAATTCGGCCTTTAGGGCTAGGTGAAAGGGCACACAAGGTCATGCACCGGCCGCCGCGCACCGCGACTCCACCCACCTTCGCCGGACCGCTCCACCGCACCTCCGCTCCTTCCGCGAGTCCGAAGCTCATGGGCGACGCCGGCCGCCCGGCTCCAATCAGGCCTCTAAGCCTCCCCGTCCCCTAGCCCCTGCCTCCCCTTGACCCCTTCCCTTCCTGCCTTCCGGCGTCCGGCGCACAAATGCGGCCGGCGAACGGCGGCCAATGAGCGATGCCGATGGCGAGACAGTGGATGGGGGAGGAGATGAAGTTGCAGCGGTGATGTGTCTAGTAGGAGGATCCGCCCTAGCTCATTTCTTCGGCTGGGTACGCCACTGGGTAAAGAGGCAAATATTTAGGAATACATGTGTGCTGTTACAAAGCATATTATATTTCTTCAAAGATATTGCTTTTGCTGTCATCTCCACTCCTAAACCCTAAACCCAAAGATTACCATGCCCTCAATAGAAAATATTGCTTTTGCTGTCATATTCCTTTAGCTTGTCGCTCAATATCATTATGCTTAATCATTGCTACTCTACAATTTCAAACAGAAAAACTACGATTACGCCACATGGAACTCTTCAGCATTAGCTTTTATCAATTCACAGGTAATCTGTTGTACAATTTTGAGTTGTTTTCAACATTTCAATACCATCAGATGTCTAAACACAATTTAACATGTGGCAGCTTGTTTATGGGATCTCCTGACACTCAGTTGAATATATATAGGTAACAGTTGTCTCCCTAGTTGTGAGTCAAGAAGATGGAATATGTTGTGGTGTGCCATCTCATAGACTATGCCTCCTTGGTGTTCTGTCATAAGACTGACATCTATTGTGTCAGCGTGGGGCTGTTTATGTAAGGTATAAGCATTGTTTGGACAACCTATAAGCATTTTTTGGACAACCAGTCTTACATAGTATGTAGGGTATGAAGTATGCACATATCCCTAGTTATTCAGTTTCCAGATAGAGCTGTGACAATGATTCGCGCGCTCGCAAATCACTACCGGTGTATTGTTTCGGTGTTAACAATACCATGGACACGCCCATCGGTGCTGGTCATATCTGTTTTGGTATTTAATTTGTTTCGATACTATGTGAGAACTGGAAGCCTAACGTCCCTAAGTGATGTTTTTGTGCACTTCAAGATCTTGTCTTAGCATCTTGAATCTATTTCGACATACAGTGCTGGCTGATCTGTTAGCTTGAGCACTGGCGCTGCAGTGCTAAATCTGTTTTCCAAGTGTTATTTCACAACAATGATAACACAGATCCCTAGCATCATGATGAATTGATGGTGCATGTTTTTAGTTGCATTTGTCTTGCAGGCATCGAAAAAAGAACCGGCCAATGCCCCGCGCGCATGGGCGCGCACAAAGAAACTAGTTGATCCATTGTTTCTGGTTTGTGTATCTTTGTCCCAGTGGTACGTACTGAACCTTATTTTGAAAGTAGGATCGTCAGTTCATGAAGGTGGGATGTAGGACTATTGAGACAACCGTGATGGATGTGTTTGCAAGACATGATTCTGGAGATCTTGCAACAGAATTGCTCTTTAGTTTTAGCAACACAATTGCTCTTTAGTTTGTTCCTTTTGAAATCGTTATTGTCTTGATGGCTCAAAACTTCTAATTCGTTTTTGAGATTTTTTGGGATTGTTTTGCTTGCTTATAACAATGAGTAGCCATATCATTAGTCGATCTAGAATATCAATATATTCTCTTTTCTAAAAAGACATTTGAGTCTTCCAAGTAAAGTTCTCTAAGTGCGTGTATGCCCCGTTGAGGACGAAACGAGTAACATACATGTGGCTGATCGCTGTGAAATGGACCAAACTAGACACTGACTTTGGTGTGGAGCCAAGCTGCCATGGCCCACGGCCCCAACTCAATGCACAAGACCAGTCGCCCCTACGAATAGCAGGTGGGTGGTGGCTCAATATAGAGGCGCCCCTTCTAATCGAATAGCAAGGGCGACTCTATATTGAGACGCGCTCCTACAAATCGACGTTGAATTTTAAAATGAGATATTAAAAATATTTTTTAAATGATCTTGGATATATATCTTGAAAAGTTATAAATCTTTGTTGTTAACAACTTTTTTATTTGACTTTATTTGATGCCTCAAAATGTGGGATTTGATGAATGTCTAAATTTTGAAATTTGAATTTCTAAAACGACCTCGGATGGAAAAACTTCCTAAATAAGAAGTGTAGATCTCAAAAATTATTGTAGTTGACCATTTTTTTATTTGAAATCATCTTGTCTTGCAAAAACTATGTTTAAATGTCTCAATTTGAAATTCAAATTTCATAAATGACCACGGATGGAGAAACACCTAAATAAAAATTGCAGATCTTGAAAAGTTATGAAACATTGTAGTTGATCACTTTTTGATTTGAATCCGTTTAGGGCATCAAATAGTCAATTTGCATTTGAATTTATATAATATGTGGGGATACAAAATGAGATATGAACACATATGAGTGTGTAGTGCAAAGGGCGTGGACGCACCGCAAGGGGGAGGTCGCGGGTTTGAACCCCCACCGCCACGTAGCGTCGTGATGTTAAGCGAAAATATGCGCGCCTTGCGACTTTGACGGAGCGGTGGGTGATCGACCGGTGGGGCCTCGCCCGATTAAAACAAATGTTTTGCCATTTCTTTTGAGACAACCGGCAAAATGCTCCTACATAGGGTCGCCAACCGTCCCTATAGTTACGTTTTATCGTAGTGTTCGTCGCCCTAACAATTTCAAACGGTGAAGTATACTAATTAAATGTCACAGCACATGGGCCTATGGGCCATGGCGCCCGTCTTTTTTGTTTTTGATCTTTTTTTTTCAAAGAATCTCACCAAAACATCCTTTTTTGTTTCTTTGCACAATATGGACCCTTTTCTCGGCGCCATGGGTCACGGCGCCAAGTTATAACGTCTCGACGCCACCACCCATGGCGCCGAGGTTCACGGCGTGACATCGCAAATTTTACATTTAACCCCTCGGCACCGTCGGCGCCAGTTTTGGACTTGGGTGGCAACTTCGCCCTTTGATGAGTCTGTCTCATAGCTTGAGACATTGCTGAGGTCCGTCGATTTGATGTTGAAGCTACTTTCTAGTGGTAAGCTTGGCAACTATAGTAGTCGCGACGTCCGACGAACTCCATCACATGTTAGTAGTCGGAGATGGTGCTGCATTGTGTAGTTTTGCATGTAGTGGTTGTATGGATTTTGGGCTCAGTTTCTCCCATAAATCGGATCAATTCACTTCTTATTAATATATACCAGGAAAAAATGCACTTGCATCTAAAAAAATTGCTCTTACAAGTAGCATACTAGCATAAGCATGATATAATTTAGAAGTGTTGATATTGATAGAATATAGAGATGAATAATCACATCATCCATCTAAGTGTCATTCTCCTTTGCAGTAATGCATACATGCGAACTGTGCGTGTATAGGTCCCTTGGGTTTTAGGATCAGCTTCGCAAAATGCTTATAATTCTATAGAATTTGCCAAGTGGAACCTGTATGGCAAGAATAGCAACTGCAAATCCAAGTCCAAATCCCAATCCAACAAACATAAATAGAGCTATATCGACATGATCTTTGGCCATTTTTGGTTTCAACTCATTTGACTGAGGTGAATTGACACATTGTCTACTCAAGGGTGCTCCACAAAGGCCTGTGTTACCTTCGAATGAACTGTTCTCAAACGTTCCAAATTGGCGTGATTGTGGAATTCTCCCCTTCCAAATTGTTGTTAGACAAATCCAAGGTTTCAAGAAATGTGAGATTTGCTAGTTCTTGTGGTATCTCCCCGAAAGGTGGTTCCATGACAGGTCTAGTGATTCCAGCTGGCTCATCTTGCCTAATTGTGGTGGAATATTTCCTGTGAATGCATTGTGTGACATATTCAATATATGTAGTGAAACAAGGTTTCCAACCAAATCTGAATGGTACCATTGAGTTTATTATCCGAAAAGTCGATTTGCAGTTAAACGCTTGTCAAGATCTTTTCAATTGTCATGTATTGCCCCTTGACTGATATTGCAACTGTGTCTTGGTAGTATTGATTGGATGTAGAATGATCTAGGACCTGTCCAGTGTTATTCAAATTTTCCATCATATATTTAAACATCTTGAGCCATTGTGGTTTCACATTGCCGTAGAAATTGTTTGAGGCAATATCAATTATTTGTATCCTCGAGAAGTACCCCCAGGACTTCCCACTTCTGAAAAGGGTCATCAAGTGTGCCATAGAATTGATTGGATCTTAAGACAAGGACACGGAGATTGGAAAGGTTGCCAAGCCAAGATGGGAAAACATCAATAATTTTGTTGTTTCCAACGTCAAGAACCTCCAAATTAGTGCATTTAGAAAGAGCCCTAGGCAACTGTCCTTGAATGTTATTTCCATTTATATCTATTGTCCGAAGATCACATTGGCTATTAATATTATAAGGCAACTCTCCTTCAAGTGATTCCCCTCAAATTCAATATACTTAAGTTGCCATCTTCTATCAGGGCAAGATGGAACCTGCCCTCTGAAGTTGTTATTTGCCGTCAAGGACTCTAAGATAAGTTAAATTGCAAACTGAGGGTGGTATATAGCCTGTTATGTTATTGTTGGACATCTTGAGAGACACAATTCGGCTAAGATACAAAGTGAAGTTTAACATAATAGATGTGAATCTGTTATTTGAATAATCCAATACTTGTTCTGAATTGCTATCCATTGTCAACATGCTTGGGATCGATCTGTCCTCGGATTCTGTTGGAACTCAAATCAAGAGATTCCAATTGACTAGGGAGAACATATGAAGTGAGTTGCAAATCTGTGAACGCATTATTCAAAAGATTCAAATTTGTAAGGCTATGGTCCCATGTCTGCCATATCCAATTTGGAACAGTCCCAAGTATCTTGTTGCAGGAAAGGTCCAGTATATTGATATAATCAAGGTGTACCAAAAACTAGGAATTTCGGTCAAGCCACATGACTTCAGATCTAACTCAGAGAGTTTTGGTAATAAACGGAACGTGGAGTTACTTCTTTTTCCATCCTTGATATAGAACTTGTTGTCAGATAGACGCAACATAGAAAGCTTTCTGAGTTTCCAAAAGGAGTCAAAGTCTACTGAACCTGTCAGGTTATTTGAGCTAAGATCCAAAATAACCAAATTTATGAGGTGGAAGAGTGAAGAAGGAATATTTCCGCTGAATTTATTATCATTTAAACTAACAATTTTCATGGATGAAGATACTGTATGAAACTCTTGTATGGGTCCAGAGAGTTGATTCGCTGAAAGATCCAATTGTAATAATGATGGTAAAGTGAATAGAAATGTCGGCACATCCCCTGCAAACAAGGGTGGGCTATGTTAAGTTTTTTATTGAGAGAACAAAGTGCATATTATGTGAAAAAAAGTAGTAATAATTAAGAAAATGAGACATGTTTTCTAGGAAACAGTCGAGAATATCAAAAGAAATTAACAATAACAATGTGCACATAACTTTGTATACTCCGTGCTTTCATCAAATAGGATGTAAAAGAACTCATTATGTGTTTCTGAAGTCTGTGTGGGCCGTCCACTCTTCATTTTTTTCCAACAAAACACTAGCATTCATATTTTTTTTCTTAGCTAAAGAAATTTGTATTGATCTTAAACATTATATAAAACCAATATCACTCCAGTCCTCTGCGTAGAAACGATCCATATAGGTATAGCCTATAATTATTACAAAGGAGAAAATAGTGACATGGTATCTACCAAACCACAACCGGCAACAGCACATGACATTAGCTTAAGCTTCATCGGCTAGCAAATGCAACACTTGGACGGTAACTAAGTTCCTCTGAGAGCAACACCGCCAAAGGGAATGACGAGCACATGCTGATGTTGCCCTGATCAAACTAGTGGAAAACTGAAAACTGGAACTATGGTTTTCACCTTGAAGAGCAAGTTTTTCAATCTCTAGACGATGCCTTGATCTAGAAACCACAACAATGCGGCCATTGCCAGGTGCAACCACAACTAAACCAACGATGCCTTGTTTGATTACTAATATGTCCTGTTTTGATATTGGATGATGTTGACAATGAAAATTGTTCAATTTTTGAAGTTGTTAAAATTCTATATGAACTTCATCATTGTGCTCCTCTCATTAAGATGGTCAAAAAACATATATGGAATGTCCAATTCGGAGGTGAGATGAAGGAGTTAATGCCCTCGGGAAGAGGCTCCAGCGTCGGAAGTTCTAGCCCTTATCGTAACTTCCAAGGGTAACACCGCCTGGATGCCCGGGTTATCCCCATGACAAAATTTCCGACAAATAGACCCAAAAAGATCTAGGTCGGATATGACCTTTTGATTTCGACCCGAACTTCATCCAAATTTGTGGGAAACATGGAAAATATACCTTGAAAGGGTTTCTTACTAGGATATAAGACCCTCCCCTCTCTCTCTCTACAGATTAGGATGAAGTTTAGGGGTTCTTTATATTATTTTTTTAATGGAAGACATGAATAATAATTATAACATATATATCAATTAGGGGCTACTTTATATTATTTAGTGATTAGTGATAGAAGTTGGTTATCTTTAAGCTACTTTCATAATGCCAGCTAATTTTAAGAAAATATAATAGATCATGTATATTATTATTAATGATGATTCAAGTCTCTAGAATTATGGTTGATGATTTTACTTTTGTGAGAATTCTTTAGATTATCTCTTTTCTAACGCTTCTCTTAAGAACTAACACCTCTAACGAGTAATAGTAAAGATAGAAATAACAAAGAAAGAAATATTTAAGAGCAAAAATGGCAAATGTTATTTATGACAAAAGTTACCATGGTTTCATGTATGTTAATGGTTCTTGTACGTATCATATCATTTGATGCATAATTCAAAAATAACAAGGTATAATGTGATAATTGATTTTGAATCTTACCGACCAGGTCGTTCTGTGAAAGGTCCACAAAAATTAGTTTAGTCATATTGGCAATTGTATTTGGTATTCTCCCAGAGAAGCTGCAAGCTCCCAGTATTAATACTGCCAACTTATTCAGATGTCCAATTGCCGGTGTTATAGGGCCAGATAAACCATGGTAATCATAGGATATTTGCAGGAATCTTAAGTTTCTGAGATTGCCAACTGAAGAGAGTAATTGACCCGAAAAAGCACAATCAGAGATTGCCAAATATTCCAATGTCGTGAGGTTGCCAATTGAATGTGGAATTGGCCCAATGAAACCACAATACCTGATATCCAAGCTTCTCAAATTGGTGAGGTTTCCAATCCAGGAGGCCATTGTCTTGGTGGAGGAGCAATTAGACAATTTCAATGTTCTCAAGCTCTGGAGATCACCAATCCATGAGAATTTTGACCCTACCTCCCATGAAAAAATTTATCGAAGAGAGTCGCAAGGTACTAATATGGTCCAGCTTGTTTACAAAAAGATAGGGTGGCTCCGTAAAAATTGATTTTCCATCTATTCCCAGATCTGTCAAAGATGTGAGATTGCCAAAGTGGCTCAGAGTGACACCAGAGAAAAGGGTATCCTGCAGATTCAAAGTTTCCAGGGAGCTCCCATAGAGAAATTTTGGAACATGCCCTGACAGTTGATCATTATTTGACACATCCAGTACTCCCAAATTCTTCAGTTGAAAGATTTTTGGAGGAAAGCTGCCTCCCAAATTATTAAAGCTGAGTTGAAGAACTCTTAAGCTGAGAAAATCTGCAAAGAATTCCGGAACCACGCCGGTAATTCCATTCATTTTGAGATTGATCACTTCAATAGAGCGGAGACGTGACATGGAGTAATGGATAGGACCAACCAGCCTGCAATACTGCATGCTAAGAACCTGAAGATGAGGAACATATTTTCCAAGAGTTCGGCCCCAATCTTCTCTCTGGCACTACTAGCTATGTCCACTCCATCAAGGTAGAGCTCTCTCAAATTCGTGAGGTTTGACACTAGTGCTTGAAACTTGGTTCTTGCAGAACTAAAAGGTTATAGCTGTCAAGAACATTATAGAGTGTGTCTATTTCAGCACCATCAATGTTATGGATTGAAGAAATATCCAACGAGATGAGACTCGAGTTTGCCTATTACCATGGGAATCTGTCCATAGAAACCAGAGTAAGAAAGGTTGAGGTGTGTGAGTACCGAAAGCCTCTCAAAGCCACTTGCCGGAATACGGGATCCACCAAAGTCATTCTTGCTCAGGTCGAGTCGCTGGAGTGAGGTGAGGTTGAAGAGCGCTCCATCAATACTGTAGCTGTACAGGCCACGGTACGCCAGTGCGCTACCCACAGTCCACAGTGGTCCACCGGAATGACTTTGAAGATTTCAAAGTCAAGCCACCGAAAGATACCATTATACCAATAATAAGAGGGGGCTTTGGTCGATGAGATTCCAGATGCAGTCACCAAGTCCTGCTGGAACTGTTTTGTTAGGCTAGTCTTAGTGCAAGTTGTTGGGAATATGCCCTACAGATAATCGTAGAGATGATTGTATCACCTTGTATCCATAATATATTATATGTTCATGAATATCCATTAAAGACAACTTGTATCGATTGGCAATTATGTGAATTGTTTGTGAGACTCTTTACTTGTATGGTTATTCTATAATTGTCCCTGGTCGGAGTTCACACATGAATATTAGATCAGCACACATATTAGTTGATGACTATGTTTCACAAGTCATAGACATGGAGATGTCAAACTAATAGTGTGGGCACATGTATGATATGGGGCTGGATTGACCCGACATGAGATGTTACTATTATTGTCTCTTTACACATCATGTACGTTATGTCCTTAGACTTGAGATTGTCGTATGTACTTAAGATGTGAAACGACCTACTTAGGGACTATCAAACGTTACTCCGTAATTGGGTAGCTATAAAGGTGGTCTTCGGGTTTGTCGTGAAGCATGCCGTGAGGCATAGTCAATCAAGATGGAATTGCCCCTCTCCATGAGAGAGATATCACCGACCACTCGAATGATTGGATCAAGAAATGCATGGCCGTGCTTGGGTTATGTTAACCCCACGAGGTGGACCAAATATCGTGTGGCAAGGGAATAACATGTATGTGAGTTTGTGGTGGTTCGTCTGATATGATCATTGCGCACATGGGAGTTGACACGCCTTGCTAGAGGCCGCTTATCAGCTATTGGTCGAGTAGGAGTACTTTCGGGCCATGTCTATTTGTGCGTGAGCCTAAAGGGTCGCACGCTTAAGGGGAAGAAGGCCTAATTCGGATCCGATCCAATTAGACGAGGCTTAGGGTTACTAATGGGCCTCCACTCGAGCCCGTTAGGGAAGCCTATATATAAGAGAGGTGGGCGGGGCTAGAATAATCCACGCCACTTTGGCAGCCGCCCACGCCCTTGCCTCTTGCTCCTCGCGACCTAGCAGTCCGGGCGACGCTTCTTCCCTATACGTGTGGGGTACATCGGAGGTGCTGCATCCGAGCACAAGGACGAACCGCGCGCGGAGGACGGACGTGAGCAACTGCGACGGGCACCGCTGCTACGCGCACATCTTCGCCGAGGGTCGACACTTTCGCCGCACCGCGCTGCCTAGTGGTAATCCCGTGATCTATAACTAGCAGTAGATCCTTGGTTTATGGGTAGAAAAATTTTGTTTTCTCTCGCTAGCGTAGCGATCCCATATTCCTTCACAAGTTTTATGAGAGTTTCATTTGTGTTTAATAGCCTGCCACATATATATTTTTTTAATGGCATGATAATGTTTTAATGAAGAGAGAAGAAATGAGTTTCATGAGGATGAAATGAAACTCTCTTCACATGATTACCAACTCTTTATGAGTTTTAAAATTAAATGTATATGAAACCATAGGATGAAAATTTGCATGTAGAGTGACTATTTCATCCCACCTTTGTTTCATATAACATGGCGGTCTTGAAACAACACAATGAAACTTTTCACTAATACTTGCCTTTACATATGTGCATGGAGATCTTACCTTTATATTATCATCAGGACATGAGATTGACGAAATTACTGTAAGTATCATGTTGTCGACAGAGATACGCTTACCACTTAAAAGAATATAGGGGCATTACTTATTGAAATAAATTAGAAAAACAAGAATATGTGTGTCATGTGCCAAGTAAAGAACTCTAATCTAAATGGACATGTTTCACTAAAAAACCCAACCAACTGATTTATGTTCACTTCATTAAAGTATTATCCTCTCAAAGATTATGTTAGTGAACCATCTATAAATATCTTGCTAACAGATAGCTTGGAAATGTCATAGTTACGCTACCGTGGGGCTTCATTCCAAATAGGTAACTTTTAAGTGCTGATACAAAAGGAGGAGAAGCGAGTTGAATTGCTAAAATTTTGACCTTGGACTCTACTTGAATTCTCATTACAACTGACGTGCATTTAAGTTTATCTAATGTTATCTACCTACCCACCCAAACTCGGTTTATAAATTAGATGCAATTATATTAACTAGCCACGCTAGTAGAACACATTTGGAGTGTAACTAGCGTGGCACATCGTGTGAAAAAAGCTCTTCACATGTCTCCGATGATGTCAGTGAAAAATCTTAATAATCATTGCATCTAATTCATTGTTTCTGATTTATGTATCGTTTAGTTGGTTGAAAATTTGCAAAAAAGCACCCGGGAACTCCTATATCACACCGAAGACGACGCTTCGCTTGTTTATGATAAATATTATCCTACCACGCTGCAACTAGGCTCAAAATAATCGCCTCACAATGTACATCTAAACTGTGTAATTAGTTATTTTTTTACCTACATTTTATACTTTCAAACATATGTGTTTTTTGGTGTATTTAATGTGATGTGATAAGGAGGAAAAAAATTATAAACTTTAGCCTTCTAAACGAGGCCCAGTGGGGGTGGGTGCCGTCACACGCGTCAGGTACGGACGGTGGGCCGCTGGGAGGACTGAGAGAGACAAGACGAACCCGGGTTGTGCGTGGAGTTGGGGCCGTGGGCCGTGGCAGCTTGGCTCCACGACGGTCAGTCTAGTCTGATCCATTTCACAGTCAGCGATCAACCACATACTATATATGTTTCTCGTTCCGTCCTCGACGGGACATACACGCACTTTTACTTCGAAGACTTTGAAGCAAGTATCTTTTAGAAAATAGAACATATTAATATCATAGGTTTTGCATCGACTAACGCGTATGACGGTTCATTATTACAAGCAAGCAAAACAATACCAAAAAATCTCAAAAATGAATTATTTTTATCTAAACTCTTTTCATATCTTTCTTTAAAGATAATATTACCTGTTTTTTATCTAACTCTTTTGGTCATGTCAACACGCCTAACATGGTAAAATCACACTACCGCACCAGATTCATTGGCACAGTAAAAGTTGTCACGTTGGATGGAGATTTTCACATGGAAAACCTTGTCACGCCCGTAGTATTGTTGAGCATCTTAGAGACCTCAAATGGAAAAAAAAACTAAAACATAGAAAGTTGTAGACATCTTCAAGATCTACAGTTTTATATAATATCGTCTCCGACATTGCTTGAAAAAGTACTATTTTTTTTTTTAAAGGTTGAGCCTTACCGAGACAACGGGAGTGGCACGACAATGTTTTCCACGTAAAAACTGTTGTCCAGCGTAGCAGATTTTACCGTGCCAATGCATATGTTGCAGTGGTGTAATTTTGGCATGCTAAATGCGTTGGGGTGACCAAAGAGTTAGAAAATAAAAATATAAAAATGGGTGAGGTTATTTTGAAAATACGATTTGAAACATGATACAAAAATAGAAAAATCATCATTTTGTTGTTAATGTCCTTACTAGAATGATTATCAGTAGATAAATAGAGGTGTCGCTATTCTTCGATACTCTGACCATTCTCTGTATCAAAGATGATATCGAGATGGCAAGGCTATTGTTATACGTATACAACATTGGGCCAAAAAAAAAAAAAAAAAATCCAAGAGCAAGGTTTTCATGATAAATGACTATAACAATAATTTATGGAAATATGCAGAGCTCTTTGTTTATCAAACGGGTGAATTCCCTATTACATAGCTAGGGGCTTGATGGCATTTCTAACTCTATCCAACAATGTATGAAATGTTCCCTAAAAAACAATATTGAAATGGTTTATCATGCATGTGGCTCTCTAATGATAAATGGATGCATGTTTTTTTTTCACTGTTGCTATTTGTTGGTTTATCTGGAAATAAAGTCTGTTTCCATAAAAGATCATTAAACACCCATGTGAGGTGATTACAAAGTTTGTTCTGTTCTTATTTTTTTGGGTAGGCATTTTCAAAGAAGGAATCAAGGAGAAGGTGGCTGAGGCTGCCAACTTGCTTCAGCTGATGTTAACTCCGCAGCACCACCCTCCCCTTTGATCACTGAGACTGAGGAAGATTAGATGCCAAGACAAGAAGGGTGACGTCCATCTTGAACAGATTTGATATGGATAGAGTTCCTCTTTTGATATGTTTGTCTTTGTGTTGCTTCAAAGTATATAGTACATGCTACTACTTTCTTTTGAGCTGTGCCCTAATCTAAGAGATCGATGAGTATTTAGGCGGCTTGCTGTTCACCTGAGTTAGGTGTTGATGCAATGTATTTTAATCTCCTTCTGATTGAGTCGTTACCCATGAACTCTGTTCTCTTGCTTCGCTCTTAACGGAAATGGGGTGTATCCCAGTTCAGAAAAAAGAAGTAAAAATAAAATCCTAAACTACTCCAAGTACATATATCCCAACAAACCAAGCCGTAATATTCCCGGCCAAGAAAACCATGTGGCCAATCAGGGGCGGATCCAGGGGCAGGGCTTGGGAGGCTTAACTCACATGTAAATTATGGTTTTTTAGTCCCTGAATTACTATTATTTCTTAACTTTAGCCCTAATAATCATTATTTAGCCCTCCCCGAGGAGCTTATCCTGGATCCGCCACTGTGGCCGATATATTGCGACTCCATATAATAACTCCTGCCGCAATACAGACTCTTACCATTGTTCACCAAAAGTGAATTATGAGCCAAGATAAGTAACTCTGTTTTAATCAAACTTAAAAAATTAAATCAGTGATACACATAAGCACTTACAAATTCCACCCCAAGCATCCTATCAGGATTCTGAGCAAACTACAAATTAAATCAGTGGACACACCACCACTTACAAATTGACCCACAAACATACTAGTAGGCAGTACTATCTTTACATCCCGATAAACATTAATCTTCATCCTATCCCAAAGTACAAACTAACTTCATCACCAAATTAAAGTATGAAACAGTTCGTACATAAGAAGCTGAGGAGAAGTTTAGCAGAGAGAGACAAGAGCCTGTGAAAGCACAAACATTGCACAGCATGCGCCTGGATGTCAGCAACAACAGAACACCTACATCAGAAAAACAAGAACACAGTCAGGCCGGGTCGGGGAGCAGATAGAACACGAACACCTGCAGCACCCTTGGCCGTAATTCTTCAGAGAACTCACCATGCCAACCTTGCTCCTCCAACTCCGGCGGCTGCGCCTCCGTCGGTCTCGCCCCGCGCTCGCGAGGACCTCGGGCCGCAGGACCAGAGGCGACCAGAGGCCGCTCTGGCTATACTCGAAGCCGAACTCGCTGGTGTCCTCGAACTTGCCGAGGAGCTCATCGGAGAGGTCCCTCGGCACCACCTGCACCATGCCACAGCTGCTGCCTTCTGAGGACGAGGAGTCGTCCGCCGCTTCGTCACGAGACGGAGACAGCTCAGGCCCGCAGGCTCATGAGGTCCAGGAGCGACGGTGATGGCGGCATGGCTAGCTAGCTTGTCCTGATCAGGCAGACGACAGAACGAAAGAATGCATGCATAGGGAACAAACAAGGAAGCTTGGTGGATGGATAGGTGAGACGAATGAGATAGGTGAGCTGTTGTGCTTTCTTGGTAGCGGGGCAAGATGCCTGTGGGGGCTTCCCACTGTGGCTGTGGGTGGGGATGCCGGGATGGGGGAGTGAGAACAGAAAGAATCTACTCATGCAGGCTTGCTGTTGTCGTTCGGTAGTTCAGGATGGTGAAAGGACCTGCTTTGTTGGTTTCAGTGTCCTCGGTGTCTAGAACGTCTATATTTCGAAAAAACGAGGGGGTTCAATTGGTTGGTTCATATTGATAATCACTCCATCCGAACTTATAAGCCATTTCAGTTTTTTAACAATTAAATCATTTTAAGTTTAATCAAATCTATAAAATAAAGTACTAAAAATGATATTAAATCATTATTATTACATTCTTTTGTTAATTATATTTTCATTGCATGTATATTTGATATCATAAATATTTATATATAATTCTCTCAGTAATTTTGGTAAAAAGATGCTTTGACTCTCTAAGAAAGTTGAAACGACTTATAATTTAGAATGGAGAGAGTATTATTTTCTACTTCTTAAACTGAGGTGTTGTTTGGTTCCTAGACATATATAAATTGTCATAAGTAAGCTTTATGCAAGTGTGGCAAAAAGAATTTTGGAGCCATGCTTTATCATGCTTATAAGGGAATTTTCTCACACTTTTTTACTCTTTGACATGTGGACCCTAAAAAGAAACTTGCCAAAATTTAGTTGTGAATCAAACACTTATCAAACTTTCTGCCTAAGATAATAAAAAGTGTGACTAGGAAACTAAATCCGTACTGCATGGTGAGATGTGATGTGGCATGCATGACTACATGATTAGGTTTCCTTTGGGCCATCTCTACGCATATGCTTATTAGTGATCACAGTAAATATTTTAGTGTTGATTATATATGCCTTTAGTTTTTTTCTCCTACCTCTCAGTCATAGTAGCCATTGTTGATGAGTGACCAGCTAGCCGGATATATGGAACTTTCTTCAGGTCCTCCATGCATGTGAAGCATCGCTGTGAAGATCATGTAGACGTTGGCATGCATGATGGCCATGCAATCAGCCGCGGCTCGCACTCACGATACACAACCATATAATAGAAGATACAAAGGGCTTATGGGTTTATTTATAGATGGCATTGCATGCCACGAATGGTTGCAGCACACTTATGATCACACAAGGCATTAGATGCTCTTAAGTCGTCCATGTACTTATGCGATAGCACGTGTTCTAGATTCCTAGATCTGATTCTGACATTTTTTTTAGAGATGGTTTTGGTCATGCCTGTAAGGAAAAAATAGTATATATGTTATTTTTCTTTGTATTAACTTGTAATGCCATATCATGTTGATAAAAATTGGTTTTAAATGAAACTGGAGCCGCAAATTATAATTGCATTTGTTCATGTGCAAGTAGTGAAAATATAATGTGCAGTGTTTGCTTTGACATTGATACAATGCACTCATGGAAATGACGATGTTGCGTTGATTGATGCTGTCAAATCATGATCTTTACTTGATTATTCATGTGCTGATGTTGCTTGAGACAGGACGACTTACTGACGTGTGAATTAATTTGTGACTCGATGTTAGCTTGTTAAAAAAGAAATCGGCTACTGATGTATGAATATATTTATTAGTTCCGGAATGAAGACATAATCAACAGACCAATTCGATGGAGTAGGATCCACCCAAACCGACGGTGGAATATTAGGGGAGCACCTAACATGTCTGCAATGCACCTTTGAAGTTGATTTGGATGCATCAGCGTCTAGAAATCCAAATCCACTTTGATGTTGAGATTCGTGGTGAGATGTTATCCCCTGTAATTTTAAGTATGCACTTAATTTAGCCGTGTGTGGTATCAATTTTATTTAAACTTTGATTTAATCAACAATTTATATTCATCAATTATTTAGTTAACTTTTTTGAGAATTAATTATTAGTTAACTTTTTTGAAAATTAATTATTTAGTTAACTTTTTTTTTTTTGGAGAATTAATTATTTAGTTAACTAAAAACTAGTACTATACTCCACAGCCCTGAATCTGGCCCAAACATTTTTTACAACCCACAGCCCACGAGAGAGTTTGGCCCAATCATTCACGTCTCGCCCACTCTCGCAGCCACCCGACCCCGACCGAGTCCCCGACGCGTCTGCGCGAGCCGCGAGGGAGAGGAACCGGCGACCGCCCGTCCCCGCCGGCCGCCGCGCCGGATTCCCGCCCCACCACCGCCAGCCACCCCACGCGCTCCTCGGCTCCGCCAGACGCCGGCGCCCAACGCCGCCATCCAGCTGGCCGGGCCGTCCGGTGGCCGTCCAGGACCCCAGGTCGGCAGGTCCAGTCCGCCGTGCGTCGCCCTGCTCCCTGCACCCTGGTGGCCTTTGTGTCCCGGTGAGCGCCCTGACTTCTCAGCTTAGGGTTTGTAGAATGGAGAATGGAGATTGGACTGTTAATTGGGCTCGCCTACACCAGATTTGGGCCAGCCTAGAATTTGGTGTGAACCATAGTGACCTGGTAGCTACAAATTGAATGGTCGTGGCACCAGATTTTAGTTCACAGATAAGACACAACAACATGGTAGGCTCCATGTCTACTGGAACTTGCACAAAAAAGGCCTGCTTCTTCTGTTGGTTCTGCATAAATTCCTCCACATTCAGTCAAATATCACCGGAAGATAGCAAGATTTATTTAAATGAACATGTATTTGTAGACAAAGAAGGCCATAAGAATTTACTGATTGCAGTTCACGTCCTGAATTAAATCTCTCTTTTTGAAACACTTGGTTGTCCTCCCCACAGATTCCCCATCTGCTCTCCTCTCCGGCCACGATCACGGGTGTGCTTCGCCGTTGCCGTGACCTTGATTCAGCTGCCTTAGCTTCTCCTGACTTCGACACGCAAGATGGTACGCGACGCTAACTTCACAAAATTACATTTTACTCGTAGGGATCTGAAATTCTGAATATTGCGTGCCTTCCTAGTGTGGATGGATGATGTTATTAGATTGCTCTGTTGACATGTGCCTGTCAGCATCTGGATAGTCTTGTTGTTTCCATTTTTCAATTGGATCAATGATCAAGGCTCGATGATTAGCCATTTAAAATATGCTTAATGTGAAACAGATAATTAGAAGATCTCAGAATGTTGAATGCTAGATCTCTAGGGAAGCCTATCATAAGGTGTAGATATCCTGCTGGTGCACAAGCCTATTTTAGTACTTTGCCAGTCATCAACTGCATATTTGAGGCATTTTGTAAACTAGAGTGTGAGACTAATTTACTCTAGTTATAAAGAGATGAGTACCTGGAAAATCTTTTGGCAAGGTTATTCTAAGGTATAGCAGTTCCTACAAAAATTTAGGTGATTTACCTTTAAGTGTTGTCAAATAGAAAGCAGGATTCTGCGATATATTTGTGTTACTGTATTACCAGAAAAACAGTGTTGTCTTTGATTAATTGAATGTGTTGTCACATATCCAAAGTCTTAATCTGACCACTTGTTTTGATACCTGAATCCAAATCAATGACAGTCTTCTGTATTCAGATTTTAGCTTACAAGGTATTACCTCCATTCCAAATTAAAGGTCATTTTGGCTTTTCCAGATACATATTTTTTACTATGTACATAGTGGATACCTAGGGGCATAGCAAAAGCTATGTAGTATGTACCTAGAAAAGCCAAAACGACTTATAATTTGGGACGGAGAGAGTACAATACTTATATTAGCTGCTTCATCTGCAAAATAAAAACCACATGAATTATGTGCACATGATATTCTGCAATAGTGGAAAACTGTGATTAGAGGAGAAATCGACGCAAATATAATGGGAGCAAACCAAGAAATTTATTATGCTCTTCAAGGCTAACCAACTTTCTAGATTGCTATCTTGTTATTGTATGGTGAACTCTTCTTACAGCAGTTAAGGTAGTACAACAGAAGAGAAAATAAATTGTGGAATTATACTATTTCATTTGGAGTTAAATTGTCAAAGAAACCTTTTCTTGGGTTATTTACTTATAGATGGGTCTTTTCTATTGGTTTTTCCATATTGGTTATAATAGTTACATTTTGTTTATGATTAATTGATGATATCTAACTATCTAAGTACAGTGTGGTTTTAAGAAACAGTATAAGAATTAAACTAAATGCATGAATTGGATGGCCAGGTTTATCACTCTAGTTTTGTTGATGATGATGGGATCAGAAAAGCTTGCAGCTGTCCTTTGCTTCCACTGAAAACTCATATCAAGGGCCCAGCGCCAGCCTCTGACCCTGGTATCGTGGCTACACAGAACTCATTTGATGATGTACTACTACTTTCGCTACTATAGGACCATACCGAATTTCTTATTTATGTCCATGTTATACAGATAAAGCGGACATTGTTGATGAAGCTATCACTTTCTTTTCGAGCCAATGTTTTCTTCAAAAATTTCCATGTGCAAAGCTCAGCAGACAAGTTATTGATCTATCTGACGTTTTATATCAATATTGCCTTAAAAAGACTAGAAGGTTGCCGGACACTAGCTGTTGGGACTAAGGCAATTATTAATCTGGGATTGGAGAAAGTTCCTGTACCTGGGGAACCAGGGTTTCCTTTCCTGGACTTTTCACTCTTCCCCAGTCCCAGGAGGAAGCAGGTATACAGCTTCGTCTACAATTGTATGCCCCATATGTTTTATTTCCAAGACTAGTATTTTCTATGTACAAAAGTAATATGCTACACATTATTTTCACATAATTATGTTTGTCGTCATAATTTAGACTAAATTCAGTAAAACATTCGTGTACCCAGGGATTCCAATGCTAAATTGACGCTTGTGCATTTCTGTGCCTGAATGCAGAATTGTTGAGGAATTATTTGAAGCAGATAAGGGAGGAAACAAGCGGAAGATTGCTCAACTGTGCATACAGGGCTAATGGCTTTCCAAACAAATGGTGGTTGGCTTTTGCTAAGAGGAAGTTCATGAACATTGTCATCCTTTAGACTTGGGCTTTTTGTACCAAGAGGATTAAACTGTTTTTTTTCTTTATGATCATGTGAAGTATGCACACACAAAAAAATATAGTTATCCTACATCTCAAAGTGACAAGCCAGAGATTTTGATGAGAGGACAGACAAAATGCCATAAGTTAAATTATTCATTCCCAACTTGCGCTGGTTAACTGTGGGGAACAGTAGTTGCCATGGTGTCCTGCCTATTTAATTTTCACACCCCTGTTTTATCGGAGACACGAAACCTGATACTGGGGTTATTCTCCAATGATGTGTCTAAGAGGAGACAGTACAAATGTTCTTAGTATTGTACATGCTGCAAGTGTGGCATATATGTTGTAAACTTGTAATTGTTAATTATTGACGGCAATTTTACCGTCCAGCATACAGTTTACATGATTGATGATTGATCTAGGATGTAAGGTGGTGGGAACTGGATGATTATTATTATTCATAGTTGGTGTCTTATTCAATTATATTGGACAATAAGGTAGGATATTTGGAAAGAAACGGAAGACGAGCTTGCGTGGCATTATAATTTCTCAAGCGAGTAATAAATTATACGTTGTTCATCTTTTCCCCTTTCCGAACCAAGAATGCACATTCAGCACACTACCTGTCAATAACTAGCGGCAGCGTAAAATGGTAGGTGCGAGAAATTCCAGAGCTCACTCACGGTGAAGATCAAAAGCAACGGTATGATTCCACAGCTAAGAATCCATGCCAACATTGGTTCTTTCAGAAAAGAGTTTTTCTACTCGCCCTCATCAAGTGCACACAACAGCAATAAGTAGCCTTTTGAAACAGAATCAACCATGTCAATAGCCTTGTGTTACCAAGGGTTACATAGTAAGGGTTCAAACAATCTATTATGAATATTTAACCACCATATGTAACGAGGCTACACTAGATCATGCTGCAAGCAATAGCCTTTAATAAAGTTCTAGCATAGAAAATTAGACTAAGCAGAATATCTGGAGTTCCAATTGGAAGAAGAAATATAATCTATGCAGACGCTTGAATGTTCTCTGCAAGGAACGCTTTCCCAGGGGCACGCTTAGACAGGGGACCGTGAACACCGTACAGCTGCACAAAGGCCAAGAGATGAAGCCGTATTAAATTGATTGGCCACTTATAGAAAAGACCACAGAGCAAGAGGTTATGTACATTGAAATTGAATCAAAACAGAAACAGAGAACAGTTCTTCGTGTGATGCAACACATAAACAAACAAGTAACTGGAACAAGTTTTTTACCTTAGCATTGACACCATCAGGTGCGATCCTACCCTCGCTCTTGTACTTCAGATACTCAGCACGGGTGAACTTGGTGAAACCCCTGAAAAATCAAGACGATGCACCAAACGAGTCAAATTCAAACCTTTAATCAATGCTGTGACTTGACATTGGGTTCAACAGCAAAGCATCTTCATTGCCACATACCACTTTCTGCCGGGATGATCTTTTTGGCGGCCAGGAACTTGAACTTGGCACGGCGGAGAGCTTCTTCAGCATGATTAGCATTGCTTTCCTTGCAGCGCACAGAAAGCAAAACCCTGACCAATGTCTACACGAGCACAGGTGCCCTGGGGCTTGCCAAAAGCACCCTCATTCCAGTCTGGAGCCGATCAGCCCCAGCACATGAAAGCATCTTGTTGATACGAAGCACATGGAACGGGTGGACCCTGACCCTCAGGTGGAAGGCGTCCTTCCCAGCACTCTTGGTCATGTACTTGTTGCAAGCAATGCGGGCAGCCTCAAGAGCCTCACTGGAAACATTCTCCTTCTCCCAACTCACCAGGTGGACACAGAAGGGGGAACTCATCCACTCCCTTCTTCTTCATCCCAACATCATAGATCCGATCTTGGGGTCAGGGACACCACGGCAGTACCTTGACTTTGGGTATGGCTTGTTCTTGATCTGGCGGTAGCACCTTGCTGGTCCTGGTCACAAATATAACCAAGGACCTGGTTATAACCAATGTGCAGAAAATGACATAGAAGCATACCATATCATTAGAAATACAAGTGCAGACAAGGAAAATAAAGCACCCACAGCCACCTTAGCCACACCATCAGTTCATTACATAGGCGTAATATCAAACAAATCAGAACCAGAACTTCAAGCTAAACAAAACCATCTTTTAATGAATCAGTGAAATATCAGTCATCATTGCTATTGCTATTCTCTCAAGAAATCCGTGAACCATATTACTCAATCAAGTGACATCAATGCGCAGGTTTATACTCAATCAAGTGACATCAATGCGCAGGTTTAGAAAGATAGCAAAATTAGTCCATAATTTATACAAGTTTATCACGTTATTCAGCGATTCACCGTAAACAGAACACACATCACACAAAATGAATGCCAATAAGATATCAATAAAATTGTCAGTACTCTTAAGTCTTCACAGAATAGAATTATAGTATTAAACAGGTTCTAATCCTTGATAAATGTCCACAGAAAGGCGATTATTTTGTTTGTAATGACAAAGTCATCCACTGAGAAATAATGTAAACTGATCAGAGAATCAAAGATCAAGCATTCTATGTTTGAAACAAGATGTAGTTACGAATCAGTAGTGATCCTAGTATCGACAAACGAGCCATGCTTGCTAGAAACAAAATTCTAAACCAGAATTAACTCTATATATATATATATGCTCCGCCGAATCATGACGCCATTAATCTCATTTTTACAACACCAAACTGGCTAACTACCAACGGGGAAAAACAGAATTCGAAAAATCATCACCAACATAAACCACGTAAGTGTCTAGGTGGACCAGTACTATATTGGATCTAACAACCGCAAAATCGTCTGCAGATTTCTCGTAGCTCAGGTATCCCACGGGCAAGTGCATCTAACAAACGTCACAGGGATCCTAGCAACATTGAGAGAGAGAGGGCTTGGGAGGGAAGAGGAGGGAAGGAAGGTGAGTGAACTTACTTCTCCCCATGGCGACGGCGGAGGCGAGTCGACGTTGAGAACGCGGCGGCGGCAAGGGAGCACCTGGTCTGCAGCGCTAGGGTTGGAGGGCGTCAATTATATACGCGGTGAGACGAGTGGCGTTGTGGTTGTGGTGTGAGTTTGGGCTTGGGTCTCGAATCGTGTATTGTGGGCTAGGCCATCCAAGGCCCATGTGAACCTGAATACGCAAATAATGGTGAAACAGTGAAACACAACCCCGTCTATTTTCGTACTTCCTCAGCAAAATATGTGAATCTCGGTTCTCAAGGCCAATTTAATACAAGTGGAAATTTATGTTTTCCTGCTCTTGCACCCTTTAGTCCACACATATATCTAGAGTATATATTCTTTGAAAGTTCATGATAGTAGTGGAACAATACTAAAAACACAACAGTATAAAATACTCTATCTATCCCACAAATATTTACATCGCCTCTTTTTTCCCGAGAAGTCAAACTCCTTTAACTTTAACTAATTATATAGAAAATAACATCAATATTTATATATTTAAATATTTGTTATTACAAAAATATGTTCCAATGTCAATCTTATGATACTTGTTACACATTGTAAACATGGTTATTTTTATGTACACTAAGTTAAAGTTAGAAATGTTTGACTTTTCGAGAAACGAGATGTACAAATATCTATGGAGCGGAGAGAGTATAAGTGACCATACAAAAATAATTACCACAGCTTAGAATCACATGTTTTTGAGACATTGAACGCTAATATTACACATTTTCCGAGCCGGATGTGAGTATTTTTCTGAAAAAATGCATGATCAGGAGCGGAATAATGTGTTTTCTGTACCATTTTTGTGGATCTATTAGTCATGCACGTGCGCCACACACAAGTTATGAAAAACATTTTGTACTCAATGTGGAAATATTATCAATTTTACTTTAACTTCAAAATAAACATCATAAACAATTTGATATGATAAAAAGTTCATACCTCCGTAAAGCATCATGAATTATGATATGAGTATCAAAAATATCTTGCACATCCTATACAAATATCAAGCACCATAAAAATCTTCAAGAATACAAATTTATTGGTCCTTCTTTCTCACTACATTTCTCAGCCAAAATAATGCATCCACTATAATACAAAAAATCTAGTCCTTTACATAAGACATGCGTCAGCAGCACCCTTAGCCTGCCTTCTGTTGCCTGCTCAGTGCTACCATGACTGTTGTACCTCTAGTTAAATGTTCCTCTCATAATCTCCATACTAGATTGCGATGCCCATAAAAAATATGAACCGTGGCAACAGGATTCTCCACAACCTACCAACACAAGGTAAAAAGAAAAGAAACAATGATTTACTATTGTGGTAATACCAATCACCACCATGGCACTGGCACAAAAAATACTGACATTTTCTTCACAATTTGTCCAACTGACACGCACCTTAGGACGGCACTCAGATTGCCATCTTGTAGAGGACGAGGCCATTGTGCAGTGACGCGACACATTTAGTGGTTCTATGCATGGTTGTATATGCTATAAATCATTTGGATAATAATACTTTTCAATGAGCTTCTAGGTATCGTCAATCCAATATAGCATTGTTTACTAAGGAGAAGTGTCGCTTATGATTAAAATGTAAAGCTTGGCAGCATTGTCATCAATTAAGACTATTTCAGAGATGCCCATTATTCACAAATCAAGCATAAGTTGGAGTGCGAAAAAGATACTCTTACGTTCCAAATTATAAGTCGCTTTAACGTTTTTTTTTTACATCCATTTTACTATGCATCTAGATATTTTGCTATATATCTAGATGCATAGCAAAATAGATGTACCAAAAAAAAAAAGTCAAAGCGACTTATAATATATTTAGATGCATAGCAAAATGGATGTACAAAAAAACTTCAAGCGACTTATAATTTAGAACGGAAGGAGGTTTAGCACCGATGCAACCCTAGCTTGGTAAGAAAAATAAAGAGGAAATAAAGGAAAACTAAAGATTTTGCATAGGGAGATGTACAAAAAAATCATCATTTATACAACATATATAACAAAGATTTAGTAAATGGGATAAATTTCTGGTATACCCAATAATCAATATGGTCCCTCTGTAGAACATTTCTAACAAAGGGACATGATATGGCTTTAACTTCAGTTTTTTTTTTTATAGCAAAGAATTCCTGCACCAAGTAATGGAGTAGTTAGCTTGTGAAACATGACAGTAATGACGATGACACATCAAAATCAATAAGTACATATGGATATTTTCTCAATTTCTGTTACATGAAATTCTTGTTGGTGCGGGGAAACACTTATTTTCAAGAATTCTTAATTTCCAGTACCCATAAACTAGGAATATAAAATCTAGAGAACTTTCTGGCAAATTCTCAAACACTTATCTATGACAAGCCATGAAAAAAAAATCGCGGGCTATAGAATTTAGAGATTGGCCAAAAAACGCAAATAGCGGCGCTATTAGCGTGCTATTTGGCATCGCGACATGGTTCGGGCCGCTATTAAGCACTATTTCACCGCTATAGCGCTATTTTTTTCATGGATGATAAGAGATGGTAACAATAAAGAACAATTCATTAGTACCTATATATGAACATTAAAAACTTACCTATCATATTATTACCTTTACGATTGTTGGCAATGCAGCAAACCATGTAGGTGATAGGAAATCCAAAAGTCCGAAATAAAGAAAAAATAGAACCAACTAAGTACTTGCAAAAGAATTAGGCCATCACAAATGGTAACATGTTGATCTCACAAGTATCCTAAGTTTGATACACAAAAACACCAGACTACTTGCAAACCAGAACGGCCTAAAATTCAAAATTCACAATCTCCGAGAGAAGCCTGAGATTAAATTTTGTTTTTAAAATGAAATCAAACTCCAAAAGAAAAGACAAAAAGGATTGTGCGTGCCAACCTTTATTCATTCAAAATTTACCTAGCAATGTATTTTGTCTTCCTCAACTATTTTAGGAAATATTAGGTTTCTGTCAGTGCAATACCTTAAGCAAAGGAGCGAGGTGTGTCATCAGGCTAGAAATGTGTAGTGGATTTCCATGGATCCCCTGATGCGAACATTGTAATTGCAAATGGTAGAACAACTAAAAAGACATAAGTTTGATAGAGTGTTGACACCAGGGGATTATCAAGGTATATTAGTGATAACTTTGGTGTTTGAATGAGGTTGTACCTATGTAACATACATGGATATCCATAACCCATGACCAAAACTCCTGGTCGCTCTCCCGCACCCTTGACCCCGTCGCTCTCCCCGCAAGGGCGACAAGGGGGGAACCCTAGCCGCCACCACGGTTAGCCGCCGCCATCACCATCTACCTCGCCGCCGCTAGCGGGAGCCACCGGGAGGCCCGTCGCGACTCCCTAGGAGGGCAGGCGGGCGGGCTCGCCCGTGGTCCCGCTCATCTTCGGTGCGGGGAGGAGGATGGCGGCGGGGGATGGCGTCGCGTCGCGACGGGGAGGCCCGCGTGGTGGCTGCCCGGGGCGAGGGCGTCGCGGCCGAAAGCACTGCGTCTTCGGCGCCGCTCGGCCGGATCTAGCCCGGGTGCACGACGGCGACCAAAGCGGTCTTTGCTCCGTGGCCGCATCTAGGGTCGAGGTTGGAGGTGCGGGGCGAAGGTAGTAGGGGAAGGAGATACGACGGGCGATGGAGGCTGGTTGTCAGGCTTCGAGGCATGGGTGGCTATGTGGTCGTTTAGTGACATTCTCGACGATTGCCGTATCTGAGCTTTGTACGACTGATCCGATCTCCCTACTGGTTCTAAAGCTCCGGGGCGCTGCGACGTGTGGATGATGGTGGTGTCTCCCAAATTTCTTTGCTACGGATCTGGCGGCGGTCTTCCTCGCCGGTTATTGACGCAATGACATGAATCCCGGTGGGACAATTCTTTTCATTCGGGGCGGCGGTGGCGCTTTGGGCCCACTTCTTTGTTGGAGGCGTCGTCAATTCTCTTCAACCCAAGGCGCCATGGAGATCTTTCAGGTGAAAATCCAGCTCCGCTTCTTGGGCGGGCGGCGATCTTGTTGGAGACGCCACTTTTGAAAAAAATTTCCTTGGTTGTTAGTGTTGGTGCCAACATAGTTATCCCCCTAGATTCCTAGTGTTGTTGCCGTGCATCTGGCAGTGTATTCTCGCCTTGTTGTAAGCCGAAAGCCGTGGATGACTTCTAGAACCCTTAAATGGTTTTTTTCTTTCTTTTTCTGGCCTATGGCCTTATCTTTGTAATAATTGGTCTGATTCTACTTATTGGTATAGATGAAGCCAGGTATGAAATAATATCCATTATCTTAAAAAAAATGCATGGATATCCCATATCTGTGACACATCCGATATGGATATGCGCCGGATTACGCAACAGATAGGTATCCAAATTAAAAATTAATAAAAACAAATTGGGTATGTTGGTTGACATGTATTTGGCGTATACAGCCCAGCCCAAGCCAGCTAACGTTTTCCTTCTACTCCTTCGTTGCCTCACGACCAGCAGGATGACAGAAACAAAACGTCGCCTCTCGTGCATGTGCGCATACGCACCCGGTACGCACAAGCATTGTCGCACAACTTCACAAAGGAGCGATGGTTCTTGCTTGCACCGGAGACGAAGCTCTGAAGCTGCAATGTTGGCATCCCATCTTCGTCCTCCGCCACCGAGCCATGCCTACGGCGGCTTGATTGCAACCTGCTTTGAGTGAGCACTCAGCAGCAGCCAGCCGCCGGTGACCCAGTGTGGATGCAACAATTGGTGACTCCGATGTGTTCAATGTTGCTCACTTTGTCAATCTAGCACGTTTCTTCAAGTTCTCGTTGCTTGCTTCTCATCCCCGCATCCCCTTCCTAGGTTTTTCTTTTTATAACCTTCCCTTCTTGAGTTGAGTTCTATGTAGATGTGAGTAGAAGTCAACTTCAATTTTTCGTAGTGTTAGTGCTACCATAGGCTCGAGACCTAAAGCTGTGAAGGAAAAGCTTTATGGAAGTGAAATATTGCCCATTCCAAAAAAACTTAGGTCCTGTTTTGCACGGCTCTATTTTCACTAGTGAAGCCTTTTTTTAGTTTCAGCTTCATGAATAGCTCTATTAGTGGAGCAGGAGCCATTTTGGTAAGTTGTTTGGCAATACATCTTCTTCCTTAGAACATGCTCTCACACAACGCCACGCAAGATGATGTGGAGCTGGGAGAAGCTACTATTTTTAGCTCCTTCTCAACCAAAGACCTGCCAAACGGGCCTTAGTAGTTACACGAGAGGTGAAGCTCATTTGGAATTGGTAAATGGCCAAATATGCCTTATTATTTATTTATTTAACTGAAAATTTATAAAATGTATCCGTGTATCATATTTTCAACCAAAATTATGTATCCACTATACTCCTTTTTCTATAGAATTGTAATCTTGTCACCATGTTGTACATTCATTTGTTTGGCTAAATAAAAAGAATACTAGACACTATTATGTTCCTCTAAACAATTCCCCTTGTATGATTTCCATGGTTTAACGTGCAACTCAAATTAATGAGCAAATGTTGTGTACCCCAACACGTTTTCACTAGTCACTTATGTCTTAGATGGCTACAATGTATGCATCTTTGCCTATATGGACAAACAAGAACATGAAAGACTTTTACCATGGAAGGGACCGAGAGTAATAGGGGTGTTAACTATAGTACTCTAGAAGAACTGATCGAGATTGCAAAGGAGAGGAAAGAGAAAGGAAGTATCACATACTATTTATCAATTAGTGTTCTTGAGGTTTACAATGAACAAGTCAAAGCCCTTGGCATGCTTCTATAAGGATGAAACATTATTTGTATAAGTCATATATGTTTTTTTACAATAGTAGGATGTTGTGTTCAATCAAAATTCACCTTTTGCATTTTGGCTGGAGATTAAGGAGAGTTGGGAAGGACATAATACCCCTAGATTAGTGGAGGTCAAAAATCGAGGACATAAACCAGGTTTGGCGCATTTTTGCAAATTGGAAGCAATGCTTGGGTTCTTTTAAACAAGTTAATGACCATAGTAGTTGCTCCGACTCGTTGTGTCATTGTTTTCATTACCATATCTTGTTTTTTTTTATGTTTGAGTTGATTGGTTGCTATTCAAATGGTTCTTCTTTCAACATTTATAACTTTTCTTTAGCATGCTACACATCATGGTGTGGGTTGAGAACTTGTTTAATGAAGAATGTACAAAAAGTAAGCTTTGGCTAGAAGTGAGTACTTAGACAAAACTAGAGTGCAAGCTGAACAACCCAATGCGAGAAAGTGATATGCTAGTTTGTGCTTCCTTAAGTCGTTAAACTTGCACAACTGACTTGGCTTAAACTCTAACTTCCATCCAAATCTACAAGTTAAAGCCTACACTTTGTACATTCTCCATTAAACATGTTGTTAGCCCTCACCGTGATGTGTAGCATGATGAATAAAAGTTATAAAGGTTAAAAGAAGAACCATTTGGACAACAAATCAATCAGATCATAGACAAAAATAAAGATTTGGTAACAAACACAAAGTGACCAATTAGTGGGATCGACTTTGTTGTGCTCATTAACATTGTTTGACCAACAATCCTAGCATTGTTTCTAGCTTACAAAATACACCAAACCTGCTTTATGTCCTTAGTTTTGACCTCCACTAATCTAGGGGTATTATGTCCTTCGCTACTACTCTCCTAAACTTCAGCCTAAACGCCAAAAGGTGAATGTTGATTTAACACAACATCCTACACTATTGTAAACAAAAATGACTTATAAATAATGTTTCATACTTTTTAGATGGAGGCGTGACAAGGTCTCTGATTTGTTCATTGTAAACCTCAAGAACACAAATAGATAAGTCATATGTCGTATTCCTTTCTCTTTCTTTTTTTTTCTTTGTAATCTTGATGATCATAATAACCTCGATAGCATGAAGACTACTTTAAGTGTCTTTGTGCTTGACCTATGATGGAAAAAATTATTTGCAAGAGTGAGAGAAGCAACATGAGCAGAGGAAAAAGGAAAAGGCAAAGGTAGGTTAAGGAAAATAAAAAAAGTCATGTCCACTGCCTTTTGCCACATAATGCACACACGGGTGGACCGAGGCCAAGATGGAGGGGGTCATAGATTGGGTGCCCGTGTTGATGCTGCATCCAATGGACTTAGAGGCGGGGTTCAAACAGGAGGCATTGGAGGTAGCGTGGCAATGGCCACTACAAATGCATATCCCCCTTGGAGGGATTCACCCTCAATGGAGGAAAATCTAGGCAATGGCAACACTGATCATATGCGCCAGTAGCTAGAATAGAAGGGGAATACGCCATGTAATCAATAGAATAGAAAATTGTCCCTAGGATGAGGAAGAAAAATCTTAGGCATGTAGAGGGAGCGGTATACGGACGGCCGGTGAAAAAACATGCGTGTAGAGGTGTCACACATCTATTGTAATGATATATAGAAACACGTAAGATGTCTTATGTTAATATAATTGCAAAGCTAGCCTACGGTTAGAGATAATTGCAATTATATCTCTACAACATAAAAAGAACGAAAGGAAGACTCTTTTTTGGTGCGACTTTGTTGCCGACTCGCCATACCCCCCCATGCGACCCCCTCCCCTCCCACCGCCCATACCGCGCGTGGGATCCCGCTCCCCGCTCATGGAAGGCAAGCGCAAAAAAAACCAATGCCACCATGCATAGAAGGCAAGCATGAAATAATTTCCACCCGTACATGGAAGGCATGCGCCAAAAAAAAAAAAAAAAATCATCGGGAGTCAAAGAAGGCCACCAATCAAGGAAGGCCACCCAAGGGCCAAGGCAATCAAACCCAGCGGGATTGACTCGCCGCGATGCATGGTTGTGCCACCGGTCAAGGAAGGCCACCCAAGCAATCAAACCCGGCCGGGATTGAGTCGCCGCGATGCATGGTTGTGCCACCGGTCAAGGAAGGCCACCCAAGCAATCAAACCCAGCGGGATTGACTCCCACGATGCATGACATAGCCGCTGTAATGTGATATGTTACCTAACAAGACGCCAATAGCCATCAATCCCCAATGGCATGGCTCATATCTCCTCGTCGGCACACCGACACTATCAAGCCGATGGGCCATCACCTGCGCCAACATCGCTGGAAGAGCTGAGGAGGACGCCTGCTACTCCACCTACGGCGACGACACACGCCGCCGTCTCCCACGCCAATATATGTCGCCGTCCCGGATGGTGGCGAGCCCGATAACGCCTCCCGCTAGTCAACGGCATGTTGTGTCTCCTCGCCCTCACATTGGCCGCGCTAATCTTGAGAATCTTGGGATGGCCTCACGCCCCTGTTCACAATCCCTGACACCTTGCTACCAAGCGGTATGTGTCTCAATCTTGATCTGAACTTTGTCAGCCAAAACACGGAGAACTTAATTGTAGTAGAGATATCGATTACTATCTAAAAAGAGAAATCGTTGTTCACGATTAACATAATCACCAGTTACTAATTGTACAAATGGTGCAAGTTTGCATAAATTATGTCATGCTCTAATAGTTGGCTTGGTACAATCTTTGACAAGATTTTGCTTATCGGTTTGATTTCTTCGGTCCGATTGTGAACTTTCTTTTTGGTTAAATAACATCATTGTCGTAGTTACCAATATATGTGTATGCAATGGACATAGTAATTGTTTATGCACCCATAGTACTGCTGATGGCTTACTTTCGTTTTTTTTCATTTATGCGAGAGTTGTAAAAAATTCATGAGGAGAAGAAAAATGAACTAGCCACAACATATAGCTTTGCCTATGAGAATTAAACCTTAACTCTTATCATGGTTCGGCGATTAAGCATCACTGTTCCCGTCTGCACAAAATAACTTTCGGTATGTATACGAGGAGTCCTACAACTGAATCTGAACTGAATTCGGAGGAAGCACGCTTCCAAATTCATTCACAAAGCATCAAGAGCTACTTGAAGTGTTCCGGGTTCGGTGAATAATTCTGATTTTAATAGGAGGTATGCTCTAAGGAATAAAACGTGTGTTGCTAGCTAAAGTTTCAATCCCGAGAACAAAAATTGCAGTCAATAGAATTCAGGGGTAGCAAATTTTAATCTAACAAGGTTTTATTAAGAAATATTAATCTTATTAGTTCTTATTTTGTTATAACACAATCTTATTATTATTGTTTTCTTTATCTAAAAAATGTTGCTATTTTTATTTATAGGGATCTATTCCATGGCTGATTTTACATCATATTATTGTGGGTGGCTTAAGAATTCTCTTTAGGGTCCAATTACTTTGCTCAAGTGCTAATAGTATCGGTTTCCTAAAAAAAGGAAGGGCTAATAATTTCAAGCTCTTCTCATCCTGTTCTGTCCATCTCTTATGCCATTGTGAACATCACCTTTTTCGGTGTAATGATCCTGTGGTGAAATTGTGAGTAGCATTATGTGCAAAATGTGTGTGCCTGATCCTATTTTGCGGGATTATTCTAAAGACAAGGACAATCATGGTGTGTTTTGCACTTTGGATTTATAAGGATTGTATAGATAAATCAATGCGGATTGGTATGGTTCCATATGTTATTTGTCTAATATGCCTTATGCCAGTGTCATTTCTTTAAAAAAAAAAGGAGTCCTAACCTGGTTGTATTAGCAAAGCAATGAACATTCAGTGCTCAGTTCAGTGCTATGAAAAAAATAAACTTCCGGTGGTCTGTTGTGTGTGCAGCGCTCAGGATGCACGGGCGGTCCGCCTCCACTCCCCTGTGCTCAAAGGTGACGGTAATGTGTTGTGCCTGCTCTCGACTCTCAAGAACTCATTGCTTTGTGTCTGTATTTTTCTTTCATAAAAAAGAAGTTGGGGTGGATGTGTTAGTGCTTTACATGGGAGCTAAGCACCCGGGAAAGTATGGTAATTTCATAATTTGCATGTTTGATGTTTTATTTAATCTGTTTCAATGGTCATATCTTTTATCACTAGATATTGCCCATAAGTGATGTATTTTTATGGTCCTCTACTGTAATTGTAGTAGAACATCTCGAGGCACGTGCTCAAATGTTTTTTAGAACTTTATAAGTTAAATGAATTTAGCTTGTTTCGTATATATAAATTAGTTGGTGATATGCAGTGACTACACCTAAAAAACTCACTGTTTCTCCAGTTTCGGTGCTCTCTTGTACTTAGGCTGCTACTTTATTACATTTTCATTATTGTCATTCTGCTTATAACAACTTGATGTAGAATTGCCTTTTAATCAGTGTGCTATATTTTTCATGTTACATTTCATTCGGCAAGCAACTACGCAAAAGGAGGACCGAGTTTTTTGCGCACTCATTCGAAAGTTGAAAAGGGAAGGTGTTAATCCAAAGCGATTGGGGACTTTGAAATTTTCAGCGCATGTTATGCCCATGGAGCATCTGTTCTTTACAACCTTGTTCTCTGCTTCGGTTTAGTGTCTTTTTCATGAATTATATCTAGCTTTTACAACCAAGCGGTCTAATTGATTCAAAACTGTTAATTACATATTGTTCTTATGGTGCCATTTATCTTCGATTGTACTAGAATTTTAGTTTTCAACATATTTTTTCTAGATCGGTGAACATGTGGGGTTGAATCATTATTGTCTGCTCATTAAGATATTGATGATTTTTGGATCACAACACACATCTAGGTCTTAAATTTTGTATCTGTGATCATGTGAAGCACAAGCCTTTTGAGCTTGCATCATTTTGGATGGAGCCGTCCGGTCCCTCGGTCAACTGTTCCTCATAATTCATCTATTAAGAGCAGCTCCAACAGTTTGCTATTTGGGTTTGACATTCCCATATTTTGCCAAAAATCTCAAAATTGATCCTCCAACAGTTTGGCAATCATGTTTGCCATTTGGGGAGAGTTGGCAAATCTAGCCTTCATGCACGCAAAAAATGTTTTGCGCTATGACTTTGGCATTTGCGCGTGCATCGTGCGTATTAGAAGAGGTGGAAGGGCTTAAACATAATTTTGTTTCTATCTCGGGGTTCCCGATACAAGTGTCCAAGAGGTGGAAGGGCACAAATAAAATTTTATTTCTCTCTCGGGTTCCCGATGTAAGTTAGATCTGAGTTTGGCAAGTGAATTATGCCAAACCGTTTGGAGATGATTTTTTTTGACTTGGTATTTGGATTTGGGAGTTGGCAAAGGGCAATTGCCAAACCATCAATAGGGAACTGTTGGAGTTGCTCTAAGGCAAGTGTCAAATTGTTTCCACCATCAGATTCTCTGATAGGTGCAAAGAAGGATATTTATTTGAATGATCTTATTCAATGAAAATGTGTAATCTTTATTTGTTTCTAATCTTCATACATAACAAAAAAGGTTACGTCCGCAACTATAACCATGTTAGGCAACCGTTGTACATTTTTTGGTTAAGATTAGAATTGGTGTCATTCAGTCTTATAAAGTTGTTTTCTTTATTATGCATTCGCAGATGATGCCTAATCCACGAAAGGTTCAGCTTCGTCAACTAAAAGGTTTTTTTTTGTTTTATTCCCATTATTTGTTTTATACATTCACTTTGACTCATCAGTTTAAACATTGTTTTGTGTTTTGAGTATGTAAATTAAAGTTGTACAGTATATGAATGTTGTAATCTAATTTCATTTTTTATCAATGACTTCAGATTTCGAATGAAGCTAGTTAATAAGATGCGTGACAACCCCAAAAGGCTTGTTTTTGAGAGCACTCAACAGCAGAAAGACAAAGAAAAAAAAAAGAACCGCTATCCGTTCTTTCACTGTAAATGTTTGTTGTAATCCTTCGGATGTTATTTGCACCCCTGTATTGCTGAACGATGATCAATATGCTACTATCGAAGCTGATGGTTTTGGCCAGTTCTTGAGATTGAAGATCGATGCTATAGAGAACAATAATCATCTAGCCTAGCTATTGGACTGTACTAACCCTGATACAATGCTAATTAACATTGGTCCGGGCAAGGTTCTTCCAATCAAGCCACGGATTATTAGCATTGTGCTTGGATTGCCTATTGACAGTGAAAACTTGAAGATGTAATCATGGAAGGAAGGTGCTACACTTCGCCAATAGTTTATCCATGATCTAAACCAAAATCTTGATGAAGACCATGACCTACACATATCAAACTTGCAACAGGAAATCTTAAATGGAAATGTGAACCCCCTGATGAAGAGATGCTTCTTAATGATTCTCTGCAACAGGCTTCTACTTCCCAACAACAACAACAACATCGGTTCACTCGACATCAAGAGGACTATGGATCATGAATTTTCAGTCATGTTGACTAGTCCTAGCTTGTTTTCAATGATCTCCAACTTAATATTCGCTCATGGCATAACCGGGATAAAACCCAACTCAATCAAAACATCTATTGCTGCACTATTTTCCTAATCGTAATCCTTCTCATCCCTGATTTTATATAATTCATCTAGCTATTTGTGTTGTTGTTGTTGTTTTCTTGACGTCTTAATGACTTGTCAATTACCATTATTGATAATATTTTCCTTGTTCTTGTATGCATGCTTTACCTTTTGAAATATGTTACTATCATTTGAACATAATAACCAATTTGTCCTTTCACTTCATGTTACTGACTACCCATTCTACATATTGTATACATTATCATTTATCATAATTCATTACGCTGATTTCTTCTGCTATTACATTACTGAACTATAGAGTCCTTTATTTTGAAATTGATCCTATTAATTTTAATCTCTTACATTTTTTTACTAATGTTTTAATGATCAGTTGTACTACCTCGACAACATTGACCACCCATCTTCCCCGTTGGACTAGATTTCCACTCCACGCATCACGTGTCACTCCCTTGATGGTGAAGGTGCTACAGATCTCGAGAAAGTGTTGCAAATGGCCACTTGCATCTTCATGTGCCCTCGCATAGAATTGACTAGATTGCACCATAGTGATGAATGCAAAGGCTTATTGCTATTCTACTAATTTATCTTTCATGTTCTCTCAAGAAATATACACTTTTATTTCATGTCCTCCCTTTGTAAACCCATAGGACCAATCTACTGCTGAAGCTTACCCTGCTTCATGTTCCTCACACCATTCCCCACGTGACCACATCTCTCCTTATGCTCCAAATGCTCCCAAACTATCTAGGAGAGGGCGGTCGCACAACAACCGCACAAGTCACAACTTCGTCGATGAACTGGCCAATTCTAGACGATATTCCCGATTCAAGTTTGTTTCAAAGAGAGTAACCAAGAAGCCATCAAAGTTTTATTCACCCTTCAAGCATGACATTATTTCTCGTCCTCCACCCAATCTGAGTCTTCAACTTTGCGTTATGCATGCCTTCCTGTATTCGATGAGACTTCATTGAAAAAGTTGCTCTGGTTTCATTTACAAGACACCAATCTCTTTCGTCCTTTTTTCAAAATTCTTATTCAATTCCATTTTGAAAAACTTTGATGCATTTTGGGATACTCTTTGAAAGGCAGCAATATTGCTCTTTCCTTTAGCGTTGGCAAGTTCATAGACCCTACGTTCATGGATGCATTTGTCAAATGCATAGCTCAAGATGACTTGGATGTCCGTCCGAATGCCATGGGTTCCATATTTTTTCTTTCTCCTATTGTCTCGGCGTGTCTCTACAATTTTAAAATTACTCATTCAACTTTTCCTCTCTTCATATATCATTCATTTCACTCCATTCATGCTATATAGGAGATTGTTAAGTCGAGATTTTTAAGTCGGTGTCTCTTAGTTTTCACGTAACTTCGGCCTTAGAGTAGTCGGGGACTCTATAGGAGAAGCTATCAAGTGTTGCCTCCCGTGACGGACTTAAAAAAAAAAGTTGGTATGTGTATATCAATTGTACATTTTTCATTGTCATTGGTCTATGTCTTGTATCAATTTTTCTTTGTACTATGCCGATAAAACTATATTTCTTTTCGTATTCACAACTTGCAAGTATTCTTTTCGGTCTTACACATCATCATCATTGTTCTGTGTACTATATCAATCTTGGCCACTCCCATGTCAATGTTCTTGATCCAATGGATTATAGCTCTAACAATGAGGTCAAATGGGATACACATCATTCTCAAATGGGCCATACACTGATGCAACGCCTTAGTGTTGCTCTTGCATTATTTGCACCCCGCACATTCCCCCAACTTGCAAATTGGAGATGTGTCTCTATTCAAGTGCCTTACCAAAAGGATTTAAATGACTCTGCCTTGTTCAACATGAAATACATTGAATTCTATGATGATGAGGGCCATGGTTCTTTGCATACTACTATACATCTGGTATGCTTCATCTTCATTGTCAACATATCCATCATTTTCATTTCAATGGTTATAACCTTCTCTTTTTCCTTTTTCAGGATCGGTCAAGGGAGATGAGGGCAGAGATGCTTCAATACCTATTATTCTATTCTACCAACGAAGTCCTTGCTCCGCCAGAGCTTCTTCAGTTTCGTATTGATGAGTCTCATCCTTCCTTCCATCCTTTGTTTTACTAGGCCTAAATTAGTACACAGAGAGCTATAGAGTAAAGACACTAATACCAAAAGCTATGAAGGCGATCAGATTAATGAGCGAGTCCAATGCAGCCTATAGAAGATTGCTTGAACTTTTAGAGGATGTCACAAAGGAAATAGCCAATATCCCCGGACATTGGTGCGAGAAGCGAGCAAAGGCCAATATCGATCAAGGGTAGAGGTAAAGACGTGCTAGTAAAACGGGAACTTGTTTTGTTGTGTGCATTAAAAATTAAGGATCTCTAAATTATTTATGCCATGTACGAAAAATTGATTTCGTCTTCTGTCCCGTAAATATAAATTTAACTAATTCATACATCTCTAGTATAACAAGATCATAGGATTGTCAATATATTCATTCGTGGATCGTACTATGACATTCATTTATTCCGTATATTTTTGTTTTAGATGGGTGACGGTCGCCCATCTCGTCCTCATAAGACGTCTTTGCTTGAAGTAGCCAAGTTGCAGCCGTATGAACCTCTTGTTAATGAAATCTCATGCCCCGTACTCATGGAGGAACATCAAGTTGAAGGAAATTTTAATTTCTTTGATCCGAACTGAGCGTGGATGTCCCGACCTTCTTTTCTAGCTCGCTGTCTTCACATGTCGATCCCTATGCCTCAATCTACTAGGGCGTCACCTTTGGGCACCCGAGTAGTGTCAAGAGATTTTAGGTGGGGAAATTTTGAAATCAAAAATATCTCGATTGCCAATGGCTATCGTGGAATGGGCTGCCAAGATTCTAACGGACCATTCATCTCATCTCAAGGGGGATGAACCAGACAAGGACTATATTTATGGAGCAATTTTCTGCTCGTTGGGAAGGTACTCTATATCCTTTCCTTTGATGAGAGCTTCACTGGAGAGGTGGGATTCAGTCACGAACTCCTTTATATTCCCTTGTGGGGAGCGCACGGTCACTCTTCTGGTCATGTTAAACATGGCCGGTTTTCCATTGGATGGCGAACCTTATTAGGAGTTCATCCTACCCAGTGCTGACATGGAGCCATCTACGCTTCTGTATTCGAAAACTTTATCGCTTTTGTACCAAGCATGGCACGAACTCAAGGATCGGTGGATGAGTTACGTTCCATAAGTGGTGTCACTATTTTCACTACACCCCTAAAAATTCTCAGACTTTGATAGTAGTGAGTTCTCCAACTTATATACTGCAACGTTCCTAGCGCTCTGGATATGTTGCTTTGCTGTTGTTGGAGGGGGACCATATGTTCGGCCAGGCGTACTGGTGACAGCCGCGTGGATGGTAGTGGGTCATCACTTTGCTTTGGCACAACCAGCTTTATGTTCTTTATATTATTCCTTAAGGCTTATCAGCAGCAAGCCAATCGACCATGCATCTTTGAGGAGGCTTTGGCCTGTTCATTATTTATTTGGTTGGATTGAGGATTATATACCAGCGGTGTTTGGTAAAAAGCTGAGATACATCAACATCCCTATTTGTCTGTACCCTTCGATGAGGTCAACCATGCTAAATACTATGTCCAAGAAGTTTACTTTTTTCAAGCCGAAGAGTTCTCACGAGCTTTTATGTAGGGACAAGAATATCTTATGGAATCCGTATAAACTTATTGGTGGGCATTCCGAGGCCCAATCAAATTTGGCTAGGCTCTGCAAAATATTTGATCTATCGCTTCATCGTGGTTTGCTTCCATGGAGGGTCGCTACATACAAAACAGACTTTTGTGTTTTAGAGCCATATCATCCGGAGTGTGTTGCCCGACAATTTTGATTCAAGTCGTTCCACATCCTCCATTGGTCAGTTTAGTGACTGAATCTGCGGTTGGGATAACATATGCTCATTGGCAACACCTTCTGCGCCCGATATATAAGGATTCACCTCTTGTACCAGATGGATCTCGTGTCAGCCATGCTACCCTGCCTTGGGTTCGATACTTTCACAGCACCACTCAACTTCATTTTACAAAGCCTGGGTCGAAACAACCTTTATAACTTTGTTGATTATGGGGATAGACAGTATGACTATCATGCACACCCAGTTCTCGTTACTCGACGCCTATCGTCCCAAGATTTGACTGTGGTGCGAAAGGTGACTGAAGAATGTCGTCCGGGTTTTCTTGCATCCCTCATGGATAAAGAAGCAGGTATAAACAGTCATTGGAAGAGTGTGCTACAACATTTCTTGAACATACAAGTCAGCTACTTGGACCGGCCAACCATAGTATGTTTTATAGACTAATGTTGATTTATTCCTTTACCATAATCACTTTCATTCTCTTCTTATTTTCTTAGGAAAAAGCGATTCGAGATGGATCCGGCTGTTGGATCCTCGTCCCGGCTCGTGTTAGTTGATGACACACTAGCCCAAGAGAAAATGGAAATCGATCAGGTTGCCTTTATAACCTTTATACATCGGAGATTGAGAAGCTATACCTCGCGACTACCCGTCGGTGGTACGCATGACTCTCCAAGGACTAAATGCTAACACACTAAGGGAGCCAGCCCGGTTTGTGCCAAGTTACAAAGTACTTCAACCAGCCTCCCCGAGAACTTCACTAGTATCTACAGGGTCAAAACCATGTTGAATAGGCTAGTCACTATTTCTCAGCAACTGCAGGTTGCACATTCTGATTTTGAGGCAAGCACCGGGCAAGTGGAACAAGCCACTAGTGCAATTAAGCATGAGCTCTCAACTCAGGAGAATGCTCTTCTAGCCACCACTCATGAGGTGATTTCAGTTGAAAAGAAGAGAACTGAAGTTTCATAGGAAATTGTCGGGGCTTCGGGCTATCTTGCAGGACCTAGAGAAGAGAGCCAAACAAATATCCTAGACTCGATCTTCTCACGATCGGTATGTTGCATCCAACTTTCCTTCTTATTTTTAGTGCTCGGTGGCCTCCCTCTCCTTTTGTTCTTCTTTGCTTCTAGACTCTCTATTATGTTCCAAGGAGAGGCACGTCCACGCATTATGTGTGGCATACTTCCCACAAGCCCGACACTTTCTTGTCCCCAATTTTGGGGCCCAATGCCCCAAGGGGTTATTTGCCTTCTCTTTCTCAAAGGCACCACCCGGACTTATCAATGTTGTTTCATTCTTCATACACAAAATCATGTTTCTTATAGTCAAACAAGTACAACACAAAAAAATACACATGAACAAGTGCCCCACGTCTCTCAATTTCCATGTTTGCTTATCTACCTGTGAATGTTGTGCCACTTCTTCAATTTACTGCCGCTGCCCTTTTCTTCCCTCTTTCTCTATCGCAATCCAACACATCACTCGCCTCAACTCTACATATGGTCCGTAATTCCTGGCACATGTTTTACATTTAGCAATCCACAGATTCACGAAATATGTAATCAATCCCTTGGTTACATGCCCATAGCCACCCCACTATCCTTTATATGCTACTACATATTTATTTCAGGTTTCCATGAACATCATGCAACATTATCAAGCCCCATAATTCCCCAATAGTATGCATGATGATGCACCAAATTTTGAAATACTTGCCATTAAGCCATTCTCACCTTGTATTGACCTTCTATGTGCCACGTATTTGTAGTCAATGCATTGTCTCAGTGATAATGACATTTCGCACAAATCTCCTCTAATCTTGCTTCCCTCACCAAATAGCTTCTTCCGCAAGCCATTACGATAATACTACACACAGGCAAAGGTGGGAATGTAGACCAGTAGTTGAGCGCTGATTTATTTAATTATTCCTGCTATTCATTTATATTTCAAGCAATCAAAGAACCATAGAGAATCACAGAGAGAGAGGAGGAGGATTCACATTCAACCGCTAAGCCAAATAACATGCTTGATTTAGTCAACATTCATTCCCATTCCATAGCATAACAACAGTAGACGATATGGAGGACATATCAAGTTTCGGGCGCTTGGCCAGGAGGAGCGGGGGATGGCAGCAGATCGGATTTTGATTTCTAAGGATGTATCTCTTCTTCCTTCTTGTTGTGTTGGGATTTTGATTTGGTTGTCCAATTCGATCTACTAAATCACGTGCAATTGGTTGCGGAATACTATTTTTGATTTCCGGTAAATCAATTGAGCAAATGCTAGGTGTAGAGGATCAATGCGATTTCTTTCCACAACCAGCTGTTGGCAAATTCAGACTAAACACATGTATGCAAATCTCCTATATTTGCATTCAGAATCACTAGATTCCTAAATTACAATTATTGGAGTGTCATCGGTTCTATCTGTCTTGCATGCATTAGGTATACCAAAACTTCAACCTCAAAGAGGATGCTACAACAAAAGCGTTTTTATGAGGCATATATTTGATTAAATACACAAAGTTAGAAGGCAAATCACTCAGCCATTTGTCACACATCATGCAGTTGAACCGCTACAAAATATAGTGTAATAGGATGATCTCATCCATCAAGGATTTCCTTTGGGTCCCCGCATAATCTACGGTTCCAACATGTGAGAGGTTTCGCTTCATCTTTCCAATATTCCTCAACACTTACCCGTTATGGGTTCCCTATGAAGGCCTCCCCCCATGACGGTCGCAAAACGTCGTGGTTTCTTTGAGAGGGGGTGGAGTTTTTGTTCCCGTTACCTATCCCTCGCGGTGTATAAATGTAACGGGCGATCAATGGAATAGAACACCAAATTCACTCCTACGTCTTGTGTCTCTTTCACTTTTACTCACAACATGTTATTAGCACTTTTCTCTACACCCAATTCTACCCGGAGATCATATCTCAAGTGGTTAGAACATCGTTGTGAGGAGCCCAACCAGAGCAAAGGTATACCAATGGCTTACCGTCCAGTTCCCTTTGCTTCCCTCCTTCTCCATTTGGTCATGATGGCCTATCACCGTGCCCAAATGATGGGCGCCAACTTCTCCCATGGCCACCTTGAGGATTTCCGTGAGGTCCTTGGAGACCGTCTCGATGGATGCTTTCATGGCGCACCCGTCTCTCGTGATCGCCATCGTGTTGAACACCGCGACATCAACATGAAGAGGCATGGCTGTCGCCATGGTGGACGCGCAAGTGGGCACCAACCTTTCCGACGTAGTTCTCTCTACACCATTGCCCTAGTGCTCGGTGGTGTCGTCCGGCACCACCGACACCACCTTCCGATCGCATCGGCGGCACCTCCGGCACCAGCGCATCGGTGACCCCAGCTACATCAGCGCGGCACCAGTTACGGCATTGGCAACATTGCCTCCACCGCGGTGCCTACTGCGCGCGGCGACCTATGCCCATCACCAAGGTACATCCCGAGGTCGGGCTTCATACCAATGGCACCCGACGCCGGTCCATCCAGCCGCCATGGTTGTCGTTGGGCATTGAGCTGATGTTGTCAATATGGTACTCGAAGTTGACGCCATCCCCCGTGGCCCGCAACCTATCTGAATGTTGGGCATCTCCACTGACGATCACAACGCACACGGCTTTGCTCCAACCTGCCTGCATGAGTACGCGCGTCGTCCCATTATAGAGAGCACGCCACTAGCCATCATCCCGGATACCAGCGCTTGCTGCTCCACCTCCACCACGACCATCTCCACCTGCTCCACCATGTCACATCATCCGCACGTAGATTGATGTCCCTCACGAGCCTTCGACTTGAAACGAGGGGACGCCTCTCCATCCTGACCACATTAGAGAAGGGGAAGGGAGTGGGCAGGCGAACATGCTGTTGTTGGCTTCAGTCCACGATGATGGTCAGGCGAACGGCGCCCTAGACACCGCTCGTGGCGCACAACACGACCGATGCATTGCCCATCGGTCGCGATCGCGGCAATGCCTTCTCACGACGTGACGCGTGCGCCCATGCGACCTTGATGGTTGCCGCGACGACTGAGGAAGGTGGCTTGGTGATAGTCCTCCAGGCGCACGTGATGCGGCCCGATGGTGCGGCGCTACCTCCTCACAGCGAAGTCGCCCGGACACGTCAGTGGTGACCTCATGCTTCCAGCAACGTTCGTGCGGCGAGACTCCCCACAACCTTCGCGACAGGGCCAGGGCTGCCGCTCGAGGCTGGCCTCACCTGGCGGGTAAATGGGCCCACATAGCGCGCCTTTCGAGTGGCACAAGTAGATCATGGGCGTGGACAATTTTTTATTAATATACTGCATTCTATTAAGACAACACAACAGAGTATATAAAAGTATATAAACCACGAGTCTTACGTGAAATCAAAGACTAACAGTATATAAACCACGGGTCAGAAACATAGATTACCGGTAGTATTTTTTGCTTCCGCCAAATCACAATCTTCACTCGGTAGCCTCATGACCAACAACTTACATCTTAAGCACCATCTGGTTGCATGTAGAGATTCAGTAGAATCAGCTCTGCATAATTAGTATGGCAGACTAATTAGCATGTATAATTATAAATAATAGAAGCAATGGAGAGTCCTCCGTTCCTCCTGATGATAGCAAATAGTGCAAAAATTAAATAAAAAAAGCAAGAAGCAACCAACCCAATATCAATCTTCACTCGGTAGCCTCATGACCCTTGGTAGGGATCAAAACTCAGTCACCTACCTCTTTGCCGCACCACCCCCCGGTTTAGGCAGCAATCTGATATCCCGTTCCATCCACAACGTAAAAGCATACGATGGCAGCTCGTCTGAAAACCATTACAAATATGTTAGGATTTATTCAATATAGACCCCCCTGGTTTAGGCAGCAATCTGATATCCCGTTCCATCCACAACGTAAAAGCATACGATGGCAGCTCGTCTGAAAACCATTACAAATATGTTAGGATTTATTCAATATAGAAATAGATCAAGCATTATATATGAATCAATGTATAGATCTTTATCATGCTAAACCAAGATTACGAAGATCATAATATTTTCTCAAATTCTTTACTCGTTCAAAAAATTCCATGCCTCTATGCTTTTCTCGTGTCAAACCAGTTCAAAGCTCACTATTATCATCATAGAATGAGAGATTAGTCACTAGGTCAACACATAAGAACTAACTGAAAGAGTACTGATAAACAAAACGTTACTTATAAAAGGATGAAACGTTTGATCAAAGATGTATGTTACTATGTTGGGCTGCCTTTGGGAGCCCAGGGAAGGCACGCCCCGGGTTTGCGTAGTCATGTCACGATGACCTGGTTGCTTTCTATCCCAGCCGTGTAAAAGCCTTCCACGTTCTGTCACAGGCCTTCCGCTCGAGCAATAGAAATCGTTGCTGACAACCGGGGAGCGACGCCCGCAGGTCGATGGTCGGGGAGCGACGCCCCGGGAAGGCAGGCCAGCCCCTCGTAACATTAGTTAAATTTCTTCTTGCTGCATTAGCGTCAGGGTCACCCCACCCAGGGAAAACGACGAGTTTTTCCAAACGAGCCCTTAGAGTAACTCCAAGAGATATGGTATTGTTGTTGTGTATGCTATATTTGGTATTTTCAGCAAAATTAGGCTCCAACAGGTATTCTATCTAGTTTGCTAAAATACCAAGTTGGCTATCCCGAAAATTTCGCTTGTCAACAAAGAAAGCATGTCTGCGCCTCACCACGTCTGCTTGCTGCGTTGCAGAGCCGCCCCGACGTTGTTGCATGCGGGAGTCCAAAGGAATAGACAACTTTTTTAAAATGGAAGATGAAAAATAGCAAGTTGTTAGATAACTCTTCTTTTTGGTGGAAAATTCTATATTTTACAAAATAGCTAAAGTGTCAAATTTACCTATTTGTTTTACCACATCTCTTGGAGATGCTCTTAGGACTATAGGTATATCAGAGCAGAAAGCACGAGACCCGGTGGCGCGACCCGAGGCATAGAAATTCGGCCTGGCCTAAACATGGCACGACCCGGTTGGAATCATGCCCGGGCCAGCCCGAAGCCCGCTATAGGCTGTGCCTGGGCCGCACTCAGGCACGCGGACTGGTACGGCACGGCCTGGAATTAGCATACATACTATCCAATTCCGACACAGGCCACAACGCATTTCCCCATCCCCCACGCTTCAACCCTGCACGATTGCCCCGCACTCGCGGTTCGTGAAGTAGTGGCGACCCTGCCTCCCCATGCACCATACCCGCTCCTCTTCCTCCTTATCCAGCGTGAAGGCAGTGGCGACGCTCATCATCATCCTAGAGCAGGCTTTCTCCTCCATCCTCCGGGGTCGAGTGTGTCATGGGCGCCAAAGGGCGGCTATGCAGCAAATAACTAGAAGGCGGGGCCATCAGCCCTCAAATTGTGGAGATCGGTTTCCTATTTTTAGAGTCCTCGGGTTTTGTTACGATCGCATGGCTAGTTTCCTAAATAAGATTAGATTGAGTACTTTCCAAGTTTGTTAGAGCCAATGGCTATATATAGTTCTTGTACTGGCACTTGAGGATTAAGCAATAGAACATCAATTAAATATCTCTCTTCCTCCCCAATGACTCTCAGCGCCTAGGGCTGCTACCCTAGAACCTAAGCTGCGGCGGGGGGGGGGGTATAACCTCGCCGGAGAAGACACTATCCCCATGGACCCAACGTCCATGACAGAGTGCGACATCAGCAACATGGAGCTGGCGGTCTCCTCCATCCTCTGCGCATCCGTCTCCTCGTGGATCCGTGTGCAAATCGAAGCCTCATCGACAGCCACAAGGTAATGTGAGTGCGCCAGTGGCCGTAGCCACCTCCGACGCCTCTCTGTGCTCCAGGCCTCCCTCTTCCCTCTCTGTGGGCCTCGTGCTGCCCCGTTTTGTGCTTTGGGCCCGTGCTTTCGGGGCGGCGGCACGGGTAACTGGCTCCACGCCAGTCGTCCCCCGGGCCACCAGCCATGCTCGTGGCCTTGGGAGGCACGGTCCGTGAGGTGAGGTCCGGTGGCCTGGGGGGACACGTGGGCCAGTTTTTCGTGTAGGGCATGAAACAGACTGTTGGATGCGGTGAAAACCGGCACGAACAGACAGTTTTCGCCCGATGCTCATCTATAAACTATAGGAGGACAACACTTTTTATTCTAACCATGGGTTATTAGATAGAACACGGCATGAACCAGACTTCAAAGAATTAACAAAAAATAGAGCTGATTAACTGAAAGCAACATGCAGCGGCATGGAAGATAGAGGGGACCTGCCCTAGAGCAGGTCTTGCAGCTTCGTAGTTCGTACGTTCCTGGTAGGCAACATCTTTCATAGCGGCAACTTCTACTCTCCAGGCCAGCGACAAGACAACTATCTCAAGCATGCGACACGCAAAGCAGCATTGATTTCGCACATGGCTGTGCAGGCATTTGGCATCGAGGGCTAGCATGACGGACGCATGTCGAAAAAACAAACATGAGGCTTCGGTCAGAGAGACAAAGGGAAGACTGACAATCGGACAACGGCGAGAGCGGCAGATGGACGTCGCGGCCTTTCACAGCACGGGGTTGTTTTCAAGATAACTCCAAATAGGATGCTTCAAACATCTCCCTCGATCAAATAGTACAACAACATCCAAACCTATGTATCGTGGTACTATTTTTTTTGTGTTGCAACACATGAACATGATTCTAATACCACAAATATTAGTTCAAGAGTTTCAAAAAGCCCTCCGGACTGGCATCAAGTGAGTCACTTCAACAAGATTCCAAGTTCCCATGTTAAAAATGCGCACATTTATTAAGCTCTGACATATGGCCGAGATCTTGAGTTTCGGGGCAAAACTAAGATTAGGGGCCCTCCATACACATGTAACCCGGACAATCCAGAGTTCTAGAGAAACATTTATTTCAATGAAACAAACATCTAATACACAATAATTCATTTAAATTCCAGATCAGATTATTTTTTGTACGGTTCTACCCCTAACCCCTAACGTCAAGTTCAATTTTTGACCTAATGGTGCCGATCGAGTGGCCACGAAGGGATGAGATATTCTGAGCCAAGTTATTGGGATTCGTTACATGTAAAGGATGAAAAGATTAAGGATATGTACATCAGTGCATGTGCACGAGACTCATACCTCGTGTAGATTAGTCGCTAGCGTCGGTTTTAGCGGCCGCCGCCGCCGATGAATCGCAGCGCACGCCTCTGTCGCCTCGCGCGTCGCTGCGCAGCCCGCAGCGCTGATCTCCATCGCGGCGCCCGCGCCGCCTGAGTCGAAGTCGAATCGCCGCGGCGTTGAGTACGTGTCGGTGTGGTCTCGCGCAGATGTTAGGGTTTATAATAAACGAATGGTTCTCGCGGACGCCGTCACTCGGCATGCGGCAGGCCAGCAACGCCTCGGCTTCGCTCAATAGGTCAACTCTACTGATACATATAGACCTAATGCTTAAAAAATCTGGCCTAGTCGGCAATTGTATTGTTACTAAGACGGTCAAAATGCTTTTTACTGGGCCGCCCAACACGTAACGGTCTACTCCCCCACATCTCAATTATCGGAACGCCGCCTGTGACCTCTACTGCCACGTCCCATCTTTTTGCCACCACACTTAACGTGGTGTTTAGTTGCTAGTCACACTTTGCCACACTTCATGTTAGGTAAGTTTGATTAAATTTGAGTAGTGTTTGGTGGGTGATAAAGCTTAGACAAGATTCTTTCGGGCTCCACATATTGTAGAGTACAAAAGTGTGGCAACATTCCATTATACAAGACAAAGTATGACCATCAATTTCTTTATCAAACCTTGCCACACTTGCCTAAGGTCAGTTGTGGCAAGTTTTTGATTTGGAACCAAACAGCGCCAACATCTCCATGACCCTTTACCACTCCTGCGCCTCCTCCCGGGCGCCCTCCTCGTTCGCCCCTTGCAATGCGCGCGGAGCCGCCACCATAGACGGCGGAGCAAGCTCCGGCCGCGCCGTATTCTCGCAGTTATGGGCTCCCTCCACCCAAATCGACTGTAGTGCCACCTAGCTTCCTTGAGTCGTGTCGCCCCTCCCCGCACCCTTTTCTAGCCCCTCGCAGCCGCCGTCCACTCTGCTCTCGCTTCACCCTTCCTCGGTCGCCCCTGCGTCGCAGCGCAGACGCCGCCGGTCGATGGAGCAAGCTCCGCGCCATATTCCCGCAGCCTTCTAGCCTCGCTCGCTCCCTCTCGCCCAAATCAACGTCGAGTCGCTCGCGCCCTTCACAAGACCGCCCCCACCCCCCACGGTCACGGAGCATTGCCGCAGGCGCCTCCTTTAGGCCGAGCCTGGAGGGGTGCACTAAGGGATTGTATTGATCTATAAGAAACTGACTAAGAGATATGATCAACCATGGTTGTACTGATATCTGTTGAATGTATTTATCCCACGAAAAAATTAATGCGCTATAAGCGCGCCGATTGAAACGCCGCGACGCTATTGTTCATTTTGTGCTATATACGCTATTATTCAGCCGCTATTCTTGTCTGGCCCAATAAAAAATAGTGTGGACCATTTAATCCCCCCCCCCCCCCCAAAAAGTGCATGTAATCACTTATTCTGAAATCCAAATTTATGAGTTATAATTTTATGGATGGATGATATGTCATAGGATCAGATTAAGTGATACTATTATGGTAGTGATTGAGGAATGAGGATTGAATATTGATTTTTATGTTTTTTGAATTCAAAACAAATAGGGCGCTATAGCGGCGTAATAGCGTGGGTAGGCAGGCTGGCGCGGCCAGATTAGCTGCCGCTATAGCGCCCCATGATAGCGGCGCTATAACGCCAATAGCACCGAGAAGAGGGAAACATGATTTTTGATAGCACACTATTTTTTTTCATTGATTTATTCATATGTACATGAGAGCCTTTGGCTCCAACGGCTATGCTACAGACTCAGATCTTGCTAGCAAACGCAGGCGAGCATCGCAGCAAGGTGGTCTCGTGGCGAGTGCCGAAGAGCATCTTCGGTTAGGGTGTGTTCACTTCATGAAAAGTGAACCCAAAAAGTGCTACAAATATCCGTCACATCAAATATTTTGACCCATAAATAAAGTATTAAATATAGTTAAATAAAAATTTAATTGTACAGTTTGACCGAAAAGTGCGAGACGAATCTTTTGAGCCTAGTTAGTCTGTGGTTAGATAATAATTAACAAATACAAACGAAAAAGTTGCTACAGTATGAACCCAAAATATTTCACCCAAAATATTTTGACCCGGACATGCAGGGAGTACGTTCTGGCACCCTCCAGTTTTAAAAAATGGGGTGCCAGGGCGGCCGCCTCGCTTGCTCCTTTTCGGGGTCGCCACAGTGCAAAATCTGCTTAGCCTGCGTAAGAAAAAAAGTCTATATTGACAACCAAACACAAGCAAAAGTTTTCTTAAACTCACCTCGTTTGGAGAGTCGTTTGAATTAATATCACTCTATATCTTCCTGGCTTCTAGTAGCTTCTTTATTTCTTGTGTGCAGTTTGAAGAGTCCTCTCTACTCTCTATGATCTATCTTTTGGCTAACAGTAATACATGATGACATTATTTGTAGATCTAATTATAGAAAATGGGAGTGTTGTTCATCAAAATCTCTATTTCTATCCGTACGGAAGGATATAAAGAGGTTCATGGAGTTGCTCTAATACACAAGCAACCAATAAGAGGGGTGCACTAAGGGATTGAACTTGTCCTGCCTTAAATATATTTTCGGTTCTCATTTGTAGATGTCCATTTCGATTATTTCCTATATATCCAGTTTACATCCTTTGCTCTAAGAGCAACTCCAACAGTTTCCCATTTGTGTATTGGCAATTGCCTTTATTTGCCAACTCCCAAATCCAAATTCCAAGTTAAAAAGAGCTCATCTCCAACAGTTTGGTTATATACAAATCATAAAAGAGAATCTAGAAAGATTTAATGAAATATTGGCTTTTTATTCTGAATTATCCCCTAACACAGAGTACGTCTCATGGCTACTCGCCAACATAATCTAAGAGCGAACTGAATTTCACAAGGCTTTGTAACAGAAACTGTGTCCTGTGTGCTCAGGAAGGTCAGAACCACCATTGGCAGCATCGAACCATGTCAACATGGTTGTTCTGTTTAGCCATCACATTGTATCTGTCTGTATATGAGAAGTGTGCCCTTGGCTGCACACCGAAGGGGGTAGTCCAGAGAATTGCAAACTGGGCAATTTAGGTGCCAATTTCTATTATAGAGCGAGGAGACATGTAGGAAAGGAAGGAACAAAAAATGGATTAGCAATGCATACTGTGAATTTGTGATAGTTTTATTCGCTGGCATTTGCACTGAATTGAGACACATTAATGTCCTCCATTAATTTGCACTGAATCAATGTGCTATCCTGATTGTTTAGATCAATACACCTATTCGTAAGTTCAAGAGATAATGACTAAACCAACACACATGTTCAAAAAATCAAAGCAACTTAGTTCAAATTATTAAGGATAAACAACAAACCAGGAGATTCCATTAATTGAAGGAGGGATTAAAATAATACCTTATGAGGGGAGGTGCAGCGGAGGGATCAACAAGAGAAGGCATCTCAGATCAAGAGCCAGTGAGCAGATCCACGCTAGGATGGAGCCCTGCGACGAATGGCGGTTAGGGGAATGAGATTCTTTCCCTCCTTTATATTTCGTTTTGCTTGTCTCTGCATACCAATTGCCAGACAGTGAGCAGTGAATGGAGGCATTGATTATTATTGAGTATATAGTCAAAAGAAAAAAGTAGCAGCACAAGTCTTCCGTTTCTATAATAAGATTCAACCACTCACCGTCAGTGAATGCAAATGACAAATGGATTGGCCATAACTCATTTAGGACAATTCATTGCTTGACTATTCATCGTCCGGCACATGGGTATATTCATATTTCCATCATTCATCATCCGGCACATGGGCATAAAATCTACTGAATGTTAGGCTTCTTTATTGATTAGCTTTAGCTAAAAAAAGAACAAGACGACTAACATAAATAAAATGCAATCCCTTTGCAACTGAACAAAAGAAGATACAATACTGATGCAATACTGGTGCCGACGTTCTTGGGTGAAATCAAAAGAGAAACTTTGATCCTAAAACCAAATTGAGTTTGAGACAGTGGTGGGCGAAAAAACGGGATCGAACTGATTGATTGCTGGGCACCTAACGCCAGGTGCTCTACTGGAGTTGCTGCATGAGACAAAGAAGAGGAAAACGTGTTGCACAGGGTAAGAAACCAAATTCACATAACACAGTTACAAGCCACAACCCATATCAGCAGCAGGCACTCAGGAAGCCATAGCCGGCCATCAGATAAATATTCAGTGATAAATATTCAAAAGCAAGAATTGGGAAAACTGGATGGCATAAGAAACACCAAAGCATAATACAAATTCTGAATCAATTGCCGGACCATGAACAGTAGGCAGGAGGAAACAAAATTGGATTGTCGCAATTTAACCGCACCTGGATTGGGCAGCTTGTGAGCATGATGGGTCCTACACGTTGGCCTTCCTTGCGGCGGCGACGGTCCTGCCGTCGCCTGTTGCCGGCGATGGTCCTGCGCATCCTCGGCCACGGATGGCCGCAGTGTGTGCGGTTGCGGCAGTGACGGTCCTGACAACGCCTGTTGCCGACGACAGTCCTGCGCGCTTCCTCGGCAGCGGATGGACACCGTGGTGTGGCGGCGACGGTTCTGCAGGTCAATCAAGAGATGGCAGCCAGGGAGAGGAGAGGGGACGTGTTCCTTTGGAAAAGGAGGGGAACGCATCACACGTCGATCTCGCGAGGATGGTTTCCTTTTGCATGTCGATCTCGTGAGGATGATTGGATGTTTCCTATTTTGCACCGATGGTTTCCTTCTAAAGAGGGCGATGATTTTTACACGAACGAAGGAGGAGAGTGAGGGAAGACCGGTCACGGTGGGGGAGCGGAGCGAAGGATCGCAGGGGCGGAGCGACGGAGCGAAAGTTTTTTACTGCACGAAAAAGTCTTACTTTTCTTTTTTTATGTTGTAGCGAAGCGCCTATTGTTGTATTGCTCCCTTAGCACAATTAAAGCCTTAATTAATATGTGTGCCTTTTGCTTGTAGTCCTTTTCATCATTAATGGGAGAAAATAAACTGGGTCTAGTTGTTCTTATTATTGTCACATGGTATATTTGTTGGCATAAAATTTGAGTGTTACAAATTTGAAGTCGTACCAATCATGTTTACTACTCCCCCATTTCCAAACGATAAGACTTTTTAGATTTTCTAGATGCACTGCTTTTTTTATGTATTCCAGACACAGTGCATATCTAATAGAAGTACATAGCAAAAGCTACATATCTAAAAAAAAAGTTAAACACATTTTATAATTTACAATGGAGGTAGATCATAGAACTTACAAGATTTATGGATTGCTAATAGCAATTGTATTTCAAGTTTTTCAACTTTTCATGTGAGAATCTTTTACACTCTATGGTACCTTGCTTCAAACTCTTTTTACCTTGTTCTTGTGGGCACGTGTAGGATGGCATTGTCTGGATGAAGATTATATTTACGTGGAGACATGAATGTTTAAAATCCAAGTACCCATGATTTTACACCACTCAATGGTGTTTAAATCCACATCTTCGATGGCAATTTGGAGCTGGCAACTACAGCCAAACAACCATCCAGATCCCAAGCCGAAATTGACCATCTAGATCTGTTGCCTGACCAAGCAGCTCCGCCAGATCCCAGGCTGAAATTGACTGCTGGGAGCCTGGGATCCCGGTGCTTTCAACAGTTTTATCTTGCCTGCAGATTCATTGTGAGGCCCAATTGTCATGTGTATGTGATAACTTGATGCTCAATAATATCGAAAACATTTCCAAAAGCTAACAATAAGTATTTCTGCCTTTGAATGATGTCGTTGATGTAGAAATTAGTAGGATCAGAAGCCAAACAATATTGAATTGACCTGCTCCTAATAAAGCAATATTGTCCTTTTTGTTTCGGGGTAAAAACCCTCTTTTATAGCAAGAGTATATCCATATTGATTTCTGTAAACAATAGTGAGGGGCTTAACGTTAGCAACCTTACAGGTAGTAAAAGTCTACTTACTTTCCATCTTTACAAGATCTGTATGCACTTGTCAATAACTAATAATAATTGTTCATATTATAAAACAGATATGCGAGAACTGAGCCTATATGTTGGTCGAGGGTATGCTTAGACCACCTAAGCTCGTGCTCGACTTATATTTCCTTTTTTTTTCAAAGATGTTACAAGACAGCAAAACTATGTTTCTCTATGAAGAACAATCAATTGGAAAATGAAACCACCAGTGATGAGAGATGAGAATTGTGTTTCATACCACCATCCAGCTTTGTTAGTGAGCTGGAAATGATATACTTAGCTAACTATTGTTCAAGAACTATAAACAATAAGAACAAGTATTCCCTTTCCCACCAATCAGAAATATGCAGAGAAATGTATAAAACTACATCCATGGACACATATATATATACCTTCATGCAGTAAACTCAACAACGATCCACTGAAAACACCAGTACATCCAACAGTATCTGTAAACTATGTGTGTTATTCTTTGCAGGGCTAATGAATGGCAGGGCAGCTCTCTTTGGCAGGGAAAAAGGCCAGTAAACTGTTCATATCTCTCAGCCTTCATGCCAGAGGAGAGCCGCACTGTGATTTCTCACCCTGAGCTACTTCTCTTGACCTCCTTCAGCTGCCTGCTGCTGATGCTTTTTCAGATCCTCCCTTTCCTCCACTGTTTCCTTTGCCTAACAGTTTTATGTTTCCTGGCCTGTATATACCACAAAGCTCCTTGTCGAAATCTGGATATCCCTCCGAATGTGCCTAAATCAGACCATGTTCGAGAAGCTAACGAGTCACTTTGAGTTTGGTTCATGAAGATAGAATTTGTTCCCTCATTATTGCCTTTGATTGCAGATGACATGCTTATAGTTCTTCTTTTGCATTAGAGGTCGTATTAACATAACATGTGCATCCAGTGAACCATGGCTGAGACATGTCCTTTTCGAGATCCTATGGATGCTATGCTTTGTCATATGGGACATTCTTATGGATCCCTTGATAAATATAAAATGGATCTGATTCTTTTAAGAAAAGAGATAGCAATAGCTTTGCATGCAAGTTGAAGGGCTTTTGGAATTCGTGAAAGACCATGGAGAGTACATTTAGTCAGATTAAATGACTGTTCATCCTAATATAATATTGCTAATTAACCAACCAAAATAAGCTCGTCATTCAGCAAGTCATTATAGATAACTCTATTGTGTAGAAACACATTGTCTCTCCTGTTAGTTTTTACACTGTAAGATTTCCATGAACAAATGAATGCATGCATGCTGATAATAATAATTTTCTTAGTTGGCGTACTATAATTTCAGCTATTTTTGGTGATTGGATCAGTACCAAAGAATTAGCTATTCAGGAGGGTGTGCTGACAGAATTATCTGAAAAAAAGTAAAGAGGATTGAGTTCTGAAGCTCATGTCTGCCAATCTATTGTTAATGAAAAAATGGTGATGCTGACCATTTGGCATGAAGTTTTTACCAAAAAAATACTGGCAAGCTTCCTTCCAGATTCATTGTTTAACATTTGAGCTCTATTTTTTTCTTGCAAAATTCCGGTCACTCATGGACAAGCATGTAAGAAGTTTGGCACAAACCAAGCAGCCCTGCAGTTTTAAATGGATAATGTGCCTTTGGCACTTCCTAAATATCATGATATAAACATCTCCTTAGTTGTGTACAAAACCGATATGCAGTCCTAAATTTTCACCAGAATAAAAGATCAAACATCTCCTCGAGGACAGTAACAAGAATTTTAATAAATGTGATTTTTTTTTTGTTCGTGAGTGATCATGTCGTGCTTTTCATTTGCTTGAAAAGACCAAGCCATGCTTTGATAACACTTCATGCCTGTGAGTAGCCGAGTAACATCTGTAAGGTCATTTGTTGGGGCAGCATAGTGATGAAGAAAACTGCGAAAGTGCCATTTTCCAAGAAATGCATATACTTCCATATTCATTCACAATATTTTTTTTTTTTTTTTTTTTGTCACATCCATAACCAGGTCAATGGACCCAAAGGCGATTCACAGCTCCAATTCATGGATGGGGCCTCCTCGCCCATGCGAACAGCGAAAATGATCAAAAAGCTCAAAGTAACTATAGCACGATATGATAATGATAAAGCCTGAGCCCAAGCTAACATTTAGAATATAACTACGAAGTAACATCCTGAGAAAACTGCATCAACGTCTTGTGGAGAGCTCTTTTACGTATGACTCCTGCATGTTGACCCTTCTCGCCACCCTCATCCAAATTCATTGGCACAGCAGTCAACCATCATCTCCACCCCAACCATAGAACTCGAGAAGCTTCTTCCTTGATCGGGGACACTTTTGAAAGCTTGCAAGTCCTCTCTTTCTCCATCGACACAGAATGGACCATTTTTGATCAAATTAGCCGTCCTGTAGAGAAGTATATCCATACAACTCCACCTTTCCTCTGAAAGCAAAGATCATTCTCAGTTTCCATAAACTCCAAATAGCTGCGGTAACTATATTAAGTACACCATGTCTTTTATTACTAAGCCGGTATTGTCCAATACAATCTAGGAACCTTCTAAGTGAATGAATAACCATTGCTCTGTACAGATGCACCATAATTGCTTAGCCCGGCACAGGAGAAAAATAAATGATGAAACTGTTTCATGATCATTGCAAAGACATGTGAGATTCAACTTTTTCTTCTTTTTTGCTAAATTGTCTCTAGTCGGGGTCTTGTTCTTTGAAACAAGCCAAAGAAAATGAACCTCAGTGGGATCTTTATGTCCCAAACGAGGAATGAAACAAAATTGATTGAACACCCCTAAAATTGACTATTTATATAGAGATTGCACTTGAATATACTCCATTTGAAGTATATTGCGGATCATGGCATCCTCTTCATCGAAAAACTAATGTGTTTGAAGCCAACAAAAGCAGACTTCTTTTCCAGAGATTCATCATATGTGGGTGCCATCCTAGTGAAGGTACACTTGCCTTCTCCATCCATAGTTGAACCACAGGTCTTTTCATTGACATATCTATATAGTTTCCCAAAATTTGAATTTTTAAGACTAGAATTTCCTATCAATTATCCCTCCAAAACCCTGACTTTTTGCCCATTACCTATCTTCCACATACCGCAAACACAGGGCTTTGTCACCCATAAAACCTTGAAGAAAAGGAGAGACACCTCACACTGCATATGCATAATATTTGGTTTTTAAAGTCCTATATTTGCGATCCGGAGCTCTCTCGAGCTTCCCTTCATCGATTATATCTTTTAAATCCAGAGTTAACAAACGAGATATTAAGATCCTAAGATTGGTCAGCCCATGCCCCCATACTCTTTGGCTACAGATACCGACTCCCAATTAGCTAGATGGTACCACATGAGCATCCTCGAATCATTCCATAAACAGATTGCTCATGTGGGTGTTTAGGATTGTAATGGCCCACTTGGGAAAGCAAGCAAAGATAGCAAGTAAACAAGTATACCCAGCTTAACCCAGGGTTTTGATCAACGTGCTCTAGCCGACCGAGAGGAGTTTTCCCCTCCATCCGGCTATTCGACATTAACTTGCTCTTGTAGGTTGGAGATCCTCCTCTCGTGAGTTTTTTCAAAATGTAAAGGGACACCAAAGGTACTTTAGAGGGAAGGTCCCACTGGGCAGAACTGCATTTTGGCTAGCAACTAGTTTGATCTCCTTTCTTCTAAGTTTAAGGTTAGGATCTCACTCTTATGAAAGTTGACCCTCGCACTGTGAAATTTGTTCAAACCACATAATCACCCGCTTCAAATTGGCTGAGTGTTGTGAGCGGAACTGCGAAACGAAATAATGTCATCTCGCATATTGCAGACATGATTCCATTTTCTCTAAAAGTCATTGAGAACCCCTCTGTGTGTCCCAATGCAGCGTTTTTGTCCAACATCCCAGAAAAAGCATCTCCAACTAGGTTAAACACTGGGACAAAGGGTCCCCCTACAGAAGTCCTTTCCCCTCCTTGAAATAGGCACTTTCTTCTCCATTCACTATAATGCCCAGTGGAGCCACCTACTAATTAAACTTTTTATCCAAGATATCCATCTTGGGGAAAAGCCCCGGTCTCTAATACTTCAAACAAAAAGTCCCAACCGACTCGGGTCATACGCTTTTCATAATCTAATTTTAAGATAACACCTTTTCACCACTTTTATGAAGACGTGGAACTATTTCATGAGCCACAACAACACTTTCTAAAATACTGTCCTTTTATAAGCACTACGATGGTTGCCACCAATCTACGAGCTACCACCCCTAATCTAATTGTATGAAGGTAATTGAGAAAATTTTAAACTATAATTTAACAAGCTAATAGGTCTAAATTGTTTCATTTTGACAAGCATCATTAACCTTGGGATTAAAGTGACAAGAGCAAAATTCGATCTACTTACTATCTAAGGTACCATTGAAAAAATCATTGAACAAGCAATAATATCAAATTTATGACTTCCCGTAATTTTTGGATAGAAGAGGAAAGACAACCCATCGAGGGCCAGGAGCCTTTTCGGGTACATTTAAAAAATAGCTTCCCGATTTCTTTCTCGAGAAAGGAGCTGTTAAAAGATCATTCTCTTCTTGACTAACCAATTGCTCCGGGACCCCGTGAACCTCCTCTAATTTAATATTTCCCTATCTTCTTTTTTTGGCAAAAAGATTCTTATAAAAGGATGTGTCTATTCATCATCATGCCCTTTTGGTCTGAAATATGTTCCATGGGGACTTTCTAGGTAATCTATTCTTTTCTTCCGTTCCTATAGTTTGCTACTTGCATAAAATACGGTATTCTATCTCCCTCTAGAATATCTACGTCCCTAGATCTCTCAAGTCTTATCTTAATCTCTTCTATCCTCAGTTTTTATCCAACTCTTTTTCTAATCGTATATCTAGCCCATTCCACAGGATCTAAATCTCTTTCCTCTAAAACCGATCAAGAACGATATTCACTTGACAAAGGATTTGGTTTTTTACATGGCAATTTGTTGGTCGTCACTTAACTAATCTTTCTAAAGGTTCTAACCCTAAATTGCCAACATATCAATAGCCCTAGTTTCATTACAAGGGGGTAGACCAAGCTTTTCCACAGCTTTAAATGGATTATTCCTTTTTGCCACCACCATTTTCAAACCTAAATCTTTTTCCATAGCAAACATTATCTCCTAGATCTACCAAAAGTGGGTTATGATCACTTGGTATTCTATCTAATGCTTTCAATCTAGCCGGAGGAAAAGGCTGATTCTATCTGTGAAGATGAAGAAGACTCTATCAATTCTATACGATTGGGTTTTCACAGTTTGTTGGTCAAGTGTACTTTCTATTTTTAGCTCTAATTCTATTAGACCACTCCTTTCCTCATTGAACAAATCCATTATAGCTTATCACACCATTACTTTTGTCGAAGCTCGACTAAATTAGAAATCCCCAATTATCAAGGTCCTTTCAAGCACCAATGACACTATGCAATTCATCAATAAAGTTTTCCTTTCCCACTCCTCATAAGGGAACCATACACGATAATTACCCTTAAAGAAAAAACCCGGTAACCTTATTTGTTAACATGACACTAGCGAAAAATTGTAAAATATCTCCGAGGGGTCAAAGTAAATAAGTCGGCATTAACGAAAATGCCCTACTATAGATCTCTTAGATCTAAGAAAACACCAATTAAATCTAGTGGTACCGGTTAAGCCCTTAAGAAACCACTAGAGAACTTCGGAACTTTTAGTCTCAATAACTCCAAAAAAATCCTTGGATGGTTATCTCTCCTCCTACCTAGTTAAACGGGTATTCTCCCAAATTGGCCTAGGCCTCTTATATTTCAAAAAGACCTATCATTTTCTACCTTTTTCTTTTTCCTATCTACTCTAGCTCTAATATGTCCTTCATCACGGTCACTTTCTATGTCTAGTCCCTTGTTTTTTACTACCAACAGGCGGCCACCCATCTTTGTTTTTGATTCATCCCCTCTTTACTAAGACTAAGGCTATTATCCATAGTTTGATTGTTGTAATACGAATGTCTTTTTCTCCCCATCGGGGAACCCTACTTGACTCATCTTCGATAACACCTCTTGAACTATCCTTCACATTCTCATTTCCTCCTCTTTCTTCTTAGTTTCTTCTTAGTTTTCTCAAACTCTTTTTGATCTCTGGCCATCTAACTGTATCACCATACTATCGGTAGGGTGTCGGATAAAGGATGGCCATCCATCGAAATAATCCTAACAGCCGTTAGCAATACTAGTAAGAGAAGCATTAGAAATTTTACATGGGTTTTAAAGTACCTTGATTGGTTTCCAGGTTCAATTTCTTCCTGCATTCTTGTGCATTTTCCGGGGCTGTCTTGCCATTGTCAAAGTGTCACGGTGCTCTTCCTGTCATTAGGGTGGACCCCGGACTTGATTCTTGGTCTTCTTAGTCTTCCACACAGTACTATAGGCTCCTCTCGACTTTGTCACACATTCATCGGCGAATGGTTGTGTAGATAAGGCTGCCCCATCTTGTTTACCGGCCATCACCCATCTTCTTCTATGCTCTCCTTTGTTTTTACATTACCTTTGAGGTAGACCCACTCCTCAGTAGGTTGTACAACTCATTGGCATGCATACCTTGTAGCTCATGTATGTCGGGGTCCACTAAAGCTTTCATTATCTTCTAACTCCATAGCACTAAGCAAGTTGAATGCAGGAAGGCCATCTCCTCCTAGTCTCCATAAAGTTCGGGTTTACGCTACTTGATTTGGCGGCCTTCTTAGTTTTTGATCCCACCTCCACTTTGATTCCTATCTCCCGATGCTTGAGCTTCGATTCCTTGTTTGTGTTTCTTTGTAGGGCCGATCCCCTCTTGATGTTACGGATTGGGTGGGTCACTCATCGCGAGATCATCATCCTCAAGATCATCAAAATCTCTACCACTTCCATCTTCCTTTGGCTTCTTGTTGTTGTTATACGGATCATCATTGTCCCGGGATCTATGATATCTATCCCCTCCACTTTGAAAGTCAGCGGGTAACGAGGACCCTCAAACTCATATACCCTCTCTTGTGGGATCTTGGAAGGATCCTTACACATGAGTTTTGAATCTTGCTATAGAAAAAAGCTAGAGAAGGGTTACGTCCAATCCACTTACGTGTCATGATACCTAGGCTTGAAGCAACTTCATTGATAGTCCACCCGGTCGGACCACTTTGGTGGAATACCCTAGCACGTTGCCGGACTTCTATCGGGCTGGCCGGCTCCACATCACCATTCCATGGCTTGAGTGAGGCCACCACATTTGTACCCTCCGAGTTCAAGCGGTTTGCCCTTCGATTACCATATTCTCAACACGCCTATGAGAATCTAATGATGTAAGAGTACTCATCATTGGTCCTTAGTTTCAATCCCACTTATCATCAAAGAGTTTCTACGAGATGTTTGATAATTCTTTGCCTCATCAATGTCATCACCACTCTCTATAGTGAAGATGCCAAAATTGTCCGAACCCTTCCGATTGGCTAAATCTCCCTTCTCTTTGCCTCTACATCAATGTGATAGAAGACCCAAGCCTTTGTTAGCACTTCCACGGGCGAGAGCAACGACATAGTTCTTCCCACTTTCGGACAACTGCTCAACTAGATGATCCTCTTGCCTACTGAGATAAAGCAACACTTGGCCTTGTCACAAGCTGTCGTAGTGCGTAATCATCCCACACTTGAAGCAGACCACATCCATAGATTTTCCTTTAGTATCACTAACCTTTTTGTTTTGGTTTCTACTTCCATAACATCTTTGTTCTACTGCCCCTCCACCTTGTCTAGGTGCCTCTCTTCTACGATCTTGCTCTTTTACGCCTGTGGCCTCCCAAAACCTCCTCCCGTTCCTCTACCCTCGCTTGAGATGGATTACGCCTTCCTCCTCCCTAGGTCTAGGCCCACAGAGTCTTTGACCAAAGTAATTGGGTTGTCTTGGTGGTTTTGACCACGATAGTAACCCGAAAGGCGGTGGCGCGGGTTGCCCAAAGTGCTGCGGTGGAGCTTGCGGCGGGTAAGGATGCGGGGGATAAAGATTCCAGCCTCCCCCTCCCAGGCCCACTCCTCTTCGGGGCTCCATGGTCTCGGCCACGACCTCTTCCTTGATTCGCCATGTTTGCCTTCACAATGTTGGCGACTCTTCTTCTCCCCCTACGCCCCGAGATTCTCTAGAAATCTAGTTTGTGAGGTGGATGATCCCGGCGGTCTCTCTCAGCTTCCACGGGGTGACAATCTTCTAGCTTGAAGGTCTTCGCCTCCCGAGCTCTCTCCTTTGGGATCACGGTGGCTTCGATTTAGGATGAACCACGGCTATCCCAATCCTGGATCTCTTAGGTCCTCGGCGGGGTGGTGGGTCTTGGATTTCGGATCTCTCACCTCAGGCCCGCTCCATCCCAGGCTCAGCCTGGACCCGCGCCACTTGTCGTCCTCTCCAGACGCCATGGCGCGACCCGCTGACCTGCGGACCGCTACGTCGGCCGGCTTCCGATGGGCTCGCGGCGTGGAGCCATGTTCATGGCCGGGCTCGGGCCTCTCATCCCGGCGAGGGGTGACAATGGCGGTTGCCCGGCGGCTTTTATCGTGTCTCCGCCTTGAACCGGCTTCGCCCCTGCCCTCGTGTCCTCACTTTCGCCACCGTGCGCCAAGACGAAACCTCATCGCTTCCGCGCGGTCACGAGGCGGATGAGGGGGCCCTAGGGGATGAGCTGAGCGCCCGGTGCGGGCGGACGGACCGTGACGCCGCCCGGGGAGGTCGCGCGACCGTCGGCGCCGTGTCTCCTGCCTCCCTATCGCCTTGTTCACCACCAGTCTGTTTGTCGGTCGTGGCTGCACATTCATTCACAATATTTTTTCCCCTTATGTATGCAGGAAACATATCAGAATTCAACATTGTTATCGCTGCATACTTGTGCACCAACTGAGCTGTATTTGGCATGGCCGCATCGCATGCATAGCAGCATGAGGCACTGTGGGTTTATGATTGGTGGCAATATGGCTGATGAATTGTCGGATAGAAGAGATAATTGATGGGTGTTGCAGATTAAACAAGCTGAAAGTGAATACTATATATCTAGAAAAATGGGAATCATATGAACCTAGAAAAGCATTGACTAGGTAGCAACTAAACATATTTTCCAGGGGCTTACAATACGTAATTAGTATCTAAGTATTTCTAAACTACATCTTTACTAATCCATATACTATGGAACTGAGCCTAACTAGCTCAGTTTGTTTTTTTTACAAACAACGATTTTCATTTAAAAGCATTTAGCCGCTACGTGTAATCGACAGGGTCGTCCGACACCGACGGTTTTGGCGTCGTACGTGTAAGCTCACAAGTTTTTGCCGTGGTAGACCCCAGTAAAAAAGTATTTAGACCCGGGCAGGCCAGCACCCCCGCACGCGGCACAATCTCACAAATCCTGGGCCGGGCCGGCGGCCGCCGGCGGCAAAACCATAAAAGCTTTGTGGCGCAGCCTGGCCTCCATGATCCTCGTTATACTGTCTTTCGGATCAAGATGTCCAGGTATGTATGCGTATGCTAATTGCCCTGTTACTAGTTCAGTACCAGTACGTCATCGAGGCTGAGGGTCGTGTATGCACAACAGTACCTCAACAGTTTTGCCGAAATTAGATTGACATTTGTGGTTGTTTGCCAAGTCTCAAAATAGAATGAGAAGCAAAAGATATGACCATCTCAAGAGTTTTGCAAACTGGACTTGGGAAAAACAATTTGTTGGGCCTTGTTCAGCGGGAATGAAAAAGCAGCGTCGCAGCAGGACTTCTCTTCGCGCCTTGTGAGTTTTGGCAAAATGAGAGTCCATGGGAGGAATTTGCCAAGTTTTCCAAAAATGCCAACTCAAATGCAAAACTGTTGGAGACTTTGTTTTTAAAGTTTTTGGCAAATTTCAAGAATGCCAACCCTATTTGCAAAACTATTGTAGTTGCTCTAAGCAACTCAACGGTTGCCATTTGTGTTGGCATTCTCAAATTTTTACCAAAACACTCTAAAAGCCACTCTGGTTGGCATTTGGAGTTGGCAATTTAGATTGGCAAATCAGCTGTTCGCGGCGCATTTATGCGCGTCTTCGGCGTTTGGCATTCACGGCATCAGCGTGCGTATTAGAAAGGTGGAAGGGCATAAACATAATTTTGTTTTTACGCCTCGAGGGTCCCTGAGGTAAGTTTTCAAGAGGTGGAAGGATATAAACATAATTTATTTCTCTTTCGGGGTTCCTAATGTAAGTTAGATGAGTTTGCCAAATAATTATGCCAAAGCGGTGGAGAATGAACTCCTTTTGGATTTAGCATTTGGATTTGAGAGTTGGCAAATCGGGGGCGAAACCACCCGGCTTTCTAAATGAAGAAGCGTTGGGTTAGCTCTTAACGTAGCATGAGTGCCGTTTGGTTTCCATAAGTCATGGGACTTACGTATGTCGGGTGACTAAAATGATTAACTTATAAGTCATGCGTTTGGTAAAATAAGTCACTTGTAATTTATAAGTCCCATGACTTAATAAATTTTAAGTAGGGGTGGACCAACTTAACTTATAAGTTCCAAGACTTAATAAGTCATGTTGATTGGCAAAACAAGTCCTTATTTCACTTTTTGACTTAATAAGTCACCTGACTTATGAAAACAAAACAACCCCTTATATTCTTTATGATGACTAATTTGATAGGCAATTGAAGCAATTGGAAGGGGTTCTTTAAAAGAAAATTGTCACCGGCCAGTGATGATGAGAATAATAATGGAGACACCTCAAGAGCAAGAAGAGATGGAGATGTTTGTGTCCTGCAGCAAACACTAACTGTATTATTTAAGCGACTTCGCAGTATCTCACGCCATGAGGTAAATTTTGATGAGCTTCCATATGATCCAAATCAAGAAAGAAGATCAATCACACCAATTATGGCGTATAGATATGACTGCTTGAACCTTGACTTGCAAAGATCTGAGTTTAATGATCGTTTCAATGAGGTAAACTCTCAATTGCTTACTAATATTGCCGCTTTCAATCCCAAGAACTGTTTTGAGGCTTTCAAATGGAGTTAGCTAAGTCATATCCGCATGATTTCAATTTCAACAAAAGTGAGGGATCTTCATACGATCTTAATTTCACCATTGACAAACATACTTGTTGATGAAAGAATTGCCAACTTGAACACTATTTCTGAACTTGCTAGGTTGATGGTGGGTACAAAGAAACATTTGTCCATTTCCATTGGTTATCAGCTACTCAAGCTAGTACTAGTTCTTTCTATCGCCATCGCGATCGGTGGAGAGGTGCTTTTCGCCATGAAAATTGTGAAGACAATACTTGAGAAATCGTATTGGGGATGGATTTATGAATGATTGTATCATATGCTTCATAGAACAAGGATTTTTGGCCATTTTCAATTGACGATGTGATAGTTCGCTTTCACAAGATGGAGGGATCGTAATCATCAAGGGATATAGTAAGAGGTAACTACTATTGATTTGTTTACAATTTGTTTGTCTAATATGCATATTACCATGTTAATTTATGTTATATGGCATTATATTATCGCAACCTATAAGTCAATGCTCGGTTAGTTTTGGAATACCCACCCCGGTTCCACCATTTTTCCTAAGCTTCTGCACCATTTAGCTGCGTAAGGTTTACCTGAATTTACATTGCTCAAAAACTGGGCACTTCCTAATATGACCAATACAAGAGCAAGAAGGCTCGGGTTTGACAATTGAGTTGTGAAGGCCTACTTTGCTAATGTATACGCATTGTGTTTAGGTCTCTCAAGTAATTGAAGATCCTTGACCGTGGTGCTCTGGAGTGGTAGATGGATGTCTCTGGAAACTATTTTAACCTCCAACCGGAGGATTTGTTTGATCTTCCTCATTGAGAAAGTGAACCATGTCTTGGTAGTCTGATAAGAAGGTGTGTGTTTAATCTCAGTTTCTTTGACAATGACACTAGCACTAGCGTTGCTGCTTCCACCATTAAAATTGAGTGCACACCAGTCATATGCGCCTCGGATGTAGACTGCTTGGATCGGTTGGACCTATGTATTGATAAAGAAAACACCAAGACCAGCTGTTTTGGAGGGTACCGGTTGGTGGTCTGGTGTACATGGCACAACCAAAAAGGTTTTGTCATGGAAGAAAAAAAAGCATGGGATGCCACCTGAAGACACCCATTTATGGATTGAAGCAAGCTTCAAGACAGTGGTAATGAAGTTTGATAGAAACAAATAAGGAAGTTTGGGCTTCAAGAGAGATTATAGGGATAATAATGGGAAATTTATTTTTTCAATTATGTATGTGGATGACATTCTACTAAGCTAGTAGTGATGTTAATGTCACCTTTCTGGGGAGGCGAAGAAGTTTTTGTCCTCAACTTTTTAATGGGGGACGTGATTCCGATCTTCCGTCGGTTCAAGATAACTATCGATTTGGTCGAAGCGACACTCGATCCCGGCCGTGATCACAAAGACCGAACCCTCGCACCTTAGCACCATCGCCTCTTCCTCCGGTTATCAACCGCGTGTCACAAGCGGTTGACCCTCGCCTAAGAAGGCTAATCCCTGCTGAAATCCCGAAGAACACAAGCAAGAACAAGGTAAAATGCAACTCAATTGAAGTGACAATTTGCAGTGTATGATTAAGATCTCAGCGTGTTTTCACAAACCCGATAGCGAGTGGCTGCTCAAAAGACGCGATTAATCTAAGCAAAGCAAAACCCAAACCCTAACACAGGCGGCGGCTACCCCAGTTATAAAGCCAAAGGGGCGTCCAAGGACGACACACACGTCACAAAAGCAGCCTAACTGCGCTACAAGGCCCAACGCGTTTCCAAAGAGACGGCGACGACAGCCGCCTGTGACAGACTCTGGACGTCAACTTGTTTCGACGATTCCCGCTGATTCCGGACGGAATTTTGAAAGCCCCCAAACCAAATCCATTGGTTAGCTTATGAAATTATCTTTCCATCCCGTAGCTATGGACGAGTCCACGGAGTCCTCGTATGCAACACTGGGCATCCATTTTACTACTAACTGGTCCAGCAGCCCGAGATGGACTCAAGCTTCGACGTGGAGTGGGCTCTCCAACTGCTTTGACGCCCTTTGTTGACCTC